>CM035155.1:9302919-9860877 GCA_020205615.1 Panax quinquefolius | reverse complement strand
ATGTCCTTCGGGATGTCAAACAAGGTACCCGAACATTGAAAAGTTTGCTTTTGCTTTAATAATCTGCTAATGTAAAGCTTAGGCAATACTTCCAGGGTAGATTGGTAATAGTATATACAGATCAGCCTTTGAAGAAGATTATGGGCAAACTTGAGGTATCGGGGAGATTAGCTGCATGGACGATGGAGTTGTCCCAATTTTTCATTGAATATCATCCCCAAACCGCCATCAAAGCGGCAAGCCTTGGCTGATTTTGTGGTTGAATGCTCGTTTTTGAAAGTCGATGAAGTTGTGGCGGTGAAGGATCGGACAGAAAGCGATCGTAGATTCTTCAACGAAGCGAGTTCGTGGACGCCAGATGCAGATGGGTCTTCTACCACGGACGTCGGTGGAGCGAGGATTATTCTCGACGAGTCCGGAGGATTCAAGGTGCAAAGAGCCATCGATTTCAGCTCAAAGCGACAAACAACAAAGTCGAGTATGAGGCGGTACTTTGCAGGTTACGATCGGCAAAGAGTCTTGAAGTGCAAAGAATAATCATCTTGATGATTCTCGTTAGTCGTTAAGCAACTTCTCGGGGAATCTGAAGCTCGAGGCCCAAAATGATCAAATATCTAGCGTAATTGAAGGAACAACTTCAATATTTCCAATCCTACGAGTTTGAGGAGTCGAGCGTAATAATAATTCAATTGTCGATGCACTCTCCAAATTAGCCACTACTGGATGTTAACGTCTTTGATGGGTCGGTTTACTTAGAAATTTTGCAACATCCTAAGTGTCCATCATGAATCGGTGACGCGTGTATCAATCGAACCAACTCTTTGGTTGACTCCATATATAGAGTATCCGGCAGATGGCGCCTTACCTTTGGATCGGATGCTCGCCAAGAAAATCAAGTATAAGAGTGCTAATTTTGTTCGATTGATGGGGATGCATTAGAAGGTCTTTCTCATCTCCACTCTTGAAATGCCTCACTTCATCCAAAGTCAATATGCTCTCCGAGAAGTACATAAAGGCATCTCGTGGCGACCATATACGGCAAGTGCTAAGTCATTAGCCTATAAAGTACTTCGACAAGGGTATTACTGGCCTACCATCTTCAAAGAAGCGATTGAATACGTCAAGAAGTGCGAGAAGTGTCAACTCAATAGTCCGATCCCACATCAGCCACTAGAAGAGCTATACTCGATCTTATCTCCTATACCCTTCGCTGTCTGGGGGTTGATATACTGGGTCCACTACCGAAGGCAAAAGGTCAAGTCAGTTTTGTTATAGTTGCCATCGACTATATGACCAAGTGGGTAGAAACAAAGCCACTTAGGTTAATAACGGAATAGGAATGCTTAAAATTTTTGAAAGAATCAGTAGTATTTCGTTTTGGGATTCCTAAGGTGGTAATATCGGACAATGGATGTCAGTTTGTGGGATCGAAATTTGAAGCATTTTTGAAAGAAGCGGGATTCAAAGACAGAAAGACTTGATGGCTCATCCTCGGCAAATGGACAAGTTGAAGTGACCAATGTAAGCAGCTGTTGAAGCGGGATCGTTGCAGATTAGACGGGGAAGCGAGGCGAGATGGCCGGAGGAGCTACTTGGCGTGTTATGGGCTTATCGAACTACTCCGAGGACTACAACGGGATTCACCTTTCAGATTGGCCTAATATGTATCGATGCCTTAGTCCCAGTTGAAATTGGATCTCCAAGTCTTCGGGTCAGTTAATTCAGAGAGATCTACAATGAGGAAGGGCTTAAGGCCAATCTTGATTTGCTTGAGGAAGTAAGAGAAATAGCCTTAATAAAATTGGCAGCCTATCAACGAAGAGTGGCCAAGCATTATAACAAGGGGGTAAAGTTTCAAGGTTCAAGTAGGAGATTTTGTCCTCGGAGAAGTTCAAGCATCTACACCTCGTAATCTGGGAAGTTCGATGCCAACCGGGAAGGACCGTATGAAATCATGAAGTCAAGCCGGGACTTATCGGTTCAAGGCATTAGACGGTCAAGAATTAAGAATACTTGGCATGCCGACAAAGCTTAGGAAGTACTTTCAAGTAAAAATGATGTCGAGACATCGAAGTCTCGTAAATATTTATGTCATCATCAATAAAAGTTCCTTTTTCTCGAACAAATCTTGTCTTCGTTCTTAATCGTTCAATGGTGTTAGGAGGTTCGGGTGGACTCACCGACCATTCGATGGTAGCCTTTTCGTTAGTGGTCCTTATGAGTTTGTCGTGCCCTTCGTGGTATGCAAACGTCATTGGTGTTAGGAGGTTCGGGTGGACTTCGTGACCATTTGATGGTAGCCTTTTTCTTAGGTGGTCCTTATGAGTTTGTGGCCCTTCGTGGTAAGGCAAACGTCATTGGTGTTAGGAGGTTCGTGGACTCGTGACCATTCGATGGTAGCCTTTTCGGCAGGTGGTCCTTATGAGTTTGTCAGGCCCTTCGTGGTAGGCAAACGTCATTGGTGTTAGGAGGTTCGGGTGGACTCGCTGACCATTCGATGGTAACCTTTTCGGCAGGTGGTCCTTAAGACCTTGTCAGGCCCTTCGTGGTAGACAAGTGTCATCCTTAAGACGTTGTCAAGCCCTGCGTGGTAGGCAATTATCGACACATTAAACCTTGTCAGGCCCTTCGTGGTAGGCAAGTGTCATCCTTTAGACTTTGTCAGGCCTTTCGTGGTAGGCAAATGTCATCTCTTGGTTCTGTTAGACCTTTCGGGGTAAACAAATTCTTAATGAAGCAGATCTATCTCACACTTCGGTAATTAATAAGTATCGCTTTACTTTATTACCTAAAATTTTTCTAAGTGTCGAGTTCGGAATGCCTCATTCTTTAACTTCATCTTATCTGTTATATGACATGTTTAGTTGTTAATTAACAGTTCGAGTTCAGTCCATGAAGGAGTTTGTGCATCTTTCTAGTTAAATCAATATTGGAGTATTGGCAGAAGGTAAATGCACCGAAGTTATAAGGGATGAAACCACCTTTCATTGATATTCAATCTAATTACAATATTAGATGATTTTTTACAAGTCCTATAAATTAAAGAAAGAAAAATAACAGAAATCTTCATAAATATTCTCTAATGAAATCAAGGAAAAACAAGAGCATCAGCTTCAGCGCCATCTTCGTTATCTCAAGAAGAGTCGAGCAAGGATGGATCCGCGTTGGTTGCAATCGGCTTCTCCTTGCCACGACTCGACAGAGCTTGTAACTCTCGTAATATATCTTCATTATTTCCCATTGATCTCATCCGAGTTCCGATACTCTTCATGATTTGTTTTTGCGAAGGTCATTTGGTTAGAGGAGGCCCAAGGTCCCAAGAGCCTTGAGTTCTCGGATTTCTTCTTCAAGCTTTTTACCGCTTATTTAGATGACGAGTCTCGCCAAACTCTAATTTTGGATGGTCTTGGTCGAGTTTAGCATCGACCTTTAATTCCTTGATCTTCTCCATCCTTATCTCGCTTCCTCCGAACCAAGTCAACATTCATTTTGACGATCTCTCCTCGTCTTTGTGCTTTGGTTGACTTTAGTTCTTCATCGAGGCCTTCACATCTCCTCGACTTGGGCTAACTCTTTTTGAAGCCCTTCATTTGTATGAAGAATGCATTCGCGTTGAGTCTTTTCCCTAGCTAAGGCAGACTTCAGAAGGGCATTCTCTTTCCTCAGAGCCTCTTCCTCAGATTCAGCCTCGAGGGACCCTTTGACGCAGACGCCAACACAAAGATTTGCCTATGCATTTCCAATATTATTTGATCAGTTTTCAGATGTATAAGTATGAAGATAAATTCGAAAATAAAGGAGAAAACCGTTTACCTTCGCCAAGTAGCTCATGCCTTCGCTGAATAAATCCCCATTCAAACTGTTCCCGAACCGATGATCATCAGTTTCACGAACGAAGGCGTTGAACAGTTGAAAGGGAAAATGGGCATTCAATCGGGGCCACATGGTCGAAGAGGCCATGGCGTCCTGCTGGAATTCGGCAGTCGTTTGTCTTGGAGGAGAAGGCGGGGGTTGATTGCGAACTGGCGAGGAGTTCACATGTATGGTTTCAGGAGAAGGAGACCGAGTAGGAGTGGGTTCGGGGGTCGTCGAAGGTGCAGAAGATGAACCGGGGTGGCTGTCTGATAGATGTTTCCTTTTTCGGGATGGAGTGGGGACAGATCCGGTCGGTTCATCATCAGGCACTTGGATTTCTATGGGGATTATCGGAGGGATGACAACCGAAGACGAGGGAACCTTGAGCTCTTGGCGGTCGAGGGGTTATCTTCATCCTTATTTTTTTACACGAAGAACCTTGGGCCCGATCGTGCAAAGGAATGTCGAAGCAGACTCCTCTCTGTGGGGTAGGTTCGGAAGGTGAAGGATTGGGGTTGGTTGATGGGGTTGTTTGTGGGGTTGCCGGAAGTATTTAGGATCACTTTCGAGGTTTGTTTCCGGTTGGGTGGATTTGGATTTTTTGGCAGATCTTTTTTTCTATGGTCCGAGGGATTCTCGGGTATGTTGGGCTCATCGATGCGGGGTTCATGATTTTGAAGAGAGGTGGTTAGTGGATCGGTGGTGGGGAATCAACCCGGAAGATTCTTCATCAGCCTTTCTTCTTTCGATTAGATTCTCCCCGCCAAAAAATCTTCCGTGTCTTTCACTTAGAAGAAGTTGGTTTGATCGAGACAACGCTGAAAAACCATGTATCGTAACCCGTATCACTTATATATCTCAAAAATTATGTTACAAAGTTATTCAAACTTACATTTGTGGTCATATAGCTAGGCTTGTTTGGTGAAGTGTAAAACTCCATTCTTTGGAGGAATCTTCTTCAAAAAGTGCGCCATCTCCTCACACGCTTCTTCTGGAGATGTCTCCAAAGTCAGCAGAGACCGATCGAGGTAGTCCAACTGGAAGAGAAGAGATTTGGTCCGTGACAAAAACCACTTCTCGTGCCAACCCTTGTTCTTTGGAAGGGTATCCATCGTGGGTCTCCTCTCGAATCCGGTGTTGGGTCGGGGGACCGGCGACTCAACATTTTGAAGCCTCGTTCTCGAGACCTTCCAGCAGAGAAGAGGGTGAAGAAGATGTCAACGGAGGAGAAATCCCTAATTCGTGATGTAAGGCAATGAATGCCGTGGATATGGATGTAGGAATTGGGCACTAATCGAAAGCAAAGCCCACTCCTATGAACCCTGGGAGGTAATGACAAAAGCATATAGAGGTAAGCGAACCCCTTTTCGTAGAAAGGTGATCAAGAAGATGGCGACCCAACCTCTCTGTCATTTGGGTACATACGCTCTTGGGAGCAGGAGCCCTTATGGCATACATGTCAGGAATCTGATAACGAGTCCAGGATGATACGTATCTCGATTTCGTGACGCAGGAAGGGATTTTGGCATGGAGAAACTGTTCCCCGTCCTTAAAAAGTCGGGAAGGTCGATGCGAGGGATCGAGGTGGATTTCCCCATGGTTGTTGAAGATTGGGGGTTGGAACTCGAACCCTCTTGGTTAGGGTTTGGGTTGGGAGGCAGTACTAACAGGAGTCACGCCGAAGGGGAGAGTTTTGGCTAGAGTTCACAATCACCATTGTTGGGAATTCGTAAAACAGAGGAAGAAGTTCTGTAGAGGAGAAGAAAGCTCAAAGGTTCAAATTTCAAATTAGCAGGTAAAACCGTCAGAATTGGTAAAGTTTACCTTTTATACCGATTTACCACGGTAATCGAGGGCGGCACACTTAATTCACAGCAATGATGATGAATGGGAAGAGGTTTCGTCGTTTTGGATCTAAATATCTTCACCGAGTGGGCTTCAGGCTATCGGGCCTCCCATTTCTATTTCGATATCAATTTGGATAGGTTTTGTTGGACTTTGGTGAGTTTCACTTTGGACCTCTTGTGATTTATCATGACTCGTTATGTCATGGGCCTATACTGTTTATAGTCTTTCATTAAACATCCTGTTTAATAAAAGACTAGGGGGCAATGTTGGGCCATAATCCTTTTCCTTATCGGGCCAAACTTAATGGGCTCCTCCTGGATCATGTTACTTTTGTGTCTAGTTGGTCCGAATGATTTGGGCCCGATTATTTGATCATTTCATTGGGCCCTTTCGCTTGATCCATTCGTTTGGGTCATTTTATTATTTGGGCTTAGTCATTGAATCGGCCCATTACACAAATTGTCACTTAATCCAACTCGACCGCAGAATCATTATGCCAAATGATAGTTGACTACTATATTCGCCACCTTTCGCATGGCATTAATGAGGATGGGACTCGGATGGCCGTGGTGGCAAATAGTGGTAGCGGAGAGAAGTAGGCTACACACTTTCTATTTGAAATGACCGGGAGTGGGGAAAATGTGTCGAGGAGATGATGAGTGACGAGAAACCGGATCGAGTATGTATGGGGCTAAGATCACATAAGAGGGTAAGTAACAAAATATTATATACATTCATATTATTATTCTCTCTCAGACATTAGACATTATTTTCTCTCCATTGTTGACGTTGTGATCGCCGATACTGACTCTCACGCCGGAGCTATCCCCCGACGGTCAGGCCGTCAAGCTTTTGGTGTTGACTTGTTGAACTGTGCAGGATATCGGACGCGTCTTGGTGATTGGGACGTGAAGAAAGATCTTGGCGTTATATATATATATATATATATATATATATATATAAACTTATCTTATATAAATTCAAATTCAAATAAATACAAAAAGATAGAAAAAGAATTGTTGTATGTCAAAACTAATACTTGGTAACTATGTTTTTAAGACAATTATATCCTCTTTTAGTATTTAAAGTTTTAATACAATGACAATGTATACTATAACATCATTATAAATAGTACACATAGCGAACCAATGAATACTCTTTAACTCTCTTTAATGAACTCGAGTTCTGAAAATGACTAAAGAAATAATACAAAATTGAATGATTTGAATGACTGATCGAATTCATATGTTATTTATAGGAGGATTAATGACCTTTCATGATTGGACATAACCCTTTGGAACGACCGGACACGTATGAAAAGGTATGGTTGTTCGTGCGTATAAGTGAAATGCTGCAAAAGTAGCTAGCGTCGTGGCTTTGGATAGCACCATTGCGGCCTTATAGACTCACAGAAAGTCAGCGTTGCGACGCTGTGTCTAAGCGATGCGGTGGTAGACTTACAGAGACTCAGCATTGTGGCGTTGTGTCTAAGCGTTACGACGTTGTTCCCCTGTTCTCAAATGACATAGTTTCATCTTCTAATAATAAATAAAATTAAAGGAACTAAGCAAAAAAAAAAACAAATTTTTGTCCAAAAACGCATATACAAACGGCCCACCCACAACCCGTGCTAGATCAGTCCGGGTTGGGGCGGCAATGCGCATGGTGAACCTAAACCAAGCTTTGGCTAGGTTCTCTCTTCTCCGCAAAAGTAGAGTTCTCCTTGGTGCCCAAACCCAAGAGTAAACTAATTGTATATTTACTCATTTTAAAGAGTGATATTTGAAAGTAAATTTCTCATTCATTACCTCCATGAATTTGAGCTTCCTAACTTGATTTTAATTTACTCATGGAGCTTGTAGATAAAACTTATTCATCCCAAATGATTAATGGAATCCACTTAAATTTAAGCTCAAATTCTAATTAACCGCTATAATAATTGAGATTTAAAAAGAAAAAAAAAGATAAGCAAAAACATTATATATCAAGTTTGAATTATGTAAAATTTACCTCGTAAGCTTCAAATTCCTTTGTGCATAAATTTCTTGCAAGACGGGCAAATTATCCGGGAATTCAATGCCTAAACTTTGAGCAATTTCAATAAGCGAAGGGAATGCAACTTCAAACCCTATCAGCGCGTGCTCAAGATTTTCATCTCCAAGCCTATGTATATTTTCTTTAATAAACGACATTCCTATACAAATGATCACAAATTAATTAAGCATAATTAATCCTTCCTTATTAGCTTCGCTAGCACATTATTAACAAAAACGTACTTTGATTATTTAGGTACCTCTTTCAGTTTTGTCCGGATAAAGATTCCATGATCTCAATGCTATCACAGAAGCCAACGTGTTGATTATCCGGTCATGAGCCAAAAAAAATTCCTTGTCCCCCCACGAACCATCAGGGAGCTGATTATTTGCTATCCATTCAAGGCTTGAAGGGAACTGGGGATTTCCACTTCCGTTAATGTCCTCCACAAGACCAACCCATGCGGTGTCATAAGCCGCCACAGTTATCTCTCCATCATCCATGGAACCAAACATGGCTCGGATGAAATCCACAAATTCCTTAATTTTATTTGAAGATAACAACTACAAATAATTTGGACAAAAATATTGAGTTTTATGCATGCATGCTATATATAATAATGACAAAAATAGGAATTTCACCTCAAGGTTTTCTGTTTTTGTGTCAGCTTTCAGAATCTCATGCCAATTTATCACTGATAATTCACTTTGGAAATTAGCATCTGTATATTCCGCGTGCACATACACATGGTCTTAATTGTGTGAATGTTTGTATATTAGAGTTTGCATTTACATTAATTAATACTGCATTACTGTACCTTTAGTGCGAGGTTTGGATTTGGAAACAGCATTGCAAACTAGACCAAAGCTAAAGTTAGCCCATTTATCTTTAGCCGGCGCCCCAAACGGCCAAAAACCTAGCTACAAATTAAAGTACGTTGATAGATATTAATTAGTTATATAATTCTTTAATTTGTTCCAAAATATAAGATCATTTTAAAGTTAAATTATGATATTTTTAAATTCAAAATAAACATAATTTTTTTTTAGTGTCAGTTAATACAATGATGATCGAATACGATAAACTATCAAAAAATGTTTCATAATTTTGAATGAAACATATATCTCAATTTTAAGTTTGAAAATGTCTTTAACTAATTGACTTTTAAAAATCAATAATAATCTTGTAAATTGGAACGGTGATAGTACTTTGAATGCAAGTAACAGAAATCAGAAGTTAATGCCAGTAAAACTAGTAATGCAAACGATCGAGGATAAGTAGGTTTATTATGAGTTAACTGATATGAAATTAAAACACATGCATGTTATGCACAAATCGTTTAGCCTGAATTAAAGTGTGATTAAACTTGCCATCCACTATATATACCTGAACATCTACCAGTGAAAGGCTTGGGAGATTGATTTGCCAGTGAAAATGAAGGGAAGCTAGCGGTGGTTGGAGTGAATTTGAGAAGGGAAGTGGTGGTGGTGGAATAATTAGCAGCACTCATTTTGTTTTTTGTTTTGCTGCGGTGGAGGGAGAGAGAAGTTGGTTTTAAAGGGAGGAGAGATAAGAGAGGCTAGCTAGGGTGAGAGCTGGCTACTTGCTAGGTAATAGGAAGCAGACATTCATAACAGATTCCCAGTTGTATTTTTTGGTATTATTAGTTCATACAATATTTTAAAGAAAATTGATATTTTCACGTGATTTTAATGTTTTTCAATAAAAAGTGTCGTTATAGATATATAGTTATGGTAAAAATCATCATCATAGTATTTATAACGACGATTTTTATCTGAAAATATCAAAAAAATATTTAAAATATCAGATTTCTATTTTAAAATACAAATGCATGGAACCATTCAAATACAAATACTAGCTACTTCCCCGTGACGAGGTCTTGGAATGATTAAAATTAAAACTTTAAAACTAAGAAGAGAGTTAGGTTATTCTATATTCTATATATCATTTTATTAAAGAAATTAAGACGCTTAGTTAATTATAATTCTTAATTATATCTAGTTATATGTAAGATATGTATATTGAATTAGCCAATCTGAAAGTTATTGAGAAATTCTTATTGTCCTGTATGTGTACCCCCATGCTAGGTTATATTAGTTTCAAGTCATGGTACGAGAATTAAATGATTTATGTATTTTACGCTTGTTAACATCTTCCGTATTACATACTAGGTTGAGATTACTGGTTCAACTATCACTTAGGTGACGTTAATTATTTTTTCCTTCATGTGAAATGTGTTTTCTTTTTATGTGAGAGTTGTTTGTAAGTTTATTTGTTACTCCTCTAGTTAAGCTTGATTAGTTAATCTTAATATTGATGATGTACGTACTTAATCATGAAATTATATTGTATTCTTTAAAAAATAGGATTTGAAAAAAAATGAAGATAAAACTGAGTACAAATAAAGATATTTGTTTTGTACTCAACTTGCAGATTTAGAATAACTTTAAATAAGTGCGGCAGCCTGCAAATAGTATTAATCTAAAGGTAACAATCAGAACAAACATGTTATTGAGAGTTTTTTACTCATAAATTAGTAAAATCGCATATTCCTTTTCAATTTTCAAAAGTTCAGCCTACGAAAACAACAAAACCCCATCTTCAAGACTTCAACGTAACTACAACGCCCATCGGCCAAGGTATGAGTCACTAAAACTTTAAAACTATCCAAAAAAGTTTAGTAGCTAAGCACCAAATAAAATGCATATTAAATATTTTATTACTCAAGGAATTAATAATAACTAATATTTAACTAGCTATATAGATGCTTTTATTCACTGAAAAATGTTCCTCTTTACTAACAAATTAAACAAATTCTAGTACGTACGAATGAACAGAGTTTAAACAATCCAACGGTGCAATCTGAAGTTTAGTTTTGGAATAAATATGAAATATTAGTACTAAACAAGTTCAGCAATACTAATTGATTTTGATTAGAATTAAGGAAGCTTTAGCCTCTTGTTATTAATTACCTCGTAGATGGATAAACAATTAATTAATTAATCATGGAATGGAGCACACGCACTTTGTGATTAATATTAATTTCTTGTTATGATGGTAATATTTAAAATTTTAATCCACGATTTAATAATTTAATGTGTATAGTATTTCGAATATATAGCTAGGTATATAATACAGAATATTAAATTTTTATTTCAAGTTAAGAAATCTTAAATATGTCAGAGAAAATCACTATATATAATTCTATTATTCACAATCAAACTATTATAATTAGATTGTGATGAATTAAGTTGTCAGTATTGCTAATTAGAATTAATAACTTTACTACTTTGTCTGGGTATAATTTGTCTTTTTGTGGAATTTAATTAATGGACATTAGGTATTTCCAAGCCTATATATTTGTTGATGGAAATATTCTGTTTTGCCCATTTTAAATGTTAATTAAATGGACCTAAAACTGTCGAACTGTGTACTATTTTTTGTGCTGTTATATGCTACTCCAATATTTAATCTCAATTGTACTACCGACGTCCATCAATCAGAACCTCATTTTTTTGGCTCATAATCTCTTTTTTATTTGATAACCAAAAAATTAATTCAAACTTCTCAAAGTTAAGACTCAATAAAGAATATACTCAACAATAAATTTTATTTATAACTAAGGTGTTGTTTGATAAAATTGAGTGTTAAGACTTGAACAGTTTAGATGTCTGAATAATATAGAGCATCTGAATAGAATTGTATCTGAATAAAAAAATATTGTTTAATAATAAAAAAATTCAAAATGTCTGAATAAAAATATTTTACTATTTTAACCCTCTGAACAAAAGAAAAATATATATATAAACTACAAAATTCCCAAACACAAATATTATTCATTAACGGTTCAAAATGCATTCGAATTTCTTTATTAAAAAACTATAATTAAACACTCATCAAACATACCCCCACACATAATCATGAAATGCTTCTAAATTTTGAAAGTTTCAATTCATATGGTATTAGGAATCATGCCAAGGCAGCGAACAGATTGTTATAGGCATCAGAAAACCAATGGCACCCTAAAAAGCATGACAATCAAATATACCCCCCACACAAATCCAAAAAATGAAAATCCTCTTCTAAATTCAAAGTTTTAACAAAATCCATGATCAGAAGCTTTTTAAATGAAATGAGATTGGTAATTAATTTTAGAAGTGTACCCTCATATTTCCTCACATAAGCCAGGACCAACTTTAACATACAATTACATATATGACTATATAAACATATCAAGTAAATATAGGTACTTTTTTGGCAGTCATAATATACACGGACAAAATAAGAACTTCAAGATCTGCATTTCTATGTATATAATGAGATACATACTGGCATGAATCGCAAGGCTCCCATTGGAGCTCATTTTTGAGGGATATTTACATCGGTCAAAACCTCAAGCTATACATCACTATTATTGTTATTATTACTACAACCGCCACCACCTCCTCCTCCTCCGCAGAGGCGACGGAAGCGGTTGCTTCTGCGGCTATAGCCGCAACCGGCTGGTTGTTGGACCACGAAGCCACGACAACTTGCGCGACGCCGATGTTGCTGCAGTTCCTCCGGGCTTTGTTGCTCAGCTGCCTAACAAAATTGGTAGGAAACCTCAATATCATAGAAAGACCGAACGAGGCATGGCTCGCCGCCGAGTTGAGCTTTCCGGTGAATCGGGCGCCTGACCTTGGAATCTCCGGACGAGGAATACAGGAGAAATCGGGATTTGAACGGCACGCGAAGAATGAAAATGCCCTAGCGTAGCCGGAGACGGCCATTGGAAGTGGAAGGACAATATTGTAATTTCCTAATATAAACTCATTCAGATATGCCTTTCTAAATGGTTAAGCTTTAATTTTGTGTCTAGCCGATTAAGAGGCATTAAGGGACAAATTTTTTTTACCAAACATGTTTTGCCTCTGACCGAATTAGAGGCACTCCAATTAAGAGGCGTTAAGAGCTAATCAAACACATCCTAATAGTACTAATTGAGTAGTTTATAATATTTATTATTATAATAATTAAAATAAATTAATATTAAAATTTAAATAGACATACTTAGTAAGGGGAATGAATAAATGCGAAACAAGTGATATCCAATTTTTATTTTTTAAACTTCTGTTAAAAATACAGTCTACTGTATTCACCAATTCAACTTGTTAAAGTATCAGATTATTAAAAACAGTTTGGTAAATTAACCAATTGATAACCTGAGTTGAAATAAATACTTTCCTGTGTACAACCTTTGAAGCAATTATATGTGAAGGAATATTCAGAGTGTATTTTTAGTTCAGTTTATTGGGTGTAACTTAATTCTATGAAAAAAAGTAAATATAAGATGATTATTAATTTTAAAATAAATTATTATAATTATAATTTTAATATAAAACTATTATTAATTTTAAAATAAATTTATTGATAGTTTACCCTTTTGGTAAATTATTAATTTTTAAATTTAATTTTTTTGGTAAATTTAATGTTTTAAAGTAAATTTAATGACAATTTTTAAGGTAAAATTAATAATGGTCTTATATTTATCATTTTTGTACAAAAAATTAATTGAATAAATATTAAAATGAGACTCAATATTACACACAAGTATTTTTTTTATTCATGTGTTGATGTCATGTCATCAATTTTCTAATGCTACACTATTGATTTAGATGTAATCAAAAAAAAGTAAAAATTTAATTCTCTAATGAAAAAATTGAGAAGACAATCCCCAAAATAGAAAAAAAAATTAAAAGGTTAATCCCTTAATTGAAAAAATCGAGATGACAATCCCCAAAGTGGAAAAAATTAAAAGTTTAATCCCCTAATTGAAAATTTTGAGAAGACAATCCCTAAAGTGGAAAAACATTAAAAGTGCAGGGTATTAATCCATATTTAAGCCTATTATTATATTTTTATTCACTTTCTTTTATTATCATGCAGTACCACTACAAGAAAAAGACATAATTCTAACTGAATATTCTGTTGGAAAGGCCTTATTCCGTCAGAAATAATCTAATTTCGACGGAATACTCCGTCGGCAATTTAGTCGGATGTAAAGCCATCGATATTTAGTTCGTCGAAAATTCAGTTGAAATTAAATAAGTCTGACAGAATATTGTCGACGGACTACTCCGCCAAAAATAGGGTATCATCGACTACATACTTCGTCGGAATTGAACCTTTTTTAAATAAATATTTTTAAAAAATTAGCTAATGTCGACGGACATTCCGTAGGAAATATCTTATTCCGTCGAGATTAACTGATTTTTTAAAATATATATTTTAAAAAAATCAGTTAATATCAACAGACAATCTGTCGAAAATACATTATTCCATCGAGATTAGCTGATGTTTTTTAATAGATTTTTTAAATTTGCAATTTTCAAGTTTTTAAACCCCATTAGTGTACTTGTAACCTGTTTTATCCCAACAACACATACGGTACTATATTTCACATTCAACATAACTATAAAAACATGTTAGATCTCATCACATAGTAACAATTACCAATATAGATACGCAAATGACAAATAAGCTAACAGTTATAAATATGAACTAAATCATCAACAATTACAAATATACGCTAACGACAAATAAATTATACAATATGGTCTACAAAACTCATCATACAAATAAACTAAACTACAATTTTTAACAATATGTACAAATGTTGTACAATTTAATGAATAAAATCTATATAAATGAACTATATATATGTTAGGTTTGTAATATTCATGAACGCAATCAAATTGCACAAAATAAGCAAAAACGTGTAAAATCAGAGTTTAAAATATTACAAACCATATACCCGGATCATCCTTTATGCACAATTATTAATTAAACGAAAAATAAAGAACAAGAATCATACCCTTGAAGATTCGAGCTTCCTCAGATACAAGTTCACCTTCAATCCTTTTTCGCGTTCAACTTGAATCCACCAGGTTTGGTTCCTTCCTTTGATCAACGTTAGCCACCCAAGTGTTTGGCCTCTAGAGGTGATCCACCAAGGAAGAAGAAGGATTCAAAAAGATGGGTATTTGGCAAAACCCTAGTTTTCTATCTCTCATATAAAAGGGTGTACTCTCCCAACTATTGAAATTACGTATTCTATGAAAACGTCAACAACAACCTCACTCATAATAAGACTCCTCTTAAATATAGATGTGGACAACCCTCCTTAACAATTAAGGAATTGGATTTTATTTTAATTAATTAAATTCCTTTAATTAATTAGGCTCCCAATCTTATTAGGAATAATTAATTAAACTCTTTTAATTAATTAGCCTCCTAATCTTATTAGGATATTTGAGAGTACTTTTATTAATTAATTCCTAAACTCCTTTAGAAATTAAAAAATAATAATAGTAATAATAATAATAAGACTCCTCTTATTAATTTATATTTAATATTTCTAAAATATTAAATAATAAATATTAAGCTATTTAATTTATTCTATCATAGTAGATTAAATTAAATATACTTAACTTACTATTACGATTATGCCATTAACTTCTTAAATAATTATTCTTCCTTTTATGGTGTGACCCTTTAGGTTCTCCATATTAATTTATTTAAATAAATAATATTTATTCTACAATAGGGATAAGTCTCCCTAGCGATCAACGACTTTCCAGATAATATATATTTCAACATTAATCATAAAAGAACCTTTGAGTAAATAGTTACCGTACAATTCAATCCTTCCACCATACAATGTCTCAATTAAATATAAGACATGGAATTACTCCCCAAAATAGGTATACATCACCCATCTTGAGTCGCCAAATACATGGTACATAAATCAAATACAACATAATTATACAACTGTCGTGTAAAATACGACAAAATATAAACTGAGAGCTTAAACAAGAATATTGCCTCCTAGACAATATCCATTCTCAATGGAGTCCTCATAGGCGATATCAAACTCAAATTAGGTCCTCATTACATTTATTGTCACACTATTTAATGAGAATAGTGAGGACTACTAATACTATCATCGGACCATCACTCCGTTCCCCGAGAGTAGTCCTCGCCACGTTCTCATTTTCGATGAGAGCGGTGAAAAAAAAGGGTGAGCTCAACTAGCCCAAAGAAGAAATATTATGACTAAGATAATGCATGATAAATTATCATTAGCCTTCAACAATGTTAAACCGATAAAATACAATAGACAACAAGTTTAAGCTGCGGTGGAATAAGCAATCCATTAAAGAGTCAAGTAGAGAATAAAATCTACTATCTTTTATGATTTAAAAAGTTTTTCATCACTTTTATCGTTGGGACTCAAATTTTAATAAATAATCCACATCATCCCCGTACTACTACCGAGGATATTCATTAGTATCACGACCACAAATTATCCACGCACTCACGGCCGAGGATATTTGTGTATTCATCAATGGTCATGATCATGCCAACAATCGTCAACAATGCACTACGGGCCAATGAGGACATTTATTACATCATTTGTAACATTACTACCATGATTATACCGAATAATCCTCGGTCATAATCATACCAAGTCCATCTATGCACTACGGGCCATAGATGACTTTCAAAAAAATATAAACATGAGAATGATGACAATGATATAAGAATTCAATAAAAACAAGTTCACGAATTAATTTGTCCAGGAACCAATAACGTCCACATTGTCAACATGATACTTACGTAGTAGAGTAAAATTTAAGAATGCTCGGAAGAATATTTCCATGAAATGATCTTTGGATGAAGCCTTGAAATATCAAGGATATTCCACTAATTTCATGGAGTATAAGTCAAAACTTTAACCAACCGAGTATAATAAAGAATGGAATAACAATGAAAACACCATGCATGCAGTACTTGCGTAGACAAAAGTTATTTCAATGAGAATAATAAATACGAAATAATAAATAATGGAACCGAAGTCGGTGAAATTCACCGCAAGCAGGATATTCCGAGAATATTAAATGCGAATAATAAATATTGGAACCAGTCGTGAAATTCACACCGATGGATATTAAACAAAATAATAAAGAACGGAATAATAAAAGAATTTCACCAAGTATGCGATACTTCGCATAAACAGGTTATTCCTACATAATAATAAAGAATGGAATAACAGAAGAAGATCACCAAGTATTGGGTAAACCGCATATACAGGTCATTCCACCAAGTATAGGGTAAACCGCAGACACAAAGTTATTCCAACAGAATAATAAAGAATGAAATAACATAAGAATTTCACTAAGTATAGGGTATGCCGCGTATACAGGTTATTCCAACAGAATAAACGAGAATGGAATAACATAAGGATTTCACCAAGTATAAGGGTATCTGGCGTATACTGAGTTATGTATAGGGTATGCCACTTTTACAAAGTTATTCCAATGTAATAATAAAGAATGGAATAATGAAGTTCTCTTCATGAATAAGAAAGAATAACACCCCTTACCGTAAAAGACTTTGGATATCAAAGTAGTGAAGTAGCAGAGTATACTCTTCTTCTTTCTCTCTATAATTTCTTTCTCTAGAGTTTGGTGAATTAAGTAAGAAATAATGAAGGAATGAGCTTATTTATAGAAGAATGGATTGAATAGTAATTAATTCATGAACTGGGTCAGATCGATTTACTTTTAAACGAAGCGATCCGGATCGATTTACTATTAAAACTTAAAAGCGACGGTCCATACTGATTTACTATTAAAACTTTAAACCAGCGACCCATATTGATTCACTATTATAACTTTCCACCAGCGGTCCATATTAATTCATTCAACCAACGGTCTGAAAAATTAGCATATCTCCTCATGGAATAATATTGTACCCAAATACCCGAATGCACAATAATAGTGTGAATAGTAATCGGGTGAATAGTAACTCGTGAATAGTAACTCATGAATAGTAACTCGTGAATAGTAACTCGTGAATAGTAACTCATGAATAGTAACTCATGAATAGTAACTCGTGAATAGTAACTCATCTTTAATCAACACGAACTTATTCTTCATTAATATTATAACTCACAATATTTAACAACCAGGTTGTTCCCAGGAAAGAGGGGGCTTTCCAATAAGGATTTCTCCCTATCGACGCGCTTAATTAGGTGACCAAACCTCTCATCGATGTAACTTCTAGACATTGTAAATATTGCAATTTAATAATATGAATAACTTTGTTGTCTCAATTATTGATTTAATAAAATAACATATAATGCGAGATAATCTTATGACAATAATCGAATCAATAATACGAGAGATATGATGCACGTAATTACTATAACAATAATTGAGTATAAGCGAGTGACTGACTTACGTAAGCATCAATAACTAATACCGTGTAGTGCTCTTACGCAACCACGCAGCAGACATCTTGTACTTTTACTACTAGGGTAGTTCAACAAAGATCAAGCGGTAAAACCTGCCGCACGTTATTTTATAAAAAGATAATTATGTCGTTTTCTTACTACGACAATACTTCTGTTGTGGGGTCCACCAATGATTATGCCGTCGTACGGATATTCCCCGACAAAAAGAATATTCCCCGACCAAATCGAATATTATATAACAACTTGCATACTTTGCAAAATTTATAAATATTACCCACAACTATAACATAATATCAAATTTATTTCATAATATTCAAAAAAATGATATTCATAGAAAAATTATCTTTATTCATAAAAGTTGGGGACTTACACTTATTTTATTTAATTATATGTATTTCGATCCTTAAATGCATAACTCCAAATAACGCAAATTAGAAACTCCTTTCTAATTTCATTCTGCCTTGGCCAAGGACTACTGAGTTGTCATTTATCGAATCACATAAGACATTTCTCTTCTTTTACTAAAAGCGGTAGATTCTTTATTGATCATACATTATCTCCATGTATAACTTATTATACCCAAGCATACCCTTTGATATACCCTAAGGGTCTTAAGGAATAAGTCAAAGTATAACTCATCATACACAAGATACTATGATGATCTCAAATCCAAGGATTACTTGTATTACTATCACTACAAAAATTCCTATTGACAGGCAAGTAAAACTCCATTAGGTATTCCTTAGCGAGCCAGTGAACTTATTCTCTAATAAGCACCTACATGCTTGCTTTAATGTCTCCACACAAATGATCATGAGATCAATCATCCTCATCCAATGAGCAAATAACATATGTACCAATCTATCCGGATTCACTAATCCCCAATTTAGTAATCCAACGATTGGGAACTATTTTAGTTTTAAGCTTTCTAGCTAACACTACAAGAAAAAGGGCCATCTCCGACCAATGATATCAGCGACCACCCTATCGTCGCCGATAATAATATAATGACCATTATCTCTGATAGAAAAGAAATCTAGTCATTAGTATAGATCAAGAATCAAGACGCGTCGCGATCATTGATCGGTCATTGAAGAAGAATTTCCTCCAAAATTTGGTGCGAAACTTTGGTGGCGGCGACCAATCTATATCGGTGACCGCTAGCGGTCGCTAATATGTCCACATCATTAAAACTAGCGACCGCGTCGCGATTCATTTGATGTGATCGCCGATTCTTATAACCTCGAATCGATTCGTATTCGTTCGAACCGATCGACAAGGAAAAAAAGAGGAGAAACTTCAGACGAGGGAGAAGAGGGAGAGGGGGGAGAAGAGAAGAGGAACCACCAACATTGGTACGTACCGACGCCTTCACCATTACTGCAGTTCACCGTCGGTAACCCCTTTAATCTTCCTTTCATAATTTATTGTATATTACAATCTTCCTTTCACAATTTATTACTTTCTTCGTTCCAAAATTATGGGTGGCGATATGAAGACCGATTTATTTATCTTTATTGTATGTTATGGGTATATTCGTTCCAAAATTATGGGTATATTATGGGAAACTCATATTTTGTTGGAGTGATTTTGTTCAAGAAGTTCATATTTCCTTATGAATAGGAAGAAATTCATATTTTGTTAAGAATCGACTTTGGGTAGGTGATATGAAGAAATTCTTATTTTGATAAGAATCGATTTTGTTGGAGAAGTTCATATATACTTCCAATTAAGTTGCTTTGAGTATACTAGTTTAATTTGCATTATTATATTGGGAATTTGTATATTTCTCTTGGTTTGTGTCTTGGGTGCCTAGAAATGACTTTATATACATCTTTGTCGTGCGTGTGGCTAGTCCATATTATAGGGGAGACTCGCTAATTTTTTTTATTAGTCGGGTAATTGCGAACATTTATACTATTAACGAGCCTATTGTTGATCCACTAGAGCCTATTAAGGGCTATTGGAGTTGATGAAATTTGGGCTTGGGGCAACGAGGCCACACGAGGTTACCTTAAGCTTAGCTTAACCTCGAGGCCAAGCCAAGCTTGGTTGTTAGCATGGTAAGCTATTGGGGTGTTAAGCCAAAATAAGCGATCTTAGAGGCTGTTAGTGCAATGAGAGAAGGTAACTAGACACACATGGTCAATAAAGAGACATTTATATCTTTTTAACAAGGGTATTTAACACTTATGTATATAAGAATAAAGCTACAAAATGTTATAGAAGCTATAAATTGCTCAACCAAGTTATGCATGCTTATAAGTATGCTCAAGTCATATGGTTACAAGTATGCTCAAGTCATATGTTAATTAACATTTATAATGTTATGCGTAGTAGGGTACTGTGGAATCATGGACCTCTATTCAGACCATAGTTGGATGGCACGACGAAAGTCAAGTGCCCAGATAGGTGCTACAGTTGAATTTAGAGCTGGTTGCCAAGTGTTTTTGGAGTATGCGTGTGAGACCCCAGATTTTATTAATAAAGATTTAAATTTTGTCGAAATAATTTTTAATATTATGGTGTGAATTTGAGATAATATTATAGTTGTGGGTAGTATTTATAAATTTTGCAAAGTATGCAAGTGGTTATATTATATTCGATTGGTCTGGGAATATTCGGTTTAGCGAGCAGGAATATTCGCATACAACTACAGCTCAATCATTGGTGGACCCATAATAGAATTATTGTCGGATTGAGAAAACGACAAAAATATTTTATTAAAATAACGGCGGAAGTTTTACCGTAGTTCTTGTTGAACTACTTCGGTAGTAAAAATGCGATGTCACGTGTGGTTGCGTAGTAATAATACGGTATTGATTATTGATGCTTATGTGAGAAGTCACTCGGTTTGATTCCATTATTGTCGATTAATAATATGAATTATTATAAGCGATAATGACGTTTTGTTTTATTCGTATTATTAACGTAATAAAAGCGAAACATCTTTTATATAAAATAGAATACTTTATTAAAGTTATTCTATAAATAGAATATATTATATTTTATTATGCATAGTGTTGCATAGTGTTTTGCATAGTGTTTTGCGTAGTGTTTTGCATAGTATTGCATAGTGTTTGCATAGTAAAATGTTTTTATATAAATAGAATATATTATATTTTATTTAAAAGATTTTTCTTTAAATATGGACCGTCCGATTAAAGTAAATCAATCTGGACCGTTTCATGGATTAATTCTTATGCATTCCATTTTCCTATAAATAGAAGCTCATTCCTTCATTATTTTCTTTTAATTCATTGAAACTCCGAGAGAGAAATTATAGAGAGAAGTTTATAGAGAAAATAGAAAGAAGAAGAGTATTCTCGCTACTTCACTACTTCTATATTAGGTTCTTTTTACGGTAAGGGGTGTTATTCTTTCTTCTTGAAGAGAACTTCGTTATTCCATTCACTATTATTACATTGGAATAACTTTTGTAAAAAAGTGGCATACCCTATACATAACACATATCATGGCGTACCTATACTTGGTGAAATCCTTATGTTATTCCATTGCTTATTATTACATTGGAATAACTCAGATACTGTGGTTTACCCTATACTTGGTGACATTCTTCTATTATTCGTTGGAACATCACGTCATGGTGTGTTTTACAGGACTGGTTAAAATCTTTATTATTATTCATTGTTGGAACATCCCATGCATGTGTGTTTTACAGGACTGGTTAAAATCTATATCATTCTACATTGGAATATCCTATCATGTGTTTTACACGGATCAGTTCCATCTTTATTATTACATTGGAACATCCCGTGCGGTGTGAATTTCACGACACGGTTAAGATTATTATTATTTCATTGGAATAACACATACATCCAAATCTGCATGCGTGGTGATTTCTTTTGTTATTCCATTCTTTATTATACCCGGTTAGTTAAAACTTTGACTTCTATACTCCATGAAATTAGTAGAATATCCTTGATATTTGCGTTTCATCCAAAGATATCTTTTCATGGAAATATTCTTACGATCATTATTGAATTTTACTCTACTGAAACACGATATTATGTTGACAATTTGGACGTTAATAATTCATGGATTAAATAATTCTTGAACTGGTTTTATTGAATTATTATGTCATTGTCATCATCCTCATGTTATATTATGTTATCTTTGGCTTACGTGCATAGATGAACTTAGTATGATTATGACCGAGGATCATTAAGTATAATCATGACTTGATATAAATGATGTGACAAAAGTCCTCGGTGGCTTGTAATGCGATGATGGATAGTTTTGGTATGATTATGACCGGGGTGATTCGGTATAGTCATGACCATTGATAACTTGATGAAAATCCTTGGACCGTGGTGCGAGGATGATTAGATATGGTAGTTTATTTATTAAAATTTGAGTCTCAAATGATAAAAATTGATGAAAACCTTTTAAAACCTAAAAGATAGTAGACTTTATTCTCTACTTGACTCTTTTAATGGATTGCTTATTCCACTGCAGATTAAAGCTGGTTGTCTATTGTATTTTATCGGTTTAACCTTTGTTGAAGGCTAATGATAATTTATTCGCATTATCTTAGTCATAATATTTCTTCTTGGGCTAGTTGAGCTCACCCTTTCTTTCCTTTGTTCTCTTGAGGAAATGAGAACACAATTTGACGACGTAGTCGGGGAGCGGAGTAATGGTCCAGAGGATAGCATTAGCGATCCTCACTATTACGTGAAATAGTGTGATAATAGTTGTAATGAGGACTCCTTTTGAGTTTGTATAATATCTAGTAGACAATATTTGTATTCAAACTCATAGTTTATGTCGTATTGTACACGACAGTTATATTAGTAAGTTGTATTTGAATTTATGTACCGTGTAAGTGGCGACCCAAGATGGGTGACGTATACCTAATTTTTGGGGGCGTCACAATGCGTATAGTCACCCAGAATGTATGAATGGTAAGTCGCAGATACGATGTCCATGTTTAAAGTGTAAAAATGTAAATTATATGGATAGAGACATGGTAAACTATCATTTACTTGTTTACGGGTTCATGAGAAATTACGAAGAATCTTTGGTGGGCACATGGGCGGAGAAGAGATGGTGGCATCACACAAGTACACACCCAAGGCGATAGTACTCATCGTATGAATGAAATGGTCCATGATATTGCGAGGGCCGATTTTGATTGGGGAGCAAGGCGAGAGCAACCTATGAATTCGATGCCAAAGACTTCTTTAAGTTGTTAGACGAGGGTAGCAAGCCATTGTGGCATGGTTGCGCCAAACACACTACATTGACTGCAGTGGCAACATTACTTAATATCAAGGCTGATCACAACATGAGCCATGAGTGTTTTGAGTCACTCTTGAAGACAATTAAGAGTATGTTGCCTGACGGTGAGAAATTACATGGTAACTATTACTTTTGTAAGAAAATGGTAAAGAAGTTGGGTCTTGGATACCAAAAGATCGATGCATGTCCCAACGACTGCATGTTATTTTATAAGAAAAATGAACAGATGACAAGGTGCAAGTTTTGCAGTCATGATCGGTTTAGGCCTAATAAAGAGGGTGTGACTACAAAAAAATCAAGTATCTGATTTAAGATTCTAAGGTATTTTCCAATAACACATCGACTAAAAAGATTGTACATGTCTTCAAGATCAATTTGAACATATGAGTTGGCATGCGAAATCTCTAGCTAAAGATGGAGAACTAAATCATCCCGCAGATGGGCAGGCTTGGAAAGATTTCAACTTAGCACCATCCCGAATTTGCATTGGAACCTAGAAATGTGAGGCTTGGATTGTCCACCGATGGTTTCAATCAGTTTGGCCACTCAAATTATTCCGTACTCATGTGTTGGCTGTGATTGTTACTCCGCATAACTTGCCTCCTTGGATGTGTATGAAACAACCATACTTATTTCTTTCACTCGTGATTCCTGGTCCTAAGAGTCCTGGAAAGAACTTAGATATTTACTTGAGACCTCTTATAGGCGAGTTAAAGGTATTGTGGGAGGATGGAGTCTGACTTGGGATGTTGCAACGAAAACAAATTTCAACCTTAGAGGCGGTGGTTATGTGGACTATAAGTGACTTCCCGAACTTATGGTATGTTAATTTGGATGGAGTACACACTGAGGAAGTTGGCTTATGTCTCGTATTGTATGGAGCATACAAAGTCATTTAATCTATCAAAAGGTCGAAAAGCCTTGTTGGTTTGATCGTATCATAAATCGCTTCTACTAGGTAGATCACCCGTTTCAAGAAATAGAGAACACTTGAGGAAAGGAAAGTAGATAATGATATGCCCGCACCGCGATTATCGGGAATGGAGATGTGAGATCGTGTGATGAGATTAGGTTATCCCATTTAGTAAGGTTGATGCGACAAACATAATCAATGGGTTTGGTGAATCTCATAACCGGGTTGGGAGAAGCATCTTTTGGGAATTGCCTTATTGGTCTACAAATTTGATTAAATCATAATCTAGATGTGATGCATATTGAGAAGAATGTGTTTGACAATGTGTTTAACATCGTGATGAATGTTACTGGGGAAGACAAAAGATAACGATAAAGGCACGTTTGGACATGAAAGATATTTGTAAGCGTCCGGATTAGAACTTTATGAATCTCCTAATGGTAAGATTGTCAAACCGCATGCAAGGTACACATTGTCCAAAAAGCAAGTTGAAGATGTGTGCACATGGGTTAAGTCTCTGAAACTACCGGATGAATATCGTCAAACATTGCAAGGTGTGTTACGGGTGGGAAATTGCAAGGGATGAAGAGTCGCGTATCGTGTGTTCATGGAGAGACTCATGCCTATAGCATTTCGGGATCTCGCTTGATAAACCAATATGGGATGCTTTGGCGGATCTTAGTCGTTTCTTCAAAGACTTGTGTTCAAAATCATTGAATGAGAAGGACATGTTTGTACTTGAGAAGAACATCATAGAGATCATCATGTAAACCGGAAAAAATATTCCCACACGGGTTTTTGACTCCATGGAGCATTTGCAAATCCATCTTCCCTATGAAGCTCGTGTTGGGGTCCATTCAATATAGATGGATGTACCCTTTCGAGAGAGGTGATGGGAAACCTTAAGAGGAAGGTGAAGAATAGAGCTTATGTCGAGGGGTCGATATGCGAGGCATCTGATTTTGATGAGATATCTACGTTTGTCTCGCACTATTTTAGGACGAAGTCTTGACAAAGGCCAATCGAGTATCGAGACATGATGATGGGGAAATGTTGAACTAAATGGTGGCTCTCGTATTTGGTCTATCGCCGGCGCTTATGGAAAAGGGAAAGCGATATTCCTCTCGAGCAAGAATTACATGCCGCAGCATACTTACATTCTTCTCGATTGCGAGGAGATTGGCGAATTTGTGAGGTACACATATAAACTTGATATTTTATCTTTTAAGTTGAAAATTTATTCTAATATGTTAATGTTTATAACATGGTATAGATTGTACGATGACGAGTTAAAAGTGAAGCATGCCGACATAGCGATAAAGATATTCAAATCAATCGGGATAAAAACTTTGCACTTTGGCTAAAGGACAAAGTAAGTTCAATTTTAAGCACGTAGTGTATATATATATAATATATATATATTCCATATGTTAACTATGACTTCATTTAATAAGATGGAGTTTTGTAGGCTTTGATTGAGGATCAACGATTAGGCTAATGTACAAGTCCTAGCTATGGGACGCAGACAAGGATAAAGTCGTACCGCAATGGTTACAAAATAAATGGTTGTGAATTTCACACAAAGGCATATGGGCGCGGTAGAAAAGAACAACGAACTCGGAGTGTGTGTCGAGGAGATTGTTACAATGAGCTTGGTCGTGTGCCTTTTATGGGGAGTTGGAGGAAATCGTAGAGTTGTCGTACAAGGGCACGCATCTTTGGGGTCATATTCACTTATTCAAGTCTGCCGTTGGTTTGATTCGGAAAAAGGGATACGTGTTGGTGACATGGAATCGTCGATATTGACCTCCATAGGTCTGCAGACTCCAACGAACCGTTTGTTTTACCAACTCAAACAAAGACAAGTATATACTACACTCCTAGTCTTGTTAGGAAAAGGGATAAGCACTTCTGATTGCCAAGTTGTAATTTATACTCCCGGCGTAGTCATGTAGAATTAGTTGATGGGGAGATTTACCAAGCGAGATGCTTCATAGTCGGACTATAATAAATGTGGAGGACGACAATGAAGTAATCCGATTAGATGGTGGAGATGAACCACATGAATTAGATCTGAGTCAATACTTGTGTCGGATGGCATTGATCATTGAGGAGGAAGAGTTATTGGTGAATCGACACATAATCTGAAGCGGATGATGGTTATGAATCAGTAACACGTATACAAGATGATTACGAATCGAGACATTGACACTTGAACTCATGAAATGTATGTTCAAAGAATACATGTTTTTATATCATTGTCATGTTTATGTACTTAAACTATTTAAATGCAACTTTTGTTTATTGTCATTTTATATTCATATATATACATGTTTATATCAACATCATGTTTATGTACTAAACTATTTAAATGCAACTTTTGTTTATTGTCATTTTATATTCATATATATACATGTTTATATCATCGTCATGTTTATTGTCATATATACATGTAATCAAATATGACTCTAATAACATCTTGAAATTTGTAATATCTGAGATGGCTTCAAGCGGTAGCGAGAAAAAGCGGCTTGGGTAGGGGGCCTAATAATGTGCCCAAGGCCCTACTAATCCCGATGATCGGATTCTTATTGATTCGCCCTCTCCGAATAAAGACGACGTCGTCCGCATATATCATTTATATAAAAGCATTTAAGATTCCATTTATTGTATATTGGTAATGTTTTGATTGATATTATATTGGTAATGTTTTGTTTTGGTCTTATTGTATTGAAAATTTATATATTTCTCTTGGTTTGTGTCTTGGGTGCCTAGAAATGTCCATATATATGCATGCAGTCATGCATGTGGCTAGTTTATATTATAGGGAGAATATGGCAATTTTTTAAGTATTATAAGTATAAGTTTGAAAAATGTTCACAAATATTATAACTTAGATGTAAATTGCTTTAATATATGCTAATTGATGTTGTATATTATAGTGATTTTTAGGATAATAAGATCGTCAAGTGCATATCACAATTTGTGTTTACTGAATTGGCTACACACTGTGATTACGGGCGAAGACACCTATCGCCTACAAGGATCTTTGTTTTAGGCGAGAATTTCAGGTATATTTTTTTAATTATGACAAATAATATTAATATAATATTCAAAGGATAATTATTTAGTAATGTTATTATTGTTTTTTATTTTCGAAACGATATAGATGGGAGGGGCCTTGTGCTTCAAATGATTTAGACATTATTACGCAAAAGTCATGGTCCGCACTCAAGGACAACTCGAATAAAGAACAAAAAAAAAGCCATTCACAATGCTAAGATCGACCATCCGTGCCGTGGAGGGATTATATGCACGAGCATAGCCCTGGTGGTACACCCGATCCATATAAATTTGAGATGTGTGCCAATATGATGGAGGCGAGAATTTGGGTGAAAAGACGAAAAGACTCGCCGCCACAAACAGAGCCTCGAGTGTATCCGATGGCGAAAAGGCTAAAGGAACATACAAAAGCGGCGAGATTTCACATTGCTGCGACATATCAACGCCCGAGTAACGATTTACAAGTTTTAATATGTTTACAATCATGAATTGTAGAAAATATCCCATTTTACTTAGTAATATTGTCTTTGTTTTTGTATAGGAGTCTCGGTCTCAAGGTCATTTATCCATCATTTGGATGTGTACATGGCCACCCGTGATGGTTCACCGAGGCTATCCAGATAAGCGGTAATAAGTTTTAATAACCTCGATCTTGTTTATTAATACTTACAAAATATTATTTTAACTATTTAAGTGTTAACATGATGACGAGGATACTTATAAACGTTTATTGAATGAAAGCGCTATCCTGAAGGCACTCCACGTCCACTTTATTGATCAAGAGTTGTGGGAGAGGCGCCTCATTTGTGAAGAATAACTACATTAAAGGTCAAGGACAACGACGACGCCCATCCTTGATGGCTCAGCGACTCTGCTACCCAGTCTTCACACCATCGTGAGTCATCCAAATTGTTTCATACTCCCATTAAGCGTGTGAGAGCTATATGTCAAGATCGAAATCTTCGAAGATCTTGGGACGGGCACCTGGGGCTCTTGATCCGAGGAGTTAAATTTGCAGCGATGGCAGCAGCAGCAGAGACGACATGGGGATGGCGACGAGGTATAAAATCAATTTGTTATATATTATTGTCGTAATATATACCAAAGATCAACATATTTATTATATTTGTAACTTGTTTTATTATTTTGTTAATTACGAGGGTGATCAAGGAGGATGGACGCTTGACATAACCTTGTACTTGTATATTCATTATTTGGATGTTTGTATATATGTTACTTAAACAAGTTTTGAAATGTTATTATATTTATTCAAATCATATTGGTTTTTAAAGGTTTATATACTAGTTTGGTGTATGTGTTGGTGGACGATGGATGTTTATATTGTTTTTATATGTTGTTTATCTTGGTGTGTATGTGTGTTGGGATAAAGCGGTAGAAAGCAGTACTGAGTTTTGGGAATTTCGCAAAAGCAAAAAAAATCGGTTGTAATTTTTTCATATCGGCAATGACCGCGTCGCGGTCATTTGAACGTTATTATGCGGCATAATAAAAAATGATCACGCGCGTGTCGATCGGCTGATAATGGTCGGCCGACACGTGGACCACGTCGACTTTTTTACTCGACCATCTCGACTCACCAATCCGTATTTGTCATTTCTACGCTTCATGGCGATCTCGAGATATCTCGATCAGCTAATAGTGGTCATTGATGTGCATCCCAAATGACAGATTTTATCGCGAGGACTATCAATGACCGCACTTTTCGATCATGAGATAGTTATCTCTGCTGATCGAAGTGCGATCCCCGATAATCGATCATTGATAAGCCTTTTTGTTGTAGTGTAAGAATTTAGATCTCATTAGAATGATTATCATCATTATTCTAAAAGCATTGTTTAAAACTATGGGTTTATCACATATTATAGAACAGAATCATGTACATAGATAATTAAAAGCCTTTAATAAATTAATACTTTTTATTAATAAATGAATAAGAATATTGTTACAAAGTATATGTTTTATCATCAAACATGATTGGCTTGTGTGCATACTACTTTCACTATAAACTAGATAGCTAGGAGGAGAAGGATCATCGGGCGCACTACAAAAAAAATGTCATTGCCGACGCCAATGACCCCCTGTTGTCGCCAATGACCACATTAGCGACAACAATGACTGTCGCCACTCTCGTCTCTTCGCAGGTTATTGCCCCTGGCCCCTGTCGATAGTAATTGAAAGTCCAATAATAATCTAAAATGGGGGTTGAATAGATTATAACAGGTTAAAAAATTATATTAGGCCTTTTTGAATTTTTAGTAATTAATTGTAGTTTTAGAAATTAGCATGTAAGATAATAAAAATTCAATCACACAATGCACAGAGATTTATCTGGTTCACAACATACACCCCTTGGTATGTTGCTACGTCCAGTCTCAAGTCCCTACTTGGAACTTGAGATCCTATTACTATTAGTAATAAAAACTCATTCAACAGGCGGAGAAGCCTTTACAAAATTTTATAGACAAACTTCCAACGTTTTCAACTATTCTATCTTGGACAACAAGCTCATCGCTCCTTCTTCAAGTTTAGTTGTACCACTTTTTGAGTTCAGTTCTATTCTATGATCTGGTCTTGAAACAACACCTTCTTTCTCACCTCACAAGTACACTAGAGACCCAACTTCCCGCTGACCTCTCTAAGACTCTGGTCTTGGTCGAAGAATTACTCGTCTTTCTCACATTTACATAACATAAACTATCTTTGACTTTTTCTCTTTTTACAAATAAGTAAACAACAATGTGCTTCTTAAATAAGCAGATTGGAGTTGAGTACATATTAATGCTTCTCAAATAAGCAGATAAAAAATTAAGAACAAATATATATGTATAAAAGTTCAAAGGCTTTTATATTCAATAATTTGTTTCTTTGAAAGCAGATAGAAATTTATGTTTAGATCAGATGATGCTTCTGATTAAGCAAATATATAAAATATGCATAATTATAAAGTTCCAGTAACTTTTATGTTTTTGATAGAAGCTTCTTAATTAAGCGGATAAGTCAATTTTAACTTTGGCTCAATAATGCTTCGATTTAAGCAAATATATAATTTCAATGCACTTTATAAAGAATCATTAATTCTTTAAAATAAAGAATTTTTTATATGGATTATATAAAATTATTTCTCGAGATAATCTTTAACAAGTATTATATGAATTATATTTATGTATCAATACTTGTATAAAAGAATAAATCAATTCAAATAATATTTATCAAGTATAATATTTAAATCAGTTAAACACAAACTGATATACCAAATATTATTGTTTTACTCAGATAATATATAAGAATATTTTATCTAGCTATTATGTGAACTTTTATAAATAATGTCACTTAGTACTATAAGGAATAAATGCGGTTCAATTCCTCTTAGTAGAGGTGTATCTCAAAAGTAGCCTTATGGCGTCTAAAATACGACAAAATTTATAATTTTTACAATTGATATTTATTTAAATATTTTCAATAAATCACTACGATTCTCAAATCAAGTTCGGATGACTACTCTTTTTGGAGTAGTATCCTAGTGTCGTTTTGAGTTATCAAGTGTCGTATCTATTTTATGATATTTATATAAATAATGTCGAAAAAAGGTTACTGAAGACTATAAGGAAACGTACGGTTCGAATTCCTCTTCGTAGAGGTGTATCTCCGTAGCCTTACGGCGCCCAAATATCCTTTTATTTGACAAATAGATGAAATATAGATATATAAAATTGTGTATAATAATGTATATTCGTATATCTATAGATATAATATAAGTAAAAAATAATTCAACAAAAATTAAACTTATCTCAATACTTGGACCAATTTTCTCTTCTAAAATAATCAGAACTTTTGTAAGAAGAGATATAAAGCTTTTAGAGAGAATGTAGGCAAGGAAAGTATGCTTTGCTTTTCATTGAATTGGTAAAAACCAAATGAAAGAAATACTCCTTATTTATAGATTTTTGAAGTCGAAGGCAAAAATGTAATTTTAGAAATCTGATTTTGAATGCACGGTTTGGATGAAGGATTTTTAAATTGAACAGTCTGGATGAAAAAGAATTGCACACGATTTATTTATGGACAACACTCAACAATCCGCCCATTCCTTTTTCAAAGTACTTAGCATTAAATGAAATGATTTGACAAAAAGCTTATACACATGCCAGCACACACGATTTTTAGATGTCCTAAAATGAATGTCATGATTTTGCCAAGACACTTTACTTACATATATATGTTATATATATATATATATATATATATATATATATATTAATATACATATGTTTATAATATGATGTATGCATCTACAATAAAACATTTTACCCAACTTTATTTTTGAAAAAAATAGGATCTCATTAACTTGTTTATTTATATGAATTAATTTATTTAACGCTTGAAATTTAAATTATTAAGGTCAATAAAAATTAATTCAAGTAAAATTAGAAAATAAAATAATAATCAAATAATTAAATAATTACATATTTAATTAATTATAATATAATTTTTATCATCAAGATATATAAAATAAAATTATACCTATCAGTAATGTCATTGACGATGGCTGACCATCGGCCATGACTCATTGGCGATGGCAGGGACGACGGACAGTCTGTCCCCAATATCGATTGGAAATTATTTATAAAAATGTTATTCGCAATGGGCACCCCATCGGTAATGAATATTGGGCCGTCGGCAATGAGTTTTAATATTATTATTAAGGGGATCTATTGTCCGTCTTTAAAACCGTCGTTGTAGGTCATTGGCGACGGGCAGCCCGTCGCCAATGCCCCTATCTCCAATGTCCTTATTTTTTAAAAAAAAATTCAAAATTCAAAATTTCCTATATATATATATATATATATATATATATATATATATATATATATATCACTACAAGAAACTAGGTCATAAAGCATGAGGTAATGTCGATTACCATAAGATCTGTCGAGAATGACCTCATTAGCGACATTACTTACCAACCGTCGTCAATGAGTCCTGTCGATAATAACTTTTCCCGGTCTTAAATTTGGTGAGCTTTTTTTTGCGGGGGAGGGAAAGTCATAAGTGCGGCTTAAAATTATATAGTTGACGGTACTATGACCATGACAGGGAATTAAAGATTCTGACCATGCTAGACCATAATAAACTATGTCATTTGGGGCAAAGTATATTATGGCCTAGCATGGTCAGAATCTCTAATTCCCTGTCATTGCCTCAAATGACATAGTTGTAAGCATGGATTTAGCATTATAACTCAAAACAGTCCCAAGCTATGTTAAGGTTAACATTGAGACATATATGCAACATGTGATTGCTAAACAACTTATGTACATGGTCAAGAGTTCATTACTTCATAGCTAGCATATCATTGACACATAACAACCCCATTACTTGAGCTTTAGACATGAAACTACATAGCTATCCAAGTTAATCATAAGCCATGTTACATTTAACATCTAAGCATCCAAGTAAGCATTTGATTACTATTATAACACATAGACATGGTTCTGGACTTAACTACATAGTTAACATAACATATAACACCAAACAACCGTCTCGCAATCATTATATCAAACACTGTAAGTGCAGTCCATATAAGCACACTACATGGTTTTATTTATACATACAAAGCACAAGTACTCCTTCATATATCCCAACCTTATGACTCCCGGACCCTTCATGGTCCCCAAACACAGCACAACAACAACAACCCCAACTATATATGATCAAACAAATTAAAAAATGAATGGACAGTCAATATTTTAACACATGTAATAGGCTAATAAGAAGTTCAATTATATTTCATTTTCATATAAAAATAATTAAAAAATAATTATTTTAATATCATAGAGAATTTTTAAAAAAAAATAATTGAACATGCCTTTGGAGGTCCCAACAATGGTTTCATCTTCAGGAGGTGCATCTGCAACGGGAAGGCCCAATTGAATCATTTCTCTTCCATGCCCCCGCATGGGTCTTTTTGAGATAACAAATGTTTGTCCTGCTTCATGTCAACCAGCATTTAAAAAATTATGGGCATTTACATGCAAGCAATCAAAACCTTAAAGCATAGAAACACTAATATATGGTGTTAAAATTGGCACTTAGAACCTTCCTTCTTATACAGTGAGCATAACCTACATTAATTAAGCATTATGCAAAATGAAGTTTCCTATTCACAGAGAAGGTAAAAGGGAGATAGGGAGAGAAAAATTGTTATATTTAATAGTTACCACATCTATGAATCACATGCATCTGCAAACACAAAACAAAAACAAAATACAAGCAGGAATAGCATAGAAACGAAATGGCTAGCTACTTTTTCGTCATAAAAAGAGAGAATATTTGTGAACTTGCCTTGAAACTGTCCTCTTCTCCCAACAGTTCTCAAATCATTAACCAATATAACCAAATTGGCAATTTCAGAGCCATCCAAGAGTTTTTCATAAAGTTTCATTCCATTAATTATATTAACCTATAAATAAAAGTGGTTCTTAAAGGTAAAAAAGTTCAAACAAACTACCAGAAACTTATAGCTATGTTTGTCTAAAATTTTAAGAAAAAATGCTCGTTAAAGAGTTATTACCGCCTTTCCATCAACTATCTCAGTAGCAACAAAAGTTTTTACACTATTTGAGAGATTATGCTACCCAGTGAAAATTTGTATGGTAGGAGAACTATTCTCCAGAGGCACATCACAAGGCCCTAAACAGAAATGCAAAAGAATCATATATTCTTTTTGAGTAACTAAGAAGTAGATATCTATATGTAGCTTATGAAAGCAGGAACAACAACAAAGAGAAGAGATTCATAAGGGACAAATAGTTTATATATTCCCAATTAAATTAATACACGAGTTTTGAAGATCTCTTATGTTACTTGAACTATCATTACATTTACAAATTATGGCTAAGGCCACGGTGAAAATATACATCCAGATTATTCAAGCTAGGAAGTAACTTTAAATGATTTTACACACAATTATGTCACTTTCTATCTTTAATAAATTCCATACCAATATGGGACCAAAAACAGAAGTTTCACTATTAACTCCATCCCTAACCAAAATTGAGCTTGTAAAATATTTTACCATAATAAGAAATAAATCAGTTCAATTTTCCCAAAATTAAATAGTTTGATGTTCACATCGTTCACAAAATTATTAGATTAAATCAGCAAGCTTGGGCATGTATGTACTATAACCAATTTTTGGATACAACCAACAAATTATAAAATCAGAAAAAACAAATATAATTCTAAACATTTTGCCATTTCTCTCCAGTAAAATGAAAAGCCCAAATATAAAGAAGGGGGGGGGGGGGGGAGAGAGAGAAAAGAAAAAAAAAGAAATTAAGACATGGGGGTTAGCTAAGAAGATCCAATTCTTTAATTACACTAAATTCAAGATTAATTATGCACCTAAATTTCAATAACTTGAAACATCAACACAGAGAATATATATATATATATATATATATATATATATATATATATATATATACCAGCATGAAAGGGGCTTTCGGCTTTGATTCGGGCACTGAGACAAGAACCATCAAATGGAAAAGCTAGCTCTGATTTTCTTACCTTTATTCTTCACTGTGCTATAATATAAAAAAGATGTTTTCTTATGTTTGGGTGGAAGAAAGTGGAGGAGAACAGAAACTCAGAGAGAAGGTTGAGTCTTATTCGCCGTTTGAAAGAATTTGTATGAATACGAAATTAATTTAGTTGCTATTTTTTGAATATATGATCCTAGATTTAGAGGAATTTGGGAAATAAATTTAGGTTTTTTACAGTCTCATATTTTAATATTTGTGTAAATGGTAAGTAGGAGCATTAATTAGGATGGACAGGTATTGATTAATTAGAATGACAGATGTCAACTGCAAAATCCCAAATTTTACGAATAAAGATTTAAATTTCTCGATTTTTTTTTTAATATTATGGTGTGGATTTAATATAATGTTATAGTTGTGGGTAATATTTATAAATTTTGCAAAGTATGTAAGTTGTTATATTATATTTGATTGGTCGGAGAATATTCTTTGTGTCGGGGAATATTCGTACGACGGCACAATCATTGGTGGACCACACAACGGAATTATTGTCGGATTAAAAAAACGACAAAAATATTTTTATGAAAATAACGGCGGAAGTTTTAATTAATTAATCTTTGTTGAAGCCTACTCGGTAGTAAAAGTACGATGAATACGTGTGGTTGCATAGTAGACTTACGGTATTGATTATTGATACTTACGTGAGAAGTCACTCGGTTTTGTTCAATTATTCTACTGATAGTTCTTTGCATAATATCTCACGTTATTTGATTCAATTATTGTTGATTGTTATATATATATATATATAAGTTTTGTTTTATTAGTATTATTAATGTAATAAATGGAAAAGCTTTTTATATAAAACAAAATACTTTTATAAAGTTATTCTATAAATAGAATATATTATATTCTATTATGCATAATATTTTGTATAGTAAAATCTTTTTATATAAAAAATAATACTTTATAAAGTTATTCTATAAATAGAATATATTATATTTTATTATGCATAGTATCTGCGTAGTGTTTTGCATAGTAAAATCTTTTTATATAAAATGTAATACTTTTATAAAGTTATTCATTTTATTATATTATAAATAGAATATATTATATTTTATTTAAAAGATTTTGCTTTAAAAACTGGACTGTCCAGATTAAAAGTAAATCAATGGACCGTTCATGAATTAGTTACTTATGCAATCCATTCTTCTATAAATAAAAGTTCATTCTTTCATTATTTCTTACGAATTCACTGAAACATTAGAGAGAGAAACTATAGAGAGAAAGAAGAAAAGTATTCTACTACTTCACTACTTCTATATCCAGTTTCTTCTATAAGGTAAGGGGTATTATTTCTTTCGTATTCATGAAGAGAACTTTTGTTATTCCATTATTTATTATTATGTTGGAATAACCTGTATACGCGGTCTACCCTATACTTGGTGAATTATTCTTTTATTCCATTCTTTATTATTATGTTGGAATATCCTCGCATGCGTGCGTTTCTGTGGGACTGGTTAAAATCTTTATTATTACATTGGAATATCACATGCATGCTTTTCTGCGGACCGTTCCGTAAACTCTTACGAAGTCTATATAGTGTTGAATCTGGTTCTACTCACTCTTTCATTCCACTTAGTTGTGTTCAATGTTTGAATTTAACTCTGGAGAAGTTAGACTTTGATTTATCTGTTGAAACTCAGTTGGGAGAAACCTTCGTTACCTCTACTATTTATATATCATGTTTGATTCAAATTAACACTTTCACGTTACCTGTCGATCTTATCTCTTTGAAAATACTTGCATTTGATGTGATTTTAGGAATCGATTGGTTAACTACTCATCATGTTTTTAATAAGGTTGTTAGCTTTCATATTCCTAACCAACCTGTTATGCGAATTCAAGCAACCAAATCACTAAAGTCAATCATTGTCATATCAAGCCATAAGTAAAGAGCCCCCGGTCCTTTCGTTGTTGACTTCCTTGTGTGGAAATGCAAAGCCGGACTTTTACGTCAGAGGAGCGTTGTGAATAACGATGGCAAGTTGATAGGTATCAATGTGATGTGTTATCCAAGTTTTGGATGAGAGTCACGATTGTGAATGATATTTCTATTGTTAATAAATTTCTTGGCGTATTTACGAAGAAGACTTGCGCTACCTCAGGCGTGAAATTGAATTTTTTATCGACCCAAAGACAAAACCCCATTCTTAAACCCTCAAATATTTCTTCAACTAAAATTAACGTAATACGCGCCAAAGCGTTGACTCGAGCTGTTGAAGATTACGATCGTACCATTCAATACTATTATGGGAAAAGCGAACGTGGTAGCTGACGCGTTGAGTAGAAGATCGTATAAGTTTATGAGTGTGAATATACGAACCTACGTGAAGATAACGAATATACTTAAAGCTGATGAATGTGAAAAAGAAGGTTCAAGAGGGCATTATTCTAGAAGCAAGAATCAATGAAGAGAGGAAATCTCAACCCTCGATTTTATTGACTCATTTGAAATCCTTGATCGAGTAGGAACTGTGGCCTATAGACTCGTTTTATCGCCAAGTATGTCGCGTGTTCATAATATTTTTCACATATCGATGTTACGTAAATATGTGGACGACCCGAACCACATTATTGATTTAGAACCGGACGAGATAGTGGATAATTTAACGTATGAAGATGTACTTGTTAAAATCCTGGAATGTATTCAACACTAAAAGGTTATACCTCAAGAGTTAGAATCGGACAAAGTGTCCTCATCTGTTCGGCATACCAGGTACGTACGTAAATTTTGAGGACGAAATTTCATAAGGAGGGGAGATTGTAACATCCCAAATTTTACGAATAAAGATTTAAATTTCTCGATTTTTTTTTTGAATATTATGGTGTGGATTTAATATAATATTATAGTTGTGGGTAATATTTATAAATTTTGCAAAGTATGCAAGTTGTTATATTATATTCGATTGGTCGGGAAATATTATTTGTGTCGGGGAATATTCGTACGACGACACAATCATTGGTGGACCCAACAACGAAATTATTGTCAGATTGAGAAAACGACAAAAATATTTTTATGAAAATAACGGCGAAAGTTTCACAGCTAATATCTTGTTGAACTACTCGATAGTAAAAATGCGATCAATGTGGTTGCATAGTAGCATACGGTATTGATTATTGATGCTTACGTGAGAAGTCACTCGGTTTTGTTCAATTATTACTACATGATGGTTCTTTGCATAGTATCTCACGTTATTTGATTCAATTATTGTTGATTGTTGTGGCGCCCCAAAATAGGTCCATTCCATCAACCCATTACGAGTCACCAAATACATGGTGCGAAATAACTACAACTTTATTATTACAACATATAAACTATGAGTTTAAATACGAGATATTGCCATCTAGACAATATCCACACGCAAATAAATCCCCATCATAATTATTGATACATTATTTTACAAAAATGGTGAGGACTACTAAACAACTCTCTACAGACCCTTCATTCCATTACCCCATTAGTAGTAGTATTACATTCTCGCCTCCGGAGAAGAAAAATGGAACAACAAGGAAAGGGTGAGCTCAACTAGCCCGATAAAGAATATTATGACTAAGATAATATACAACAAATTATCGTTAGTCTTCAATACGGAAAAATCTAATAGAATACTGATAGACAACAAGTTTTAAATCAATATTCGCAATGAAATAATAATTCATTAGAAGAGTTAAGTAGAGAATGCAAACTACTATCTTCATATGCAATTTAAAAGTTCATCGTCTATCTTTTATCCTGTAACATCAATCGATATACATACGGAATCAAATATTCATCTTTGCACTCTGGGCCAAAGATATTCATCGATTAAGTCGTATTCATTTAAACACATTTCATCTTTGCAGACTACTGGCCAAAGATATTCTTGAAATCATTCATCTTTGCACTACAGCCAAAGATATTCAATAATATCATCATTTAAGACCGAGGATGATGAAACATATTTTAAAAAAGCGAATCCGGTGAAACAAAATGGTGAGGATTAAGGATTAAGGATTAGTACTTTGTTTTATCCATGTCCAAAAATACCTCAAAAATAATCATAGTGGTGTAAAATTCAAGAATGATCAAAACATGGATACAATCAAAGCTAGTATCCGAATAGATATTTTTGGACGAAAAGGAAAATTTTCATTTTTCGATGAATAGTGTCGATTCGTGAATAATGCAAGTATCGTGAATAATTGTCAGATATCGTGAATAGTAACCCAGACACTAAAAGTTCCAAATTTGATTAAAAGTTCAGATCAATACTTCAACATAATGATATTAGAATAAATAATATCATTAAAAAAATAATATCCTTTACCTCGAAAGATCGGTTACTACAAATTTGAAACAAGAATATAAATTTATGACTAGAACTTGCAGAGTATAGCAATACTCAAAGTATACTCAAAATACTCACAAGAATAATTTCGATAATATAGAGAGAAAACTTGAGTTTACGGTGTGATTTTCAATTCTAACCTAAGCACCCTATTTATAGGAAAATGCTTAGAACACCAAAGTAGAAAATTTAATATAATAATAATATATATATACAAATTTGTCTACGCACCTAGAACCATCTGAATTCAGCAACTTGCATGTGTTTAATGAGGCTAACCAAACACAAAAACGTTTTTGATAATTAAAACAATTAAAACTTCCAAAAATCAATTATTTCGGAGCTTTGAAACTTAAATAATTCATAATAAATAGCTCTTTTATCAGAAAAATTCGAAACTCGCGAATTTCCTTAGGAAATTCTATTATCTACAACTTTACAGAAGGAAGTTTTTCCAAATTCCAAACAGAAATTGATCGAAATCCACAAACCAAGGCGATTTTATTGTGTATAATCAAATTTTCATTCGATAAATGGGATCCGCAAGCATGTTTAACATGTTTTAAACATTTATTGCAACAAAAATACTTTTCATCCTCGTATACTCATATATCCCACATTCGTTGTAAAAATATCACCATTAGTATATTATTAAAATATAATAATATATTTAAATGAATTATTTTATCAGAAAAAGATAAAATTTCAATTTTCAACAATTGTCACATTAAAATTTTTCTCCATCTATATCCACATAAAATCAATATTTTTCTCATCATATGAATCAATAATTAATTATTCACAAATAATATTACGAATCACAATATTGACAGTAGCGGCCTTCAGGGAAAGAGGGGCTTTCAATAAGAATTTCTCCTTCTGGCGCGCGCAATTAGGTGACCAAACCTCTCCTTAGACAGAACTTTATAGTGTGACAATAAATGTAATGAGAATTTATTCTGAGAGTGGATATTGTCTAGAAGACAATATTTGTATTAAAACTCATGACTCTCTTGTTGTATATTTAAGATTGTTTTTTGATTCATCATTTGTAAGACCGAAATTTTTAAATAAAAGGAATTTCCTTTATTTATTATTTTGAAATAGTAAGGGTTGATTTGATTAATGTGGATAGTTAAGGGTTAAATATCATAAATATTTCAAAATAAGCAAGTGGTTATAAAATATTCATTATCGTGGGGAATATTCGTTTGGTCGTGGAATATTAATCGATGTCGGGGAATATAAATGCTGATGCCAGTATGACCATGTGTGGGCCCCATAACTTGAAAGCGATTGGATGAAGAAAACGACAAATATAAGTTGTTTTTAAATAACTGGCGTAGTTATTACTGAATTATCATTGTTGGAATACCGGTGGGTTAAAACACACTAATACGCGTTGTTGAGCAAGAAGCATTGCAGTATTGCACCAATTATTGATTCTTACGTAAGAAGGCCTTTACTCAATAATGGTTATGATAATTCTTTATTCGATATTTTATTGAGTTAATAATTGTTGCGTTGATATTTTATATTCTTTGTTGTTTGATAATTGTCATTACATTACGGTATTTTCATTATTATAAAGCAATAATTCATATTATCCGAATAATATTATTAGATAACATTATTGGCAATGTCTAGAAAGTTACATCTAAGGAGAGGTTTGGTCACCTAATTGCATGCAGCAAGAAGAAGAAATTCTTATTGGAAAGCCCTCTGCTCTGGAACCGCACAGGTTGTCAATATTGTGATTCTCGTAATATTATTTGTGAATAATTAATTATTGATTTATATGATGAGGAAAATATTGATTTTATGTGGATATAGATGGAGAAAATTTTAAAATGACAATTGTTGAAAATTAATATTTTATCTTTTTACGATAAAATAATTTATTTAAATATATTATTTTAATAATATATTAACGGTGATATTTTTACAACGAATGTGGGATATATGAGTATACGAGGAGGAAGAGTATTTTGTTGTAATAAATGTTTAAAACATGTTAAACATGTCGGTGGACCCCATTTATTCGATTTGAAATTTGATTATAGCCTGTAAAATCGTCCGTTTGTGGATTTCGGTCAATTTCTATTTGGAATTTGGAAAAACTTTCTTCTGTAAAGTTGTAGAGAATTGAAATTCCTATAAAAACTCGCATGAGATTCGAATTTTCTGATGAAAGGGCTATTTATTATGAATTATTGAAGTTCCGAAACTCGAAATAATTGATTTTTGGGAGTTTAAAATATTTTTTGTAAGAAAAACGTTTTTTGTTGTAATTGAGTGGCTCACATGTGTTATAAATGATCTGAAATCAGATTTCTAAGGTGGACTTGAATATTTTAAGAAATATTATTATTTTATTAAATTTTACGCTTTGGTGTTACAAGCATTTTCCTATAAATAGGGTGTTTAGGTTAGAATTGAAAATCACACCGTAAATCAAGTTTTCTCTCTATATTATCGAGCGTATTCTTGTGAGTATTTTGAGTATACTTTGAGTATTGCTAGATTGCAAGTTTCCTTCAAAGACTATACCCTAGATTCTAATTAGAAGACTTGATCTTTTCGAGGTAAGGGATATTATTTTTTTGTAATGATATTATTTCTTCAATATCATTATCTTTGAAATGTTGATCTGAAGTTTTATCAAATTTGGAACTTTTTCATGTCGGGGTTACTATTCATGGGTTACTTATTCATGAGTTCTTATTCACGAGTTCTTATTCATGAGTTCTTATTCACGATAGTACTATTATTCATTTAAGGCGTGAAGATGTTTTTGTGGAATTTCTATTTTTTGGTGTCTGAGTTACTATTCACGATATAAGACTATTCACGATATGCACGACACTATTCACGATAATATCATTATTCATAGAAAAATAAAATTTCTTCTTTTCGTCTAAAATATCTATTCGGATACTAACTCGATCAGATCCATGTTTTGATCATTCTTGAATTTTACACCAATATGATTATTTTGAGGTATTTTTGGACGTGGATAAAACCAAGTACTAATCCTTAATCCTTAATCCTTGTCATTTTGTTTCATCGGATTCGTTTTTTTAAAAAAATATTTTTCATCATCCTCATCTTAAATGATGATATTATGGAATATCTTTTGGCTGTAAAGCAAAAAGATGAATGATTTCTTAAGAATATCTTTGGCCCAGAAGTGCAAAAGATGAATGATTTCTGAAGAATATCTTTTGCCCGTAGTGCAAAAAGATGAAGCAGTGTTTAAATGAACATGATTAATGATGAATATCTTTGGGCCTGTAGTGCAAAGATGAATATTTGATTCAGATGTATATTGATTGATGTTACAGGATAAAAGATAGGCGATGAACTTTTAAATTGCATACATAGAAGATAGTAGTTTGCATTCTCTACTTAACTCTTCTAATGAATTATTATTTCATTGCGAATATTGATTTAAAATTTGTTGTCTATTGTATTCTATTAGATTTTTCCTCGTTGAAGACTAACGATAATTTGTTGTATATTATCTTAGTCATAATATTCTTTTCTTGAGCTAGTTGAGCTCACCCTTTTCCTTTTGTTCCATTTTTTCTCGGGAGGCGAGAATATATAGCGAGTATTTAGCTCTGGGTATGGAATGAAGGTTTTAGAAAGGATTGTTTAGTAGTCCTCACCATTTTTGTAAAATAATGTATCAATAAATGTGATGAGGATTTAATTGAGTATAGATATTGTCAGTAAGATAATATTTGTATTCAAACTCACGATTTCTTTGTTGTAATAATAAAGTTGTAGTTGTTTACATGCCATATATTTGACAACTCGTAATAGGTGATGTATACCTATTTTGGGGACGTCACGATTTGGTATCGAGCTTAGGATATGTTCTCTGGCGGAGATCGGGGAATAGAACTAGGAGGGGAGAGCGAGTAAATCATTCGCTAGTGTGTCCTACCTAAGCTTATTTGTTAGTTTGGTCAAGATATAGGGATATTATGTGATATATTGATTTCCTTAATTAACCCTTGTTTTATAGCGGTATTTGAGAATGTCGATGAGAATATTAACAATGGAAATGAGACCGTGGAGATGCCTGTACTCACCAACGAGGAGAAGCGTCAACAACAGTGGCAATGTTCCTCCCGTGAACAACACCATTGAAAGCGAGATGATGAGCGAGGGGATGTTTAGAAGTTTTTGCAGATTCATGCAAAATCGAGACGAGGAGACTCGTGTTCAAAATCTGAGGAGAAATGATAGCAATTCACGGGTTGTCACAATGCAAGCGTTCAAAGAGTTGGGACCACGAATTTAAGGGAAAGCGATCCGATCATGGCGGCGGAAACATGGGTCAAACAAATTACCAAGATATTCGATGTCTTGGGATGCGACGAGAGAACAGAAGGTTCCATTCGCCACCTTTATGTTCCGTGGGCGAGGCAGACCACTCTTTGGAGAGTTCGTGAAGGCGTACTCCATCCACCGCGACTCAGATGTCTTGGGAGACATTTGAAATTATTTAATGACAAATACTTTCACGAAAGTGTTAAATCGTATGAAGGAAGTGGAGTTCAATGATTAGAGCAAAACAACATGGCGGTGTCTCGAAGACGAGGCAAAGTTTGCGAGTTATCGAGGTTTGCACCTCATTTGGTGGAAAATGAGAACGATGACGCGGATGTTTCTTAGAGGTTTGAAAACCGGCGATACGTCGGTATCTCATTTCTCATAAACTTCTCTCTATTCGGATGTTGTAAAAGCAGGCTCAATTATTAGAAGCGAGATAACGAGTACGGTCATTTGAGGACCACAACCGAGGATAAATGATCGGAGATAGGAGTCAACAGAATAATGATAACTGCGGAGAAAAAACAGACGGACAAAAATGGTAACCACTCGGTGGTAATCATGGCCATGAAAAGAAAAAAGCGAGTCGGGAGGAGATTTTAAAAAGGAGATTTAACAACGACTATATGAAGACGACAAAGTCTTGGTAAGAAGCCGGGTTCTAAGGGAGGAGAAACGACCACCGGTCATATGCTACAAATGCGAAAAGAGGACATATCGGTCAAGCGCGCCACAACAGTTCAAGGTATGCTATAATTGTGGAAAGGAAGGACATATCGCTTCGAGATTAGACGAAGAATGAAACCTAGTTCAATGGGACGGTGACTCAAAAGATCGTCCCGAAAAAGTCAAAGTCAACGATTACGGGAAGAAGCGTTTGTTGTATTTGATCGGTCATAATGCGAGGAACCCAAACGAGGTGATCACAGGGTAAGCTATTTATAAATTCTTGCGAAGTTTATACCTTACTTGATACCGGTCTTTACCCATTCATTTATCTCTCTGCGTGTGCTCAGCGTTTAAACTTGACTCAGGAGAAATTAGACTTTGACCTATCTCGTGGAAACTCCGTTAGGAGAAACTTTCATCACATCCATTGTTTATAAATCTTGTTTGATTCAAGTTGGCACCATTACCTTACTGTTGGCCTTATCTCTTTAAAGATACTTGCTTTTGATGTGATTTTAGGGATTGATTGGTTAACTACTCATCATGCCAAAATTGATTTTTTTCGTAAGGTTGTTAGTTTTCATATTCTAACCAACCTTTGTTATGCAATTCGTGCAACTAAACCATTAAAATCAATCATTGTCATATCTAATCATAAAGCTATTCGTTTATTGAAAAAGCGGATGTCAAGCTTTCTTAGCCCATGTTATGGATTTGAATAAAGACACGTCAAATTTGAATAATATTCTGTTGTTATTGACTTTTCCGGCGTATTTCAGAAGAACTTCCGATTCTACCCCGTAGCGTGAAGTTGAATTCTTTATTGATCTTGAACACAGTACAAAGCCCATTTCTAAAACCCCATATCGAATGGCTCTATTGAACTTCGGGAGTTAAAGGTCCAACTACGAGGAATTGTTGGACATCGGTTTCATTCGTCTAGTACATCTCCTTGGGGTGCTCTGTTTTATTTGTAAAGAAGAAGAAAGACGGAGTATGCGATTTTGTATTGACTATCGGGGAATTGAACCATGTCACCATCAAGAATAGGTATCCTCTACCTCGTATTGATGACTTGTTTGACCGATTCTGAGGGCACAATTCTTTTCAAAATTGATCTTCGTTCTAGATATCATCGGTGAAGATTAGAGGCGAGGATATTCAAAAGCGCGCTTGAGAACTCGGTATGGGCATTAAGAATTCTTAGTCATGTCTTTCGGACTAACTAAATGCTCTGCTGGCTTTCATGGATATGATGAACCGAGTATTCGAGGAATATTTGGATCAATTCGTTGTTGTCTTTATTGATGACATCCTCATATATTCCAAAAGCCGTGAAGATCATGAGCACCATTTGAAGTCGGTACTCAAAGGCTTCGTGAAAATAGACTATATGCCAAATTGAAGAAATGCGAGTTCGGCGAGGAAGTAGCATTCATTGGGCACGTGGTGTCGAAACATGGAGTATCTGTTGATCCGGTGAAGATTAAAGCAATACAAAGTTGAGAACAAAAAAGTCGGTGGATCAAGAACGTAGCTTTTGGGCTTTATTTGGTTATTATCGGAGATTCGTGGAAGGATTTTCTAGAATCGCTACTCCATTAACTCAACTAACTCTTCGGAAGGATACAAAATTCGTTTGGAGTGAAGAATGCGAGAAAAGTTTCCAAGAGCTTAAGAGGAGACTTATTTCGGACTTTTCTAACAATACCATCCGGTTTGGATGGATTTGTTATCTCTGATGATGCTTGAGCCAAAGGGTTAGGATGTGTTCTCATGCTGGCGTGGGAAAGTCATAGCCTATGCCTCGCGACAACTTAAAGAGTATGAGAGGAATTATCCTACTCATGATCTAGAGTTAGCGTGATCGTTGCGCTAAAAATATGGAGGCACTATCTATATGGGGAGAAAGTGGAGATATATTCGGACCATAAAAGCCTTAAATATTTTTCTTCACTCAAAAAAGAACTCAACATCTGGCAATGACGTTGGCTCGAGCTATTGAAAGACTACGACCACACTATTGATACCATCCTGGTAAAAGCGAACGTGGTGGTGTGACGCATCGAGTAGAAGATCGTATATGCGGAACGAGTGCGATGATGTCAAGTATACGACGTAGAGCCAACTTTAATAGAAAAAGTTAAGGTTGCTTAAGCCACCCCGACCAGTGGTGATGCGTATGAAGAAGAAAGTACAAGAAGGAGCTATTCCTAAGGCGAGAATTGATGAAGAAGGAATACTTGAGTCCACTCTAGACTTTGTGTTCTAACGACTCGATTTGAAGTACAAGATTATGATGGAGGCACACGATACACCATTTGCAATCCATCTTGGAAGTACTAAAATGTATCGTGATCTTGACATACATTTTGGTGGAACAATATGAAGAGAGAGATTGCAAAGTTTATCTCGATGTGTTTAACTTGCTAAGCGTGTAAAAGCGGAGCATCTTGTACCTAAGGGTCCGTTGCAACCACTTGAGATTAGGAATGGAAGTGGGAACACATTACTATGGATTTCGTTACACGGGTCTTCTTACGGTTTCTCAAGGCATCAATGCTATTTAGGTTATTGTTGATAGATTAACCAAGTCCGCTCATTTCTTGCCGTCACGGAGACTTATTCCTTGAATGTCTTGCTAGTATGTACGTGAATGAGATTGTGAGGTTGCATGGCATGCCAAAGTATCCATAGTTTGGATCGTGACCCAAGATTCACTTCAAGATTTTGGGTTAGCTTGCAAAAAGCTATAGGAACAGATTTACGATTGATTTCGCATACCATCCTCAAAGCAGACGGACAATCGAAAGGACTATTCAAACTCTTGAAGATTTATTAAGACTCGTGTCCTAGACTTCAAGGCGGTTGGGATAAGTATTTACCATTGGTGGAATTCTCTCCAACAACAACGATTATCGAGCAAGTATAGGTGTAGCTCCATTTGAAGCATTATATGGGACGAAAGTGTCGCTCCGATATGTTGGGATGAGGTGGGTGAAGCAACATTGTTGGGACCCGAAGTTAATACGTATATGACCACTAGAAAAGATCCAAATGATTCGACAACGTATACAAACGGCACAAGATCGACAAAAAGAGTTATGCGGATCTTCATCGAAAGGACGTGGAATTTAATGTAGGGGATCGTGTATGATTGTTGCAAGTTGTTCCGTGGAAGGAGTTACAAGATTTGGGAAGAGAGGAAAGCTCAATCCACGATTTATTGGTCCATTTCAAATTCTTGACCGAAGTAGGAAATGTAGCCTATAGAATTGCGTTACCTTCTAAAGTATGTCTCGTATTCATAATGTGTTTCACATATCGTACTTTCGTAAATATGTGAAAGACCCGAACCACGTTATTGAGTTAGAAGCAGGATGAGATAATAGAAGACTTAACGTATGAGGAGGTACTGTCAAGATCTTGGATAGGAAGGAGCATGTCCCTACGCTGGTGAAGGTCATACCACAAGTTAAAGTTTTGTGGAGGAATCATGCTATATAGAGAAATGACCTAGGAATTGGAAAGCGGAAATGAAAGCGAGGTATCCTCACCTTTTCAAACACAGTATCGTCGTCGTCAATTTCGATGACGAAATTTCATAAGGAGGGAGGTTGTAAGACCCAAAATTTTAAAAAAAAAGGAATTTCCTTTATTTATTATTTTGAAATAGTAAGGGTTGATTTGATTAATGTGGATAGTTAAGGGTTAAATCATTAAATATTTCAAAATAAGCAGTGGTTATAAAATATTCATTATCGTTGGGAATATTCGTTTGGTCGTGGAATATTAAATCATTGGGAATATTAAATACTGACAGCCTTGCAACCATGTGTGGGCCCCATGTGAAAGCGATTGGATGAAGAAAGCGACAAATATAAGTTGTTTTTAAATAACGGCGTAGTTGTTATCAAGTATTATCTTGTTGGAATACCCGGTGGTTAAAACACACCTTAATGCTGGCGTTGAACAAGAAGTAGCACCGTATTGCACCAATTATTGATTCTTACGTGAAGAAGGCACTACTCAATAATGGTTATGTAATTAATTATTCGGTATTTTATTGAGTTAATAATTCTTTGCGTTGATATTTTATATTCACATTGTTTTGATAATTGTCATTACACAAAGATTTTTCATTATCGAAGCAATAATTCATATTATCTGAATAATATTATTAGATAACATTATTGGCAATGTCTAGAAAGTTACATACAGGAGAGGTTTGGTCACCTAATTGCGCGCCAAGAAGAAGAAATTCTTATTGAAAGCCCCTCTTTCTCTGAGAGCGCACTCGTCATTGTCGATATTGTGATTACGTAATATTATTTGTGAATAATTAATTATTGATTTATATGATGAGGAAAATATTGATTTTATGTGGATATAGATGGAGAAAATTTTTAAAATGACAATTGTTGAAAATTAATATTTTATCTTTTACGATAAAATAATTTATTTAAATATATTATTTTAATAATATATTAATTGGTGATATTTTTACAACGAATGTGGGATATATGAGTATCTGAGGAGGAAGAGTATTTTTGTTGTAATAAATGTTTAAAACATGTTAAACATGTCGGTGGACCCCATTTATTATTTGAAATTTGATTATAGCACTGTAAAATCGTCAGTTTGTGGATTTTGGTCAATTTCTATTTGGAAAAACTTTCTTACGCAAAGTTGTAGAGAATTGAAATTCTATAAAAACTCGCGAGATTCAATTTTACGATGAAAGGGCTATTTATTATGAATTATTGAAGTTCAAGCTCCCAAATAATTGATTTTTGGGAGTTTAAAATATTTTTTGTAAGAAAAACGTTTTTGTTGTAATTGAGTGGCTCACATGTGTTATAAATGATCTGAAATTAGATTTCTAAGGTGGGCTTGAATATTTTTAAGAAATATTATTATTTTATTAAATTTTTCGCTTTGGTGTTACAAGCATTTTCCTATAAATAGGGTCTTGGGTTAGAATTGAAAATCACACTTTAAACTCAAGTTTTCTCTCTATATTATCGGCGTATTCTTGTGAGTATTTTGAGTATACTTTGAGTATTGCTAGGCGGTCTGCAAGTTCCTTCAAAGACTATACCGGTATTCTAATTTAGAAATCTTGATCTTTCGAGGTAAGGATATTATTTTTTTTGTAATGATATTATTTCTTCAATATCATTATCTTTGAAATGTTGATCCGAAGTTTTTATCAAATTTGGAACTTTTTTCATGTGGGGTTTCTTATTCATGGGTTCTTATTCATGAGTTACTATTCACGAGTTACTATTCACGAGTTCTTATTCACGAAAGTACTTATTAATAAGCGTGAAGATGTTTTTGTGGAATTTATATTTTTGGTGTCGAGATTCTTATTCACGTATCGGACTTTATTCACGATATCTGATGATTATTCAATAGAAAAATAAAATTTCTTCTTTTTCGTCTAAAAACATCTATTCCGGATACTAACTCGATCAGATCCATGTTTTGATCATTCTTGAATTTTACACCACTATGATTATTTTTGAGGTATTTTTGGGCGTGGATAAAACCAAGTACGAATCCTTAATCCTTAATCCTTGTCATTTTGTTTTCATTGGATTCGTTTCTTTAAAAAAAATATTTTTCATCATCCTCGGTCTTAAATGATGATATTATGGAATATCTTTGGCTGTAGTGCAAAGATGAATGATTTCTTAAGAATATCTTTGGCTCGTAGTGTAAAGATGAATGATTTACGAAGAAGAATATCTTTGGCGTGTAGCAAAAGATGAGCAGTGTTTAAATGAACATGATTAATGATGAATATCTTTGGCTACTGTAGTGCAAAGATGAATATTTGATTCAGGATGTATATTGATTGATGTTCTGGGATAAAAGATAGAGCGATGAACTTTTAAATTCATACATAGAAGATAGTAGTTTGCATTCTCTACTTAACTCTTCTAATGAATTATTATTTCATTGCGAATATTGATTTAAAATTTGTTGTCTATCAGATTCTATTATATTTTTCCCTATCAAGACTAACGATAATTTGTTGTATATTATCTTAGTCATAATATTCTTTATTGAAAGCTAGTTGAGCTCACCCTTTTCCTTTTGTTCCATTTTTCTCGGGAGGCGAGAATATAGCGAAAGACGTAAAATGTATGGAATGAAGGTTTTAGAAAGGATTGTTTAGTAGTCCTCACCATTTTGTAAAATAATGTATCAATAAATGTGATGAGGATTTAATTGAGTATAGATATTGTCTGAAGATAATATTTGTATTCAAACTCGCGCTTTTCTTGTTGTAATAATAAAGTTGTAGTTGTTTACATCTGTGTATTTGTATTTCGAGAATAGGTGATGTATACCTATTTTGGGGACGTCATGTGTCGAAAATGTATGGTGACCAAAATGGATAATGATATCTTTTTTTTTTGAGCGTCACATCAACTTATTAATACGTGAATTGTAATTTAGTATATATAAATATAATAGATAATAGATAATAGATTCTTTAAAGTTGGGGTTTGAAGTTTCTAAAAATATATTATAATTATTTTAATACGGCAGAAGTATGAATAAAGTAAAGTAAAATAAATTAATGTGGACCATGTGGTTGTCGTTTTAGGACAAATTTTTTTGTTTTTAGTAATTAAGTTATCATTTGAGATAGAAAAATGAAATAAATTGACGAGCGTATTTTCACAAATGGACTCAATAGAGCAAGTGACGACGTAGAATAGCTGTATAGACAACTACTTGTATAAACCAAAAACCAAAAAGGTCAAGTACATTAACAATAGGATACACCAAAAATGGTTTCTTTGCGATTTCCATTCTTATTTTCTCAGTCCTCAAGGTCACCCAACTCCAGCGTCTCCTCCCGCTTCCGCCCCTTCTCCGCCTCAGCCGTCGCCTGCTCCCTCGCATTCGCCGCCGGTGCCGGTGCAGTCACTGCTGGCCTTGCCATCTCCCAAAACCCCACCAACCCATTTCTGCAGAACACATTGAGTTTATTGCTAACCAAATTCGCACCCAACAACAACAATCCAATTTGGGGGTCACTCTCTTTATCTCATACCCAGCCGGTTGTTACTGAATCGAGGACGGGTGTCTCATTTCCGTCGGTTGTGAAAGATTCTCAGCAACTTCTCGGAGTTGGGTTGCGGAAAAAGAGTGTAATGGGGTTGAAGAACATTAATGTTTACGCTTTTGGTACCTACTACCTTTCCTCTATTTTTTATAATTCCGAATTCATTTTTATTTATTTACCTAGTTACCTTAGTATCTGTTGTTAGTAGGAAAGTACATTGTATGCTCAATTGGGTATCACACATTTTAGTATATTCCTTCAACATGTCTTCATCTTGATGTTAATTGGCTTTGATCTTTGATCGCACACTTTGTTTATTTATTGGCATAATTTGGAACCCATGACTTGTACCGGCATTTATCCTTATTACGATGTGGGGATCTTAAGGTCATTGTAACACCCCAGTCCCAATAGAAAAGGTTAATTTGATATGTATTACCAATGTTATCCTCTGGCTTTTTGGGTGGGCCTGTGTTGGGCTGGGTTAAGATGATCCAAAGATTGAGTCTTGGTATGATTTGATTTGATTCGGAATGGGATTTGACCCTAGTTGTTACTGTCACTCTATTATCAAGCACTTCAGTGAAATTATATTAGTTATTGTTTGATTATATGAAAATAATACTAGTGCTTGTATGAATTATCTTGGTGTTTATGCGAATTTCAGGAAATTGAGAGAGAAATTATGTCATTGTACTGTGGAAAAACATGTAGCTTAGTGCACTGATTGAATTAATATTGCTGTGTGACATACATGACAAGGAATGGAAAGGCTCATTTGAATCCTTTTTTTGACATTATGGCTATCCTTTTGGCTAACTGGACCAATTGGTCCCCAGTTAGTGATGAGGAATGCTAAATGAATTGTAATATTCCGAATCCGTATAAGACTTGTAATGTAACCTTATATGATTAATAAAGGATGTTTTTGTGATTGAAATTATGTGTTCTGTGATTGAATGTGTATGGTTTCGTTATAAGTATAGAATTTTTTTGTAAAACTTAACTAGGAAATCAATATTCATAAAAATGCTAAATCATTATTCATAAAACGCAAAGTCAACTTTGGAAAAGTCAACAATTTTTGGCTAACCAGATTAGTTAGGAAAAGCTAACTAATGAGTATCTAGAAGTTAACTAGAAAGTAAACTAAGTTTGGAATAACTAAACCAAGGGCCTGTTTGATAGCTCCTGAATGGATCTGAATGACCCAAAAGCTGATTCGGTAAGTGATTCAGTGTGTTTGTTTGAATCAATTATACTCTGAATGGAACCAAATTGCTTCTGACCAAACCAACCCAATTTTTTCTTGGTCACTTTCGGCTCGGTTGCTTACGAATGAGCCTTTTACTTAAATATCATCTCACTTTTGAACAACTGCTTGCTATATCCAGCACCTCCTTCTCGATCCCATCTCCCAGGTTTGATATGTAATCTCCCATTAATTTTGTAGATGAGAAATTGAAGGGAAGACTTGGGTTTCACCTTCTAAAATTGTCAAAATCCAGCTCTCAAAGAAATGAAAATTATAGCCTCTAAGCCAAAGAATAATCCAAATCAAAGCCTTCCCCCCAAAAGAGGGCAGATCAAGATGAAGATATTAAGCAAATTGCTCAAATCGATTGTCGGCGGATCAGAAAGAAAAGGAAGGGAAAACCGAAAAATGAAATGCCTCTTAGCTCAACTTCCACTACTCCATAGGAAACACCAAGTGGGTATAACTCAGATGACCATTCTGATGAGAGAGAAAATGAATAGATTGGCAAGTGGGTGGGAGTAGTTTGTGTTTTCATTAATTTAACTTGAAAGTAGAAAGCTTTGTGTTGAAAACTAGTGCATTTTTGTGTTTTTGGATATTTGAGTTTTACTGTATTTGATTTTTGCATTTAGTAGGACTAAGGGATAAAATAGTAAAAAATTGTTATTCAGATGTTCCATACATATCAATTATCAAACAACTTTTTTCATTCAGTATTTAGAATTATGTTTTATTCAACTCATTCAGATTGCTTAAACATTCAGAACTATTTCATTCAGTTTTATCAAACACCCCTTAAGTGGGATCCGATTATGGTTTAGAGAATGGGAGGGCTTTTTGGCCGATATGAAAGTATGTAATGCTTACAAACTTGTAAGTAGTGATACTTGCTTCGTAGAGTTAGTCATCAAATTGATTTTGCTTGCTTTGTAGTGCTGTTAAGCAATGGGAGGTGAGATGTGGCTCAATGTCTTGCTTGAGGTGTGTTGTCTAGCTTTAAAAGGTGAGATGTGGCCTCTTGTATGGCAAGTCATTGTTGCAAGACACAAGTGATAGGATTTGGCCTTGTTGGCCAATTGTAAGTGGTGGAGTTGTTGGCATTGGTGGCCTTATGTGAACCATGGCTTGGTGGCCACTTTGGTTGGTTGTGGTGTAATGACTATTATACCCCAAGTCTTGGATACCTATAAATAAGACCCTCATGCCATGCTAAATAACCTTCATTAAATCCCAAAGCAATTCTAAGAGAGAGCATATTAAGTATACTTAATTGAGAGGAAGATCAAGTCTTGCTTATTCAAGATATACGCAAAGCTTGCAACTTCAAGTGGTTGATCAAAAGTCGCAAAAATTAGCGTAAAGCGGAATCAAGCAAGTTTTTAGGACTATATGCAAGTTTCTAACTGTTTTTATGTGCAACGATGTGCTATAAAACTGTTTTGAATTTCAGTTGTGTGAGGTTAATTGTGATATGTGAATTAGTTGTATAACCTGAGAATTGTGAACTCTATAACTTGAGGATTGTGAACTCTATAACTTGGGCAGTGTGAACCCTATAACTTGCAGTGTGAATTCTATTATCTGTATAAACTTGAGAAGTGTAAAATGTGTTATTTGCTAGACTTGTTGAGCATTTGTGCTCATTCTTGCGAATAAAATCTTATTTACAGTTAAGGAAGAATTATCAGCAGAATCTGACAGTAAAGAGAAAGTGAAAGAAGAGTAGTTAGGTATCTATTATTATTGTTGTCTTCTTTTTATGTAATAGAACTTAAAATTGTAATAACTTTAGAGATATGAGTAAAAAAGTTGAGAATTATTATAAGAATGTATTGTTTGTGTACTGTACATTTAAGCTAATAGATGTAGGAGTCATTTAACTATGTTAGAATTTAGATTAATATTATTCGTAATGTCTAGAAAGTTATACTGAGTAAAGGGGTTAAGTTATCTAATTGTGCTCCAATAAGGAAAAATCCTTATCGGAAAGTCCCCTCTTTCATGGGAACTGACTGATTGCTAATATTAAAAGTCTAGATTAGATAAATGGTGTTAAAGTTGAGAAGAAGGGTTAGTATTGGATTGTGAGTCATAATTTATATGACTTTGAAATGTAATAGAAAATTGTAAAGTGTACGATTCTTGAATAAAGATTGTATTGTAAGTTTTAAATAAACGAGTTTTTACCAAGCATATTGTTGGTGAATGTTATGGAAGATTTGCTCAAGTCAACACCAGATCTGGGGTTGAAGTAGACCCTGATTTGGTGGCATGACATGAACAGTAAATATGTTAAACAAGGATATTTTTTACTTTAATAAAGTCGTTTGGGTTATTTGATTAAGGATGAATTGAGCAAGATGTGAAGAAGAATGGTAGAAATGGGTAGACATACGTTATAGAATGAGTTGAGTATGAAGTTGAAGGGGATGATGGTTCATGGGCCGTGGACTGTTAATCCTTATCTTACTCCGCTGCATAAACGGAGGTGTAGCGCTCATATTACTAAACAAAGTAAATTTTGGACTGCAATTCATATTTAGAAAAGCTAAAGATGTGAATTATGAAGCATTGCTTATGGCTCGAATCTGTTTCATTAACATTTTAAACTGTACACAAGGATGATGGCTTTCATAATCTAACACAGTTCTCTTTCCCATTTGTCTGGTTTGAAATATTTCCCAAGTAGATGAGAATTGTGTTGGTTCCTGTTTCATTCATATTGTTGTCTCTTCATTGCTGAAATGGCTGTTTGTAGATATATATAATACCATTCCTTATATCACACAACCTAGCGACCCATTTCAAACAGATCATCTCTTGTTTATTGTGCATTAGTCTACTATTTCATATCACTTGCCTCGGTACTACCTCGCCAGATTTGGTTTTACTTTGCAAAAATTATATTTGTAAAACGAAGTTGACATCATTCCTTCAAAATTCTTACGTAGAACTATGTCACTGTACAGGTGTATATGCTGATGAAAGTGATGTAAAGAAATGTCTGAGTGAGAAATATGGAACACTATCGGTTGCTCAATTGAAGGAAAAGGAGGTCAATGGTGATCTCATGGAATGTGATATATGCATGACTATCAGGCTTCAAATTGTCTATAGCAGATTAAGCATTCGTTCTGTACGTAATGCTTTTGAAGAATCTGTGGGAAATAGATTAAAAAAGTTAGGGGGATCAGATAATAAAGAGTTGCTTCAAAGGCATGTCATTCTCTTAATCAACTTCCATAGAGTTGTTTGCATCCTTATTCAAAAGATGAAAAAAAAATACGAATTATTTTAACATTTACAGAAAAAAAAAAATTGTTATGCTTAATCCAATATGTTATAATTTAAGACTAATATTTACTTTTTATTGCAGTTTCACTTCTCAGTTTAAAGATGAAATCAAAATACCTCAGGGATCTACTATAGATCTCTCAAGGGAACGTGGTTTTGTACTTCGTACAACAAGTAAGATGATTTTGCTTTCAAAGTAGTTCAACATCTCATATTCACTGTATTATGCTTATTTTTGTTCGTTACTTGTTGCTGCATTATTATCCCGTCAACATAATACCTTTTAAAAACTTGGGTCGTTAATGAGTCCCTTCAGACTAAATCAAAAGATGAGACTTTTTCAATCAAATTGTTGCATATTAATAGAAAGACAAAGGAAAAAGAACTGAAAGACAATGTTTGTCGAAATCGGTTGAAATATCAGAATGCGTTATTTGGAGATAGTTTGCCATTTGTAATAGTTATACTCTTTCGGCCTTATATTAGCTATAAAATAGCGTTTGAATTTCATGCCCTTTTGATTGTAGAAGGTCTTCAGGTCAACATTGCTATCTCCCAGTTACTGGAATCCGTTATTAGTTTATGTTTCTCCTTTTCTGCTCTATTTAGGAAAATTAGTTATCAAGTCAAGTAGTTATCTACATAGTTGTTAGTGACAAATAATGACCACTTGTAGTTGCGAAGCTCCTTAACAGTATATAACCATGCAAGTAAAAAGCATCTAAAGTTTACACCTTTGATCATGCCTCAAGTGTCTGGTATGAAATGTAGTATTCTGTTTCGTTCTGCTTTGATTGTTTTGGTTGGAACCATGTTTGTGTCTTGGAGTTTAAAACTTACTATTGACTTATTTAGATAATGATATTTTCCTAAATTTTTAGCTTAAAATTGCGCTTTAGATGTTCAACAATAATATAGGAAAAAAAACTATATTGTAACATATTTCTTCCAAATGTGTTTTTTGTATGTCTTAAAATCTGTGAGACAAAATGACATTCAAAGTGGAATAAAGGGAGTATTTGATTCTTCTGATTCCCCAGTAGCTTTTTAAATAGTTGGAGTTCTAATGTTTTCAGCACAACTTTTGATTAGCAAGGACTTAAGCTATGTGAACCAGGACATTTTTTTTATCATGTTTCGTCTCCATTATCTAAAACCCCATTCAGTTAAAGTAGCATTAGTCGGTTAGGGGAGAGATTTTATACAAGTCCGTTAGCATTCAAGCTGCTCATTGAGATACACAATAGGCATAGGAAGAAAGGTAATTGGTGAAGAACAAAGGAATGGAGTATTGAGGATGTGAGTATATTAAGTTTGATGTCATATTTTGACACTCGTCTTCCGGTGCTGAAGTAGTCAATATGATCTTGCACATTCAGGCTGGTTCGGGCTTGACCGTTGACCAGGCCAGACCAGTTGAGCCTCTTATACGATCAAGACTACTTATTTACGTACCCACTGTTTAACCGGTTTCATTTTGCTGAACCGATGAATTATGAGAGATTTTCTTCTTTTGTATTTTCAGTGAAGTTAATACTAACATTGTACTATTCATAATCTGTAGTTGACGGAAAAGAGGTGGGAAGCATCCAGAGCAAGCTCCTGTGTCGTTCCATTTTAGATCTGTATATTGGCGATGATCCATTTGATCAACAAGCCAAAGACGATGCCGAGTCGAACCTGGCTTCCTTTCTAAAAGACTAGTTTACTGCTGATAAAGATTTCCTGATAGTGGCATTATTATCTTTTTCTCGGAATGTTATATTTAAGGGATTAAAAGTTATGCGACCAGACCAGATGAGACGAGACGAGACGAGCTCAAGTATTTTCTTTTCTAAATGTTAATAATAAGAATCCTTTTTTGGCAAGTCATACTGTTAATATACATAATTCAATTTTTGCTCTCAAACTGAAACTATGGAGGGAAAGTTGGACTGAAACACGTTTTGAGCTCAAACCTAAATGATTGATGCACATGTTTGAACTTGGTCCAACCCAAAAGCTTTACTACCTGGCCTTAGGCAAAAATGTATTATTATTTTTCTCGAAACTGTATTGTCCAAAATAAAGTAAAATATGAAGATAGAATTAATAATTTTCTTCAATAGTGGGTCCCAGAAGAATATATTTAATTATTTTATTGAGAAAAGTACATTTTAATAGTATGTCAAAAAAAAAAACCAATATTTGATTTTTTTTTTTTTTTTTAATGAAATACAAAAATATTTTACATGCATGGGTGTAAAATGTGTAGCCAAATAACCATGTGACCAAAATAAAATATTTTAGAAAGGAAATATAAGAGCGAGAAAGAGATGATATATATGTATGCCTTAAACACCCTATCTATTGGTATTGTCTGAATTAGAGTATCCTAACAACTCCAGAGACATATATACCAACCAGCTAATATAATGAAATTAATTATAGTATGATATATGTTCCTATATATTCTTAAGGTTGCATGGGTTATAATTAAATTAAGGAAAGAGAATCAAGAATACATATATGACAATTAAAAGTTATATATGAACGTGATTTATGCTCTTAATTTCATTGTACTTTTCTAGCTACACGTTATATACAGCCTCGATCGTACCCTACCTACCTACGTCATATTCTCATCCATTATTCATTTTCCCAACTTGTTATTTCGTCTTCGATCTGTCTAGCTAGCTAGGGTTTAATTTTAGATAGAAATGGGGTTGGGTAAGCTTAGTAAGAAAGGAATATTGATGGTGTACTTCGCAATATTTGTTGTGACAATGGTTGAAGGTGAAGTGTATAAGGTTGGTGATTCTGCTGGTTGGACAGATATCGGCCATGTCGATTACAATACTTGGTCCAATACCAATCACTTCCATGTCGGCGACACCATTCGTAACGAATCTCCTTCTTTTTTCTTCATATATATATATATATATATATATATATATATATATATATATATATATATATATATATACTTGTTTTATTTAACATATAAATACCCACTTGGATCCAAAATAATTAAGAAAAAATGACCTAGTTTCGTTCAATAATATTAAGATCAAATATAAAACAAGTCTTATTAACTTTTATATTTTAGTTAGTTGTTATATTGAGAATCATATTAACTAATTAGTGTTTTTTTTTCATTAAAATGATAATTTTTTTGTTAATTGTGAAATCTTAAAACTCAAAATTGATACTACAATTGTTATTAGAAGTACTTTATACTAAGTTTACAATTGTTATTCAATAATTAAATAATTTCTCCAATAATTAAATTTTGATCTCAAATTTGGAGGATAAAAATAATTAAATATATATTTTTTGGGGTATTTTTTTTAAAGTATTATGCTTGTTATTTTGGGATTCAAAATTGAGAATATTGTTGTGTTTTTTGATTTAGTTAATATACTTCAGATATTGTTTTGAGAACTGGGAAAATTTTATGTTTGTATAAAAACTTAGAGAGAGACTAAAGAAAACAGTAGTTTAATGACTAAATTTCGATAAAAACCAACCAAGACATAAATTCATTCTTATTTTTCACGGTCACAAATTAATCCGTCTAGCTACATGCAGGCTCTCTTTTTAAATAATTATAATAAAGAGTAAAAGTATCATAAATGGAATTAAGATATATTTTGATCTTTTCTTATATAGTACGTAGTTCCCATTAAGATTATGCATCCCATACAGACGTACGTTTTTGTACAAGATTTTGTTGAAATATATAGGTCACGGGGAAGATACATAATTAATAATGAAAGAATTAATTGGAAATCTTTTTTCAAAAAAATTAGACCATTTTTTGAGTCCATATGTATTACTATTGCGTACTTGCATAATAAAATATTGTGTCCTAAAGTATGTTTATACCATTAATTTAATTTGGGTTGGTGGCTTGGTTGTTAATTGAGAGAAAGATAAACAAGTTACATTATTTATTATTTAATGATTGAATTGCATATTTATTTATCATTTTACACCTATGTTTTTTATATTTATTTGTGTTATTAGTTTTTGAGTACAACAAGCAATTCCACAATGTTGTAAGAGTAACCCACAAGAATTACAGAGCATGCAACGGAGTAGCTCATCCTAACTATGGCACCCTCACCACCGGCAACGATTCCTTCACCGTCAACCACCCCGGACACTACTTCTTTATTTGCAGCCTCCCTGGCCACTGCCAGGCCGGTCAAAAGGTCAACATCAGGGTCCCATCTCCCCCTGCTCCGGCACCAGAACCTCATTCAAGTTCCCCACGTTCCAGCCCGAACCCAGTTCCATTGCCACCATCGCCGTCGCCATCACCGAGAAATGCACCTCCCCCTAAGAACGGTGGGTCCCCTCCGGCCAGCAAGCTTTGGTTGATAACTTTGGTTTTATCGGCATTTTGTGTTTCTGGCATTGCATATTAGGAAGGTTTCGTATTCTAGTGCGTCTCTTATTTGGAACTCCTTGTTTTTAATTTGAAGGCAGGACTTGGTTTTGACTTTTGACTTTAATATTTTATTATGACATTTAATTCATTTTACTTATGTTTAATGGTATGCAGTAATATCTTATTTCTATATTTTGTGGCTTTTTGATAGGTTAATAAATAGTTGATTATATATATTAAGATCATTTAAAATTATTTATAATGTTAAAAGTTTAAGAGAATTCTTAGCCATAAACCTATATTTTTATCAAATGGTAAAAAGAAGAAGACATTTTCTCATGTTCCAAAAGAAAATTGATGTTCTCATTTTGGGTGTGAACCCTTCAATCATATTATGAACCTAGAGATCTGTTTAGTTGGATCATTAATTAGGGCTACAAGTTTGATATTTTAGTTAGGTTGTAGTAATATATACTTAATATATTGTTGAAATATTTGTTGTCTAATTAGTTTGGGACAAAATCCATTTTTGAGGTGTTGCATTTGATTATTTTGCTACTTTTGTTTGATTTAACAAATTTGTACTGAAAAATAGAAGATGCAATTAATATATAAAGAAAAATTAAAATCGTCAAGTAACAAAGAAAGCAATTGTTTTTAATTTAGATACCGCCGCGTTACATTACAGAGCTTAATGGTGCATTACATTATGCAATTAATAAAATAAAATAATTATTTAATGCTTGTTATGGAAATTACATTGTAATGGGATAAAAGTAAACAATAATCTTTAATTACCTCTCTCATAATATATTGTTTAAGAAAATATGATGAAAACAATCTATACTTGTCACAAAACACAATTTAATTTGTAGGCCTAAATATAAATTAATGTCCTAAACTTTTTAAAAAAAAAATTCACTTTAAAGATTGTCTTCTCAATTTTTTAATTGAATAATTAAAATTTTAATTTTAGAGTATCAATTTATCATCGGTCCAAACAAAATAATGGCTTCCTAGTTACTCCTATTTATCTCGTATTCTTGTGGTTGAAATCAAAATACCAAAAGAAAATGATATGTATATATATATACATAAATTTTAAGACCAAATTTAATTATAATTTATATAGAACCTTAATTAAAATTCATGAAAAAGAAAGTACGAGTTTTCCTTAATTTTTTTATTTTATATATTTATATACGTCAATATTTAATATTGTCGTACAGTGATAATTTTTTGTTACGACTATTTTCACTAAATTAATTACCGCGGATAAAAATAAATAGAGAAGCATGACTAAATCAAGGTGGAAGGCCGGGTGAATGAAAGAAAGAGTACGAAATGTCCGCGCCACGTGCGTCCAACAAATGCGACAAATAAAAATAAATAAGTTTATTATTACATATAATCGTTTATATATATTTATATATATAGATTTTGATGACTCACATAATTTATTTTACACGTGAACCTAAAAAAAAATAAAAAATTCTATGTAGACAGAAATATGGGACAGGAGGTGTATTTGATTTTTATCTATTTATATTTTTATCCATATTAAGAGTCAAAATATAAATAAATAAAAATTAAATATACTCCTATCTACTCCTTCCGTCTCAAATTAATTGCTCAGTTTTGACTTTTTAAAATCAAATTGGCCATTTTTAAAATTAATATTTTCATTATTTTTGCTAAAATATAGGTGAAGAGATTATAACCAAAAGAAAGTATATGCAATTTATTACTAATCTCAATTTTTATAATTTTAGAAATATATTTATATATGTTTAATTATTAATTATAAAAATAGTCAATTTAACTTAAAAAAATCAAAATTGAATAATTAATTCAGGACGGAAAGAGTAATATTTATGTCTTATATTCCTGTCCGCCTGGACTTTTGGAAAAAAAATACTTGTCGAATAACTCGAATCTGTTGAAGTAAACGGGCTAAATAAAAAATTAAAAAGAAAAAGTAACAATCATATGATACTTTGCAGTACACCATAATATAGTACTCACCCTACAACAAACATCGAAAATCGAGCAGACGCGAGGGAACAAACCGCGTATATAAATAGCTACCCCGCCCTTGCCCGTACTCCTCCTTTCAGTAGTGAGAGACTCCACTTGAAGTGTGACTACTGACTGAGTTGTAGAGAGAGAAAGTTCACATAAAATATATAAATATAGAGAGAAATAGTGAGAAAGCGCATTGGTATGCTATTAATTTCGTTCAGCAAAAAAGCGTGATCTATCGCTATTTCAAGGATACTCTCTGAAACTGCAAGTCTGCAACCTCTCACTCTAGTACTATTCTATTAGTCTATAAGCTTCAAATTAACGGATTTGTCTCCTCCTTTGTGCTGTTTTGTTTTTTGATCAAATCTCTATCTAGATATATAAAGTGAGAGAAAGCGATGGAACTGAGTAAGGTGACGCAGGAGATCTTCTCAAAGCTTGAGCAAAAGTGGCTCTACCATTGCGAAGGCAAGAAGACGTGCGTTCTCAGCATCGACGGCGGCGGAACTACAGGCATTGTCGCTGGTGCCGCCTTGATCCACCTTGAGGACCAGATCCGCGCAAAATCTGGCGATTCGAACGCCAGAATCTCCGATTTCTTTGACATTGTTGCAGGTACCGGAATAGGGGCTTTATTCGCCGCAATGCTCACCGCCGACGATGGAAATGGCCGTCCGATGTTCACCGCCAAAGACGCCGTCGGATTCGTCAGCGAGAAGCATTCTGAACTTTACAAGGTCAGAAACGTCGGCGTTTTCCGTCGGCAACGTAAGTTTTCTGGTAAGAGCATGGATAAAGTATTGAAAGAGGCGTTGACGAGAGAAGATGGCGAGGTTGTTACGCTAAAGGACACGTGTAAGCCTCTCCTTGTCCCGTGCTTTGATCTCAACAGCTCCGCGCCGTTCGTTTTCTCTCGAGCCGACGCGTCCGAGTCGCCTAGCTACGACTTTGAGCTATGGAAAGTCTGCCGTGCGACATCCGCTACTCCTTCCATGCTCAAGCCGTTTAGCTTAACGTCTATCAACGCTAAAACCTCTTGTTTGGCCGTAGACGGCGGTCTCGTCATGAATAATCCGACAGCTGCCGCCGTCACTCACGTTTTGCATAACAAGCGTGACTTTCCTTCGGTCACCGGAGTCGAAGACCTCCTAGTCCTATCGCTCGGTAACGGTCAGTTATCCGGTCCGTCTCAAACAAAATTCCGTCAAGAACACGGTAAATGCACAACCTCTTCAGTGATCGACATTGTTCTCGACGGCGTATGAGAGACAATAGACCAAATGCTAGGAAACGCCTTCTGCTGGAACCGAACAGATTATATGAGAATTCAGGTAATTAAAATTGTTTTAGATTTTAATCACTTCAAATTAGAGCTTAAATTTGGTTTATATGTTAACTGACGGCGTCAAAGTACAGGCGAACGATTTGGGACTGAGGACGGATGAAGTGTTAAAGGAGAGAGGAGTGGAGTCGTTGCCGTTTGGAGGGAACCGGTTACTGACGGAGACGAACGGGGAGAGAATCGGAAGTTTCGTGCAACGGCTTGTTACCTCAGGAAGGAGTAGTTTGCCCCCAAGTCCGTGCAAAGATACCGCCGTTAGCCTTCTTACTAACGGTCGTTAGTGTTTTGTCCTTGTGTTTTTAGGAGTATTAGTTTCTTAAGTTTTTAACCCTTGTATTATCCTTTTTTTTTTTTTTTTTTTTTGTCAAACACCTACTGATCAGCTACTTTTAACCGTCTATTTTCCACAGTTTAATAGATCCAAATAACATGGTGAACCGTTTTCATCTAATTTCTTCTCCCTCTTGGTGTTAATTTTGTGTTAAATATATAAACTCCGGTTATTCATTTTTTATATCAGACCATCAGTTAATAGATATCTAGGGATGAATTAATGTCATTAAAAGGTATGGCAAATGGGCTTTCAATGGCCAGTTATTTTTCTATCAGACCATTTAATTGTTGATATCTGACGATGAATGCCATTAAAAGGTATGGCAAATGGGCTCTTAAAAGCAAAATGCATAGGGTCCTGGCATCAATTCCTGCTTTCGTTACATTGCTTAAAATAATACTACTTCTGTCCTAAAAAATTCTCGTTTAAGATTTTAACACATGAATTAAGAAAGTATTATTTACTAAGTAAAATTTGTTTGAAATTTCATCACTATCCTTTTTTATGGAAAGTTGAAAACTATTAATACAAGGGAAAGAATTTGTTGGGATAATGAGAGAAGGTAGGAGTAATATAGGAAAGTAAATAATTTATAACAATGAGAGAAGGTAGGGGTAATATAGAAAAGTAAATAATTTATTCTCCTTGAAAGTTGTAAACAATAAACTTTTTGGATCAAATTTTTTTTTCTAAAACGATAATATTTTAGGAACGGATGGAGCAGTAAGAAATAGAATAAGATCTAAGCATATAAAGGTTAGATATTGATGTAACCAAAACACAGATTCCCAATTGTCCTCTGGAACATGGAAGTACAGTTTTAACACCAAACCAGTCTAGTTCAAGATGTAACAGACCTTTTTATATTCCACTGTTGATAGTTTTAACTTTCAAGTCCAACCATCTGAATCATTAGTTTACCCACACACACACAAAAACAGAGGATTAGACTTTAGCATAAACTTTATTAGTTTGAAAATGTTAGACTGCAATGTTGGAGTATAAAAAATGTAAAATAAAATGCTCCAATATACTGAAATTAACTTGGTACTGGTTAAGAGTAGAACTGTAGGAGTAGAAATTTAGAAATTTGATCAGAAAGAAAGTGTTTTTCCCATGTCCAGGAAAAGAGTGAAGTAAAACTATATGGAATTTTAGTCCTTTCAAAATGGAATACTAGAGAATAGTTGAATGATTCTGTTTGTGCTCTCTAATATTAATATATGGAGATATCCATAAATCGTAGTGTTGGGTTATTACAAGTAGAGAACTGGAGGAATTTGGATTTTGCCTGTGTTTGGAATAATTTGGGGGCATATTCCCAAAGAGACACGGATACTACTGGAAAGGACTAAAAGCAAATTTCCAAAGACCTTGTCAAGTTATACTAGTTGTACCTTGCCCAAGATCAGTTTCTAACTTTAATCAATCTTAATTGTAAAAATATATGAAAATTTTGAATTTTTATAAGTTGGGTACACAAAAGAAAGGACTGAACTTTTTGTCTATTAGTGAAATGAGAGAGGGTGGCACTACTGGCTGGAAGTGTGTAGGGGTGTAAAAAATGGTCCCTAAGATTTGTTGGGTTGTGACTTTCTTCCCCTCTACACATTTTTAGACCATATTTTTCTACTCTATTTTAACGACGTTAGGAGGTAGATAGTTGTATGAGTTAGGTAGATGATGCTCCTTTTTCTCAATTAAACTTAATCAATTGTTATTTAATGACAGACATTGGCAACTAGGTTTTAGCCCAGACTCAGCCACCCCTGGCGGAGAGACGGAAGGGGGTGGGGGACCATTTGTTTCAGGTTTACAATTTGTATTGATGAGTGTGGCGGAAGCGGTTTACATCATATTTGGATTATTTTTTTTAACTTACAGTGTTATGTTTAGGAAACTGATATTTTCATATTAGTTTTTGATATTTTTTTATCAAATTAATATTAATATTCGATTAAAAGAAATATCAATTGCCTATATATGTTTAGAGTATTTGTTTTCTTTCTTTTACGCTTTTGTAGTTTTGATATTAATTCAGTATTAATTGTTTAGTTTGTATCATTTTATGTGAATTATTTTATAATCCAAGTTTCTTGGATTAATAGTTTTCTCAGAAATAAATTTATTTTGCATAGCAAAATGAAAATCTAGTCATTTAATATTATCTTGTTTGAACACATGATTTTTATTTTTTTAAGAATTGTTATTTTCACGAGTAAAAATTGATATTTTTATAAGATTTCTCACATAAGTGTGGGACCTATTTACTATTGATATGAGAGAAATTTTATAAAACTATTACTATTGTTTGTAGAAATATTATTATTATTTTTTTTTATAAATTTAACTTTTCAATGTATTCTGGAACAAGACAAATAATCTTCATGACAACATAGGTGGTGAAATTTGTCAATCAAATCACTGAAGATTATTAAAATGAGAGTCGCGGAGTTGATCTTTCTAAATTTTGATTTTTTATTTATGGATAAATTTAGTAAACTGATAAAAAATTAATATTTTTACATAATTTTTTTCACAAAAATAATAATTTAGTCTCATATTCATGCGAAAAAAAATTTATATAAGCATATGAGGGTTGTATAGCAAAGGAAAGAGTTTTACCATTAAAGTACTACTAGTACGTTACCTAAGTTTATTGTTGATGTGAAGTACTAGTATTACCATTGAATAGATGGTTTGATGATGACCACGTAATCTAAATTCCCATACTTTTAGTGTTGTGTGTAAGAGAGAATTAATAATGCGAGGTGGTTCAAGGACTAGCTAGTTAAGTGTGAGAACCTAGATTTTATAAATAAAAATTTAAATTTTTTAAATATTATAGTGTGAATTTGATATAATATTATAGTTGTGGGTAATATTTATAAATTTTGCAAAGTATGCAAAGTTGTTATAAAATATTCGTTTGATCGAGGAATAATCTTTTTATAAAGGAATATCCGCATTTACCAAGACAATCATTAGTGAACCCATAACGGAAGTATTATCGTAGTAAAGAAAAGCTACGTAATTATCATTTTATAAAAATAACTACGGAAGTGTTACCGTTAAAACTGTTGAACTACTCTAGGTAGTAGTAAGAATGATGTCTGGCGATCAGTTCGCGTAGTATATGCGGTATTGGTTATTGATGCTTACGTGAGAAGTCACTCGCTTATACTCAATTATTCTGCTACAAGAATTCTTTGCATCATATCTCTCATATTTTGATTCGATTATTGTCACAAAGATTATCTCGTGATAATATGATGTATTATTAAATCAATAATTGAGACGACAAAGTTATTCATATTATTAAATTACAATATTTACAATGTCAGAAGTTCATCGAGGAGAGGTTTGGTCATCTAATCAATTGGCGCAATAGGAGAAATCCTTATTAGAAAGCCCCTTTCTTGGGAACGACTTTTGGTACGTTAAATATTATGAGTTGTAATATTAATGATGAATAAGTTCGTGTTGATTAAAGATGAATTTAATAGTTCCATTGTGTTGGGATTATTCGTGTTAGTGGAAATCGACATCTATTCCGATGATAATTGATGTTTGGGGTTATATTGATAAATTGGGTAATTAATCAGATAAATGAGCAATTAATTGCTACTAATTCACATGCTTATATAACTATTTGTTCGCATGTGTGTACTATTGATTCACATTAATTACTATTAGGGGAGTTGGTGTAAGATTAATAATACTTGCATGACTAAGTTAAAGATGGAGGTATAGATGGAGGTACTATACTGTAATTCGTATTTTCACATGATTATAACTATTGAATCACATGATTGAACTATTGATTCATATTATTTACTATTAGGGGAGGTGGTGCAAGTTTGATAATACTTGCAGGACTAAATTAAAAATGAAAGAAAAGTTGGAGGTATTGTAGTGTAATATTTTGAGCCCCAAAACGTGCAATTATCGAAACTATATTTTTCTATACATAGAAGCTCATTCTTCCTTCATTTCTCACCAATTCACTCAAGCTATAGAGCAATTATTATAGAGAGAAGAAAGAAGAAGAAATTTCTGGCCACTCTCTACTCCAAAGATATCAGCTTTTTTTTCTAAGGTAAGGGATATTATTTGTTGTACTCATAAGGGGTATTATGCTTTCGTATTCATGAAGAGAATTATTTTCTTTCAATACTCGTAAGAGTTGTTATTCCATTCTTCATTATTATGTTGGAACAACTTTGTTTGTCAAAATACGCATACATGGTGAAATTCTTTTATTATTTAGTTCTTTATTATTACGGCGGAATATATCATCTCAGGCGCTTACGTTCGCGTGACTGGTTCCATTATTTATTATTAGTTGGAATAACCATGTCTGTCTTATGCGGCTATCGCATGTATGGTGAATTCGTTGTTATTCCATTCTTTATTATTATTCGTGAAATATCCTATACGTGCGTTTCGCGTGATTGGTTCCATTATTTATTATTCATTGAATATCATATATGCGTATGCGTACGCATGACTGGTTCCATTATTTATTATTACATTGAGAATAACTTGTCATGTTGGTCTATCGCATACATGGTGAATTCTTCTATTATTCCATTCTTTATTATTCTGTTGGAATAACCTGTCTATGTGGATTACCACATGCATGGTAAATAATCCTTTGAATTCATTCCTTATTAAATTATGGAAATAATATGTTTACGTGGATTATGATGAAAGTCATAATAAAAGCATTAGACTGATGAAAATCACGGGTATATGTAGTATTAGTAAGTGTTATGATGAGTTATGTTGATTATTATGTGAAAACATGAAAGTTTCTTATAAATCACAAAGGGTTGAAAAATTAGATTTTGGTAAAAATGGAACATGAAATTCAATTGACCATATCTCCTATTATATTTCGAATTTTTGAGTGTGCTCAAGTTCTAGAGTTAGATCTATGAGTTTTCTAACTTATCCAAGTGAAATCACTGGAAAAGGTGTTATAGATTTTAGTGTGGACTGATTTTAGCAAAGGAGTCAAAAATTGTAAATTTCCAAAAAGCTACTGCCCAGAAATTTAAAAGGGCTTTTTCAGCCACTTAATTTGTGAGAAAAATTCCGGCCTTTTGGGACATGAAAATATATGATATAAAGTACCTCCTGTCCAAAAAAGAGCTCATTCCGACTTAAAATGAGCAAGTTATGACTATTTCAATATTTAGGTTTTTCTGACGAAAAACGCTATAACCGGAGTTCTATAACTCCGATGACCATAAAATTTAAACTGGAAGCTCATGTTAACATGTGTAAGATCCTGTCAAGATTTGGAAATTTCTGGAGTTAAACTTGAAGTAGCTAATTTCTTAAGGAATTAATTATAAATTAATTTTTGAAAAATAGTAAATAAATTTTAAAAATTTCGAGAAAAATATTTTTTCAATAAGGGACTATATTCTGCTAAATCTCAGAAAAGAAATATTTTTGGGACTGATTTGGTATTTTTCATAAAAATAATCTAGTTATAAGTAAATGAGTTAAATATGTTATGTGAAGTAACAAAAATTGGAAAATAGGATTTTATGGCTTGGAAATCCTATATAGGGTATATGCAGATTTTTGATAAGGGATTTGATCATTGGTGATGAAATCTTATGAGTATGGCATTTTTGAATGATTAAATGTATTATTTGGTAAAGTGTAAACAATTGAAATAAATTATTTATAAGTTTAAGAAGTGATTAAAATATTGTTATAATATTAACAATATTAGATTATGAGTTTATTAAGTGATTGATAATATTTGAATAAATTTAAAGTCTTTAATATTTATCCTTGTTTTCGTTTGATTAATGCTTATATCATTGTCATCATTCTCATGCTTATATTGTGATGAAAGTCATCTTTGGTTTACGTGCATAGATGGACTTGGTGTGATTATGACCAGGGATTATTCAGTATAATCATGACCGTAATGTGACGAATGATGTGGTAAAAATCCTCAGTGGCCCGTAGTGCATTGATGGACAATTTTTGGTATGATTATGACCAGGGATTATTCGATATAGTCATGACCATTGATGATTTAATGAATATCATTGGCCCGTAGTGCAGGGATGATTCGATGATGGGTTTTATTTATTAAGCTGAGTCTCAGCGATAAAAATTGATGAAAATATTTTAAATCATAGAAGTTAGTAGATATCATGCTCTACTTAACTCTTCTAATGGATTGCTTATTCCGCTGCAGTTAAACTTGATGTCTATTATATTTTATCAGTTTAACACCGTTGAAGGCTAATGATAATTTATTCTGCATTATCTTAGTCATAATATTTCTTATCGGGCTAGTTGAGCTCACCCTTTCTTTTACTGTTCTCTTCAGGGAATGAGAATATAGCTGGGACGAGTCGGCGAACGGATTGGCAGTCCAGATAATAGCATTAGTATTCCTCACTATTCTGTTAAATAGTGTGATAAAAAATATAATGAGGACTGAATTTGAGTTTGTATACTATCTATGAGGACTCCATTGAGAGTGGATATTGTCTAGAAGGCAATATTCTTGATTAAACTCTCAGTTTATATTTTGTCGTATTTTACACGACAGTTGTATAATTAAGGTGTATTTGATTTATGTACCATGTATTTGGCGACTCAAGATGAGTGATGTATACCTATTTTTGGGGGCGTCACATTAAGTACTCATATTGTACTATTATTATGTTAATTAGGGTGGGGTGGGGTGGGGTGGGGTGGGGTGGGGTGGGGCATGTACATTAGATTAAGACCCAAGTAATTCTCTCTATTCCTCCCCCATTCCCATCATCCCAAGCATTGAGGATATGATATGACTCTTGTTTATTGCATCTTTTCTTTTGCTTTTTGCATAATTTAAATTAGAAGAATTAAGAAACAATGCCAAAAGGAATAATTTAAAAAAGAATGTCTTTTCTTTTTAGATGAGGGGAGATGTATGTAATTAACGCACTATATATATATATATACACCGTATTTTCATGATCATCTATAAATTCATCCCTAAATATTTAAAAGCATTTTTATACCAAACCCGCAAAATATTTCTACACTTTTACCTATCTTACCATAAGATTAACATAATTAACAGCATTACACAAACGACCTCCAAGGCTACTCTGAGCAACATACATCATTCTACGATTCTTTTGAGTTATAAAAAGGTCAGATAATCTACCTAATTTCATTTCGGGCATATTAATGATTATGTTGTAACAATTGTAATGATTATGTTTGATTTATTTTAGCCTTTGGACATCATTTGAACCCCAAAAAAAATAGTTATAAAAAGTTCCTTGGTTTGTAAAGCGTACATTAGTACCATATGGTATCATTACTAGGAGGATGACTATATATGAAGGACAAGAAGTATCTACATGTTAATTTAGGGAGTAGTTAATATAAAGTTAACTTTAGTTAAATCGATTAATATAGCAATTAACAAGAAGAATAATACAGTAAATTGGAACAACCTAGCCGGAAAAACCGAGGCGTAGCAGAGCTACTGTCCTAAAAAGTTATTTCTCCCCACTGATAATAATCTCAGGTACAAATGGGCTGCGGCGATCACTCTCCAGGATTCAACGGTGAAGTCTCCGATTGTGTGTACTCACAGAAGGAGACTTTGGACTTGTCTATGTGGATTGCCCAATTAACATAGTATAAGAACTGACTATTTCGATAAGAATGGAATACAAAGAGATAGTATATAGAAGAAGACTGTCTCTTTTTCCATTAACATAGTTAGAAAGGTATTCACCTAACCCGAAGAAAAAGAACGTTGGGGAGTTACATAGATAAAGGTAACGGTTTTATGGAATGCTTGGGAGTTACAGAAATAAATACGGTAATGGCTAGGGTATTAAAGGAAATAAAAGACCATTTAAATTGGGAGTTACATAAATAATTTTTAAGCATAACCAACAATCCCCCACATGATTCAAAATTATTAAAGATAGAAAAATTAAAAAGAAGTGAGAAGGGCAATGGATTTTAGATACATAACGTCGATACCTTGTGGGTTTGAATTGACACTTAGTGGAACAAGCTCATGATTATAGATTATAGGTGAATTATATTCTTGAACCCATTATCTATGATACAATCAATTTGACTTTCACACATATCTAAAAATCCTGAATCCACACAAGTCCGCGGTTGGGCACATTCTAGCCCATGCGCCATATCCCAGATTTTCATAAAGGCTCTAGAGAGTTTGCCAAAGACTCTCATAGGAAGCGGCCTACACTTCAACCTTTATATAGGTGAACCCATCAAGTGTATACTGACATACATTGTGACGCCCCCAAAATAGGTATACATCACCCATCTTGAATCGCCAAATACATGGTACAAAATTCAAATACAAACTTAAATATACAACATGAGCTGTGAGTTTTAATACAATCATTGTCTTCTAGACAGTATACAAACTCAAAATAAGTCCTCAATACATTTATTATCACACTATTTCACGAATAGTGAGGACTACTAAGACACTAACTCGGACCATCACTCCGGTTCCCGACTAGTCCTTTGCCACGTTCTCATTTCCAAGAGAACAAAGTGAAAGAAAGGGTGAGTTCAACTAGCCCGAGAAGAAATATTATAACTAAGATAATGCGAATAAATTATCATTAGCCTTCAACAATGTTAAACCGATAAAAATACAATAGACATCAAGTTTAGCTGCGTTGAATAAGCAATCCATTAAAAGAGTCAAGTAGAGAATAAAATCTACTATCTTTTATGATTTAAAAGGTTTTCATCACTTTTTTATTTGAGACTTAGCTTAATAAATAATACACATCATCCCCCACTACTACCGAGGATATTCATTAGGGTCACAACCATAAATTATCCATGCACAACGGGCCAAGGATATTCGTGTATCATCATCAATGGTCATGATCATGCCAACAATCGTCCATCAATGCACTACTGAGCCAATGAGGACTTTTACTACATCATTTGTAACATTACTATTCATGATTATTGATTCAATTATTGTCACAAAGATCATGCATATAATATGTTATTTTATTAAATCAATAATTGAGGCGACAAAGTTATTCATATTATTAAATTTCAATATTTATAATGTCTAGAAGTTACATCGAGGAGAGGTTTGGTCACCTAATTGCTTGGCTTGATAAGGAGAAATCCTTATTGAAAGCCCCTCTTTTACGGGAACGACACGGTTGTTAAATATTATGAGTTATGATATTAATGATGGATAAGTTCGTGTTGATTAAAGATGAATTTGATAGTTCCATTGTGTTGAAATTATTTGTGTTAGTGAAAATTGACATTTATTTCGATAATAATTGATGTCGGAGGTTATATTGTTCAATTGGGTATTTGGGGACTTTTTGTGTCGGAAGTTACTATTCACGATTCTTATTCATGAGTTCTTATTCACGAGTTACTATTCACGAGTTTTAATAAGTAACTTGTCCTTTCGGTTTTCAAGAGTTATTTGCCTCTTGATTGTTCCAAGAGTTAATTACCCCTTCATGCAAATAGTAGTTGCCTCTTCAATATTACCAAGAGTCATTTTGACCCTTCGTTAAGACCAAGAGCCACTCTCGCTTTTTCTATAAATAGAAGCTCATTCCTTCATTATTTCTTACGAATTCATTGAAACTACAGAGAGAAATTATAGAGAGAAGAAGAAGAGTATTCGCTACTTTACTACTTCTATATCCAATTTCTTTTACGGTGGGTGTTATTCTTTCTTATTCATGAAGAGAACTTACATTATTCCATTCTTTATTATTACATTGGAATAACATGTAAAAGTGGCATACCCTATACATAACTTGTATCTGGCGATACCCTATACTTGGTGAAATTCTTATGTTATTCCATTCTTATTTATTCATTGGAATAACTTTATATGTGGAATCCCTTATACTTGGTGATCTTCTTACATTATTCCATTCTTTATTATTCATTGGAATATCACTGCGTGTATTTTACAGGACGACCTAGTTCCATTGTTTATTATTTTGCATTTATTATTACATTTGGAATATCACTGTCGTGTGTGTTTTACACAGGACCGGTTCCATTGTTTATTATTCAAGATTTATTATTACATTGGAACATCACGCCGGGTGTGAATTTCTTTTGACACGGTTCCGTTGTTATTATTTCCGTTGGAATAACTTTATCATCTGAAAGCACCGCATGCGTGGTGATTTCATTGTTATTTCATTCCTTATTATTCTTTTGGAACATCCGTCGATTGTGAATTTCACGACTGGTTCCGTTATTATTATTACATTGGAATAACACTATACATGCTAAGTAATCGCATGCATGGTGATATCTTTTGTTATTCCATTCGGTATTATACTCAGTTGATTAAAATTTTGACTTCTATACTCCATGAAATTAGTGGAATATCCTTGATATTTGTGCTTCATCCAGTATCTTTTCATGGAAATATTCTTCTGAGCATTCTTGAATTTTACTCTACAAAGAAGTATCATGTTGACAATTTGGAAGTTATTGGTTCTTGGATAAATTAATTCTTGAACTTGTTTTATTGAATTATTATGTCATTGTCATCATCCTCATGTTATATTATGTTGAAAGTCATCTTTGGCTTACGTACATATATGGACTTAGTATGATTATAACCAGGGATCATTCGGTATAATCATGACCTGTTATAAATAATGTGATAAAAGTCCTCAGTGGCTTGTAATGCATTGATGAATAGTTTTTGGTATGATTATGACCAAGGTTTATTCGGTATTGTCATGACCATTGATGATTTAATGAAAATCCTTGACCGTGGTACAGGGATAATTAGATGTGGTGGTTTATTTATTAAGCTGAGTCTCAGCGATAAAAATTGATTAAAACCTTTTAAAACATAAAAGATAGTAGACTTTATTCTCTACTTGACTCTTTTAATGGATTGCATATTCCACTGCAGTTAAACTTGATGTCTATTATATATTATCAGTTTAACATTGTTGAAGACTAATGATAATTTATTCTGTATTATCTTAGTCATAATATTTCTTACTGGGCTAGTTGAGCTCACCCTTTCCTTCACTGTTCTCTTCAGGAAATGAGAATATATTTGGGATTTAGTCGGGGAATGGAGTGACGGTCCAGACGATAGCATTAGTAGTCCTCACTATTCTATAAAATAGTGTGATAATAAATGTAATGAGGACTCTATTTGAGAGTGGATATTGTCAGAAGATAATATTTCATTTAAACTCTCGATTATGTTTTCATCGTCTTGTACCGCATAAAGTTGTATTATTATGTTGTATTTGATTTTTGTACCATTTATTTGGCGACTCAAAATGGGTGATGTATACCTATTTTGGGGGCGTCATGATTAGTATCAAAGCTTAGGGATATGATCCTGGCTAAAATGTGAGACAAGAACTAGAGGGAGAGGCGGGAATTCTTCGCTAGTATGCCCTACCTAAGTTTATTTAATTGGTCGGTCAGAGTATAGGGATAATATATGATATAATAATTAACCCTTGTTTTGTGGCAGTGTTTGAAAATGGCATCCGAGAATGTTGAGAACATGAACATCATTGGAGCACAGGAGACCGTTGAGTCTCCACAGATCAATAATCAGGACAATGTGCAACAGGATGGCGATAATCCTCCTGTAAACAACAACACTGATCAAATGACGAACGACGGTATGTTTAGGAGCTTCTTAGAATTCATGCAGCATCAGGCGAAGGCGGCTCCTGTCCAAAATGCAGGTGGAAACACTGATAGCTCTCGAACGGTCACCGCTAAGCAGTTCAAGGAACTGGGACCACCGGAGTTCTTCGGAGAGCCAAAACCACTTAAGGTGGAGACATGGATACAACAGATCAACAAGATATTTGATGTCTTGGGATGCTCCAAGGATCAAAAGGTTCCTTTTGCCACCTTCATGTTACGTGCAGAAGCAGATTACTGGTGGGAATCTGTAAAGCGTACTCAACCTACCGCACTAAAGATGTCTTGGGAGAAGTTCCAAGAGCTATTCAACGACAAGTACTTTCCTGAAAGTATTCGTCATATGAAGGAGGTAGAGTTCATCAAGCTTGAGCAAAACAATATGACCGTGGCGCAGTACGAAGCTAAGTTTGCTGAGTTATCTCGGTTTGCATCCCACTTGGTTGATAATGAGGAGAGAATGACGCGGATGTTTCTAAGAGGTTTGAAACCCGAGATACGTCAATACCTTATCTCTCATAAACTGTGTTTGTATTCAGATGTTGTGAATAGGGCTCAGTTATTGGAGCGCAATAATGAGTCAACCCAACCAAGAGAGAGCAGTCGACAAGTCGATAATATCAATGGTAGCAGTCATCGAAATGGTGACAACAAAATGGAGGGAATCAACATGCCAGAAATGATAACCACTTCGGTGGTAATCATGGCCAAGACAATAGAAGTGAAAAGTTCAAGAAGAGAAGGTTCAAAGAAAGATGGAAAGAGCGTCAAAGATCAAGACTCATTTGTTAAGGAAGGAGAACGACCGCCGATCGTATGTTACAAATGTGGAGGGGAAGGACACATAAGTCCAAACTGCACGATGTCATCCAAAGTATGTTACAATTGTGGAAAAGAAGGCCACCTAGCCCGATTTTTTTGTGCACCAAAGTCAAGTCCAGCTGGGATGGAAGCATCCAAGGGTGTCCCGGACAAGACAAAACCAGTAGTTCAAGGGAGAGCGTTTGTCGTAACCTCCCAAAAAGAGAGAAATCCGAACGAGGTGATCACGGGTAAGCTAATCATAAACTCTAGGGAAGTTTATACTTTATTTGATACCGGTTCTACCCATTTCTTTATTTCTCCTACTTGTGCTCAACGTTTAAATTTGACTCCGGAGAAACTAGACTTTGACTTATCTGTTGAAACTCCGTTGGGAGAAACCTTCATTACATCCACGATTTATAAGTCTTGTTTGATTCAAATCAGAATCGCAAATCGTTACTGTCGATCTTATTTCTTTGAAAATACTTGCATTTGATGTGATTCTAGGGATTGATTGGTTAACTACTCATCATGCAAAAATTGATTGTTTTCATAAGGTTGTTAGCTTTCATATTCCTAACCAACCTATTATATGAATTCAAGCAACCAAACCATTAAAATCCATCACTATCATTTCAAGCCATAAAGCTATTCGTTTATTGAAAAACGGATGTCAAGCTTTCTTAGCTCATGTCACGGATCTAAACAAAAATACGTCAGTTTTGAATGATATTTCTATTGTTAATGAATTTCCTGACGTATTCCCTGAAGAACTTCCTGGCCTACCCCCAGAACGTGAAATTGAATTTTGAATCGACCTTGAACCCGGTACAAAACCCATTTCCAAAGCCCCATATCGAATGGCTCCTATTGAACTTCAGGAGTTAAAGACCCAACTGCAGGAATTGTTAGACATTGGCTTTATTCGTCCTAGTACTTCTCCTTGGGGTGCTCCTGTTCTATTCGTGAAGAAGAAAGATGGGAGTATGCGACTTTGTATTGATTATCGGGAGCTGAATCATGTCACCATCAAAAATAGGTACCCATTGCCACGTATTGACGACCTATTTGACCAGTTGCAAGGCGCCAAATTCTTTTCAAAGATTGATCTTTGTTCCAGATATCACCAATTAAAGATTAGAATCGATAACATTCCAAAGACGGCTTTCAGAACTCGGTACGGGCATTATGAATTTCTAGTCATGTCTTTTGGATTGACTAATGCCCCTGCTGCCTTCATGGATATGATGAACCGAGTATTTATTCTAAAAGCCGTGAAGATCATGAGAAACACTTGAGGCTGATACTCCAAAAGCTTCGTGAATATAAGTTTTATGCCAAGTTGAAGAAATGCGAGTTCTGGCTTGAGAAAGTAGCATTCCTTGGGCACGTGGTATCAAGTCATGGAATATCATTGACCCAAAGAAAGATTAAAGCTATTCAAAGTGGGAGCAACCTAAATCAATACCAGAAATGCACGTAGCTTTATCGGCTTAGCTGGTTATTATCGGAGATTCGTAGAAGGGTTTTCTCGAATCGCTACTCCATTAACTCAGCTAACTCGGAAAGATACAAAATTCGGTTGGAGTGAAGAATGTGAGAAGAGTTTTAAAGAACTCAAGAGAAGACTCATTTCAGTACCTGTTCTGACAATACCATCTGGCTCGGAGGGATTTGTCATCTATAGTGATGCTTCGGGCAAAGGGTTAGGTTGTGTTCTCATGCAACATGGGAAATTCATAAATTTATGCCTCACGATTAACTCAAAGAATATGAGAGGAATTATCCTACTCATGATCTAGAGTTGGCAGCTGTTGTCTTCGCACTTAAAATTTGGAGGCATTACTTGTATAGGGAGAAAGTGGAGATCTTTACAGATCATAAAAGCCTTAAATATTTATTCACTTAAAAGGAACTCAATATGCGACAGCGACGTTGGCTTGAACTGTTGAAAGATTATGATCATACCATCCAATACCATCCTGGAAAAGCAAACGTGGTAGCTGACGCATTGAGTAGAAGATCGTATGCGGGTACGAGTGAAATATTGTCAACGCAAAGGCCCATCTTGTATGACTTACAAATGATGGAAATAGAGATAAAGACTCCAGGGACACACATGATGATGGTGAATATACAAGTAGAACCGACTTTAATTGATAAAGTTAAAGCTACTCAAGCTACAGACCTAGAACTGATGCGTATGAGGAAGAAAGTACAAGAAGGTACTATGCCAGAAGCAAGAATCGATGAAGAAGGAATATTTCGAGTCAACTCCAGACTTTGTGTTCCTAACGACCCTGAGTTAAAGTATAAAATCATGATGGAGGCGCACAACACACCGTTTGTAATCCATCTTGGGAGTACCAAAATGTATCGTGATCTTCGTCATACATTTTGGTGGAGCAATATGAAGAGAGAGATAGCGCTGTTTATCTCAAGGTGTCTAACTTGTCAACGAGTCAAGGCGAAGCATCAAGTACCAAAAGGTCCATTGCAACCACTTAAAATTCCAGAATGGAAGTGGGAGCACATTACCATGGATTTCGTTCATTGGTCTTCCCAAGGTTTCTGCGTGGCATAGATACAATTTGGGTTATTGTTGATAGATTGACCAAATCCGCTCATTTCTTACCTATCGAGAAACTTATACACTTGAACGTCTGGCTCGTATGTACATAAAGCGAGATTTTAAGAGGCGCATGGTATGCCAAGATATCCATAGTTTCGATCGAGGCCCAAGATTCACTTCAAGATTTTGGGTTGGTTGCAAAAAGCTATGGGCACGGATTTACGATTTAGTTTGGCATATCATCCTCAGACGGACGGACAATCAGAGAGGACTATTCAAACTCTGGAAGATTTATTAAGACTCTATGTCCTTGACTTCAAGGGAAATTGGGACAAGTTCTTACCTTTGGTGGAGTTTTTCTACAACAACAGTTATCAAACAAGCATTGGCATGGCTCCATTCGAAGCGTTGTATGGAAGAAAGTGTCGTTCTCCAGTATGCTGGGATGAGGTGGGTGAAGCAACGTTGTTGGGACCAGAGTTGGTACGTATGACTACGAAAAAGATTCAAACGATCCGATAACGCATAAAAACCTCACAAGATCGACAAAAGAGTTATGTTAATCTTCATCGAAAGGACGTGAAATTCGATATTGGAGATCATGTGTTGTTACGTGTTGCTCCGTGGAAAGGAGTTACGAGATTCGAAAAGAGAGAAAAGCTCAATCCTCGATTCATTGGCCCATTTTTAATCCTCGGTCGAGTAGGAACTATAGCCTATAGACTCGCCTTACCGCCAAGTATGTCTCGTGTTCATAATGTTTTTCACATATCCATGTTACGTAAATATGTGAAAGATCCGAACCACATTATTGAGTTAGAACCGGACGAAATAGCGGAAGACTTAACGTATAAAGAGGTACCTGTTCAAATCTTGGATAGGAAGGAACATATTTTACGCTCCAAGGTTATACCTCAAGTCAAAGTTTTGTGGAGAAACCACGATGTTGAGGAAATGACACAGGAGTTAGAATCAAATGAAATCAAGGTATCCTTACCTCTTCGACATACCAGGTACGTACCCTAATTTTGAGGGCGAAATTTCATAAGAATGGGAGGTTGTAAGACCCCAATTTTTATGAATAAAGATGATTTTTCGATGAATATTATTTTTGAGTATTATGGAATGAATTTGATATAATGTTATAGTTGTGGGTAGTATTTATAAATTTTTCAAAGTACGCAAGTTGTCTTATAAATATTCGATTGGTCGGGGAATATTCTTTTTGCAGGGAATATTCGTACAATGACACAATCATTGGTGGAGCCCACAACAGAATTATTGTCGGATTGAGAAAATAACAAAAATATTTTATAAATAACGGCGGAGGTGTTATTGTTAAAACTGTTGAACTACCCGATAGTAAGAAAAGTACAAGAATACGCTGGGGTTGCATAAGTAAAGACACTTCGTATTGATTATTAATGCTTATTTGATAAGTCACCCGTTATACCGCATTATTGCATGATGAATTGTTGCATCATATCTCTCATATTATTGATTGATTATTGTCACGTGATCATGTGCATAATATGTTATTTTATTAAATCAATAATTGAGAGGCGACAAAGTTATTCATATTATTAAATTACAATATTTACAATGTCTAGATGTTACATCGAGGAGAGATTTGGTCACCTAATTTGCGCCTAATAGGGAGAAATCCTTATTGAAAGCCCCCTCTTTCGGGAAGCGACACGGTTGTTAAATATTATGAGTTATGATATTAATGATGGATAAGTTCGTGTTGATTAAAGATGAATTTGATAGTTCCATTGTGTTAAAATTATTTGTGTTAGGGAAAATTGATATTTATTTCGATAATAATTGATTTTTGGAGGTTATATTGTTCAATCGGGTATTTGGGAAACTTTTCGTGTCGAAAGTTACTATTCACGAGTTACTATTCATGAGTTACTATTCACGAGTTTTAATAGTAACTTGTCCTTTCGGTTTTTTAAGAGTTATTTGCCTCTTCGGTGTTCCAAGAGTTAATTACCCCTTCGCAAATAGTAGTTGCCTCTTCAATATTACCAAGAGTCATTTTGACCCTTTGTTAAGACCAAGAGCCAACCTCAGTTTTTCTATAAATAGAAGCTCATTCCTTCATTATTTCTTACGAATTCACTGAAACTCTAGAGAGAGAAATTATAGAGAGAAAGAAGAAGATTATTCTGCTACTTTACTACTTCTATATCCAATTTCTTTTACTGTAAAAGGGTGTTATTCTTTCTTATTCATGAAGAGAACTTTTGTTATTCCATTCTTTATTATTACATTGAATAACTGTGTAAAAGTGGCATACCCTATACATAACTTGATATCGCCAGCATACCCTATACTTGGTGAAATCCTTATGTTATTCCATTCTTATTTATTACATTGGAATAACCAGAGATCTGTGAATCCCCTATACTTGGTGATCTTCTTACGTTATTCCATTCTTTATTATTATTCATTGGAATATCACATGCGTGTGTGTTTTACAGGACCTAGTTCCATTGTTTATTATTCCACATTTATTATTACATTGGAATATCACATGCATGTGTTTTACACCCGGACTGGTTCCATTGTTTATTATTTCGCATTTATTATTACATTGGAACATTTTGTTTGGTGTGAATTTCACCGACCTAGTTCCGTTATTATTATTCTCGTTGGAATAACTTTGTACATCTGCAAGCACCGCATGCATGGTGATTTACATTGTTATTTCATTCCTTATTATTACATTTGGAACATCTGCCGATTGTGAATTTCACGACACGGTTTCGTTATTATTATTCTGTTGGAATAACTTTGTCTACATCAAAATCTTTGCATGTATGGTGATATCTTTTGTTATTCCATTCGGTATTATACTCAGTTGATTAAAATTTTGACTTCTATACTCCATGAAATTAATGGAATATCCTTTATATTTGCGCTACATCCAGTATCTTTTCATGAAAATATTCTTCTAAGCATTCTTGAATTTTACTCTACAAAGAAGTATCATGTTGACAATTTGGACATTATTGGTTCTTGGATAAATTAATTCTTGAACTTGTTTTATTGAATTATTATGTCATTGTCATCATCCTCATGTTATATTATGTTGAAAGTCATCTTTGGCTTACGTGCATAGATGGACTTAGTATGATTATGACCAAGGATAATTCGTTATAATCATGACCTGTTATAAATAATGTGATAAAAGTCCTCAGTGGCTTGTAATGCATTGATGAATAGTTTTTGGTATGATTATGACCAAGGTTTATTCGGTATTGTCATGACCATTGATGATTTAATGAAAATCATTGACCGTGGTGATGAGGATGATTAGATGTGGTGGTTTATTTTAAAATTGAGTCTCAAATGATAAAAATTGATGAAAACCTTTTAAAACATAAAAGATAGTAGACTTTATTCTCTACTTGACTCTTTTAATGGATTGCATATTCCGCTGCAGTTAAACTTGATGTCTATTGTATATTATCAGTTTAACATTGTTGAAGACTAATGATAATTTATTCTGTATTATCTTAGTCATAATATTTCTTACTGGGCTAGTTGAGCTCACCCTTTCCTTCACTGTTCTCTTCAGGAAATGAGAATATAGCTGGGACGAGTCGGGGAATGGAGTGACGGTCCAGACGATAGCATTAGTAGTCCTCGCTATTCTATAAAATAGTGTGATAATAAATGTAATGAGGACTCTATTTGAGAGTGGATATTGTCTAGAAGACAATATTTCTGTTTAAACTCTCAGTTATGTTTCATCGTATTGCACATACGGTTGTATTATTATGTTGTATTTGATTTTTGTACCATTTATTTGGCGACTCAAAATGGGTGATGTATACTATTTTTGGGGCGTCACATTCAAAAAGAATAATAAAAAAGGCGAAACCAGTCCGGCAGAAAGCTAAGCAGACGAGGATATTATTCCAAGAATAATAAAGAGCGGAACGGTCCTATAAAAACGCATGATGAGGATATTCCAATGAATAATAAAGAATAAAATAACAAAAGAATTTCACCAAGTATAGGGTAGCACACAGTATCTGAGTTATTCCAATGAATAATAAAGAATGGAATAATGAAGTTCTCTTCATGAATACAAGAGAAATAATACCCTCATCAGTATAAAGAAGAAGCTGGATAAAGAAGTAGTGAAGTAAAGAATACTTTTCTTCTTTCTCTCTATAGTTTCTCTCTACAGAGTTTCAATGAATTCGTAAGAAATAATGAAGGAATGAGCTTCTATTTTATAGAAGAATGGAATGCATAAGTAACTAATTCATGAGCGGTCAGATTGATTTACTTTTAATCGGATCATCCATATTTAAAGTAAAATCAATTAAATAAAATATAATATATTCTAATTAAAATTAAATAAAACAAAACTTATAATATATATAATTATATATATATATATATATTAAGTCTGTAGTATATAAGGTTGGTAGTAGTTATATATATATATATATATATATATATATATATATATATATATATATATATATATATATATAATATATAAATATATATTATATATATATATAAAGCATATGTTATATATACATTAAATATATATATATAACTTTTCCTGCCTTTCATTCCATTACATCACTCCCGTGACAAACCAAATGATTCCCTCTCCCAAAGACTTTGTTACACACGTGGGCCCCACCCGTGGCCCCCACCTATTAAAATAACTTTCTACCGATTATTTTGAAAAATGAGTAAGTGATAGTCCAATTAGTACGCCAAAATTTACAACAAATATTTCATAAAAATAAATCCCCTCAATATTTTTAACAACATTTATCATCATTATTATAATTCACAATATTAATCGATCAGGTCGTTCCCAAGAAAGAGGGGGCTTTCCAATAAAGATTTCTCCCTATTGGCGCGCAATTAGGTGACCAAACCTCTCCTTGGCAGAACTTCTAGACATCGTTAATATTGTAAATTATAATATTAATAACTCTGTCATTTCAATTATTGATTTAATAACATATAAAATATTGACAATAATTGAATAAAACTGAGTGACTTCTCACATAAGCATTAATAATCAATACCGTGTGCTACTATACAACCACGCATATTGTGAGACCCCAGATTTTATGAATAAAGATTTAAATTTCTCGAAATATTTTTTTTAATATTATGGTGTGGATTTGATATAATGTTATAGTTGTGGGTAGTATTTATAAATTTTGCAAAGTATGCAAGATTCTTTCAGTATTATATTCGATTAATCGGGGAATATTCGATTTAAGAGGAATATTAAATACAACAAATAAGAATCATTCGGTGAACCCCACAACGGAATTATCATTGGATTGAGAAAACGACAAAAATATTTTTATTGAAAATAATGGCGGAAGTTTTACAGTTATCTTGTTGAACTACTCTCAGTAGAAAAAAAGTCACGAATCTGGCGTGGTTGCATTGTAGACACTGCGGTATTGATTATTGATCTTACGTGAGAAGTCACTTTCGGTTTTGCTTATTTTATAGACCCCATTTACCTATTTTTCAAAATAATCGGTAGAAATTATTTAAAGGTGGGGCCCACGTGTGGGGCCCATATGTGTTAAAAAATTGATGGGGGTGGGAGGGAGTTACGTATAGGGGAGGGAGTTAATATATATTAGTATGTGATGTGTGTATATATATATATATGTGTGTATATGTTGGGTGTGTGAGTGGAAAATGGTGGAAAAGAAGTGAGAATGATGTGTGTAGATGTGGATGTGTGTGATGTGGACATGTTGGTGGGAAAGTAAAAAATGTGTATGTGAGTGGTGGAGTGTGTGAATATATAATCTAGTCTAATGATATATATATATATATATATATATATATATATTGAGTGAGTGAGTGGATATTGGTGGGAGGGGAACATGTGGGGCCCACGTGTGGAAGAAAAAATGAAAGGGGTTTGGATTTTGGAATTTACGGGTGGTTGATTGTTGTTTTAAAGCATGTGTGGTTTATATATATATATATGTATTATAAATCCTTTCTTGATTCTGATTGGTTGGAGGTTTGAAAATTGGCATCATGGGTATCAAAGTTTTCATCCGTGATTGCATAATTATTGAGTCAGTGAGCAAAATTATTACACAATGCTTTTCCATTCTCCTATAAATAGAAGCTCATTCCTTCATTATTTCTTACGAATTCACTGAAACTCCAGAGAGAGAAATCATAGAGAAACTATAGAAAAGTATTCTACTACTTCCCGACTCTTATATTCAGTTTCTTTTACGGTAAGTTGTAAGACCCCAAATTATTAATAAATGAAATTTATTTTTCTTCTATTTATTATTTTGAAATAGTAAGGGTTGATTTGATTAATGTGGATAGTTATGGGTAAAATACGCAAATATTTTGAATAAGCAAGTGGTTATAAAATATTCATTATCGTCGGGGAATATTCGTTTGGTCGTGGAATATTCGTATTGTCGGGGAATATTCGTACGACGGCGCATTCTTTTGTGGGCCCCATAACGGAAAGCGATTGGATGAAGAAAAGCGACAAATATAAGTTGTTTATAAATAACTTGGCGTAGTTATTACCAATTATACTATTGGAATACCGTTGGTTAAAAACACACTATAACGCGTTGTTGAACAAGAAGATACCAGTATTGCACCAATTATTGATTCTTACGTAAAGAAGGCACTACTCAATAATTGTTATGATAATTATCGCTCGAGATTTTATTTTATTGATTCAATAATTGTTGCGTTGATATTTTATATTATCGTTGTTTCAATAATTGTCATTACACAAAGATTTTTTATTATCGAAGCAATAATTCATATTATCTGAATAATATTATTAGATAACATTATTGGCAATGTCTAGAAAGTTCGTTTTAAAGAGAGGTTTGGTCACCTAATCATGCTTGCCAAGAAGGAGAAATTCTTATTGAAAGCCCCTCTTTCCTGAACTAGCGGTCACAAGATCTTGTGATTCTCGTAATATTATTTGTGAATAATTAATTATTGATTTATATGATGAGGAAAATATTGATTTTATGTGGATATAGATGAGAAAATTTTTAAAATGACAATTGTTGAAAATTAATATTTTATCTTTTTTCGATAAAAAATAATTCATTTAAATATATTATTTTAATAATATATTAATCGGTGATATTTTTATAATGAATATATGGATATATGAGTATATGAGGAGGAAGAGTATTTTGTGACATTAAATGATTAAACACATGTTTTGTGTGTAAATTGGACCCCATTTCTTGATCGAAATTTGATTATACTTTGTAAAATTGCCGTTTGTGGATTTTTGGTTAATTTCATTTGGAATTTGGAAAACTTCCTTCGCAAAGTTGTAGAGAATTGAATTTCCTATAAAACACGCGAGATTCGAATTTTCTGATAAAAGGGCTATTATTATTGAATTATTGAAGTTTTGGAGTTCAAATAATTGATTTTGGGAGTTTTAATTAATTATTTTGAGAAAAACGTTTTTGGTGAGTTTGTGAACCTCATTTAGCATGTGCTATGGCTGAAATCAGATTTCAAAGGTGGGCTAAGGAATTTTGTTTATAAATAATATTATTATATTCAATTTTCTACTTTGGTGTTCTAAAGATTTTCCTATAAATATGGAGCTTAGGTTAGAATTGAAAATTACAATTTAAATTGAAGTTTTTCTCTATTTCTCTCTCAATATTTTGAGCGTATTCTTGTGAGTATACTTTGAGTGTTGATATACGGTGCAAGTTCAAGTCACTTTATATATCCGGTGTTTCAACTAAATCTTGTCTTTCGAGGTAAGAGATGTTATTTTATTCGAAAATGATATTATTTCTTCAATATCATTATGCCGAAATATTGGTTGGAAATTTTATCAAATTTGGAACTTTTTCACGCTTCTGGGGTTACTATTCATGAGTTCTTATTCACGAGTTACTATTCACGAGTACTATTCACTTAAGCGTGAAGATGTTTTTTTGTGAAATTTCTATCTTTTGGTTTTTTGAGTTACTTATTCACGATATCGACATTATTCACGATACATTGCCTTTATTCACTTAATACGTCACTATTCATCGAAAAATGAAATTTCTTCTTTTGTCCAAAATATCTATTATGGATACTAGCTTTGATTGTATCCATGTTTTGATCATTCTTGAATTTTACTCTACTCTGATTACTTATGAAGTATTTTTGAACTTGGATTGTTTAAAATACGAATCCTTAATATTTGTTCTTTTGTTTCACTGGATTCGTTTTCTTTAAAATATTTTTCATCATCCTCAGTCCTAAATGATGATATTACTGAATATCTTTTGTGACGCCCCCAAAATTAGGTATACATCACCCATCTTGGGTAGTCGGATATATGGTATGTAATTTAAATACAACTTACTAATATAAGCTGTGGTACAATCTGACATAAACCGTGAGTTTGAATACAAATATTGTCTACTAGATATTATACAAACTCAAAAGGAGTCCTCATTACAATTATTATCACACTATTTCACGTAATAATGAGGACTACTAATGCTATCCTCTGGACCATTACTCCGTTCCCCGACTCGTCCCAGCCTATATATGTTCTCATTTCACAAGAAACAAAGTGAAAGAAAGGGTGAGCTCAACTAGCCCAAGAAGAAATATTATGACTAAGATAATGCAGAATAAATTATCAATAGTTTCAACAAAGAGTGTTAAACCGATAAAATATAATAAACATCAAGTTTAATCTGCGGTGAACAAGCAATCCATTAAAAGAGTCAAGTAGAAAATAAAATCTACTATCTTTTATGATTTAAAGGTTTTTCATCATCATTAAAGTTTGAGACTCACTTTTAATAAATAATCCACATCATCGAATCACCCCGCACTACTGCCGAGGATATTCTTTAGTATTACGACCACAATTATTCATGCACTACGGGCCAAGAATAGTTGTGTATTCATTAATGGTCATGATCATGCCAACAATCATCCATCAATGCACTACTACTAATCGAGGATTTTTACCACATCATTTGTAACATTACGGCCATGATTATAATAAGAATAATCCTCGGTCATAATCATACCAAGTCCATCCACGCTCTACGAATGCCATGGATGACTTTAAAAAAAATATATAAACATGAGGATGATGACAATGATATAAGAATTCAATAAAACAAGTTCAAGAATTATTTTATCCAGAATTATTAACGTCAAATTGTCAACATGATATCTTGCTTTTATTGAGTAAAATTCAAGAATGATCGGAAGAATATTTCCATAAAAAATCTTTGGATGAAACGCAAATATCAAGGATATTCTACTAATTTCATGGAGTATAAGTCAAAGTTTTAACCAATTTGGGTATAATAAAGAATGGAATAACAAAAGAAATCACCACGCATGCAGACTTTGCATGACAAAGTTATTCCAAGCGAGAATAATAATAACGGAATTGGTCGGTGAAATTCACACAAGCGGGATGTTCCAACAGAATAATAAAGATGGAACCGGATCCGGTGTAAAACACATGATAGGATATTCCAACAGAATGATAAAGGCGGAACCAGTTAGGTGTAAAAAACACATGCACAGGATGTTCCAATGAATAATAAAGAATGTCACCAAGTATAGGGTAAAGCTGCGTACAAAGTTATTCCAATGTAATAATAAGCAATGGAATAACATAAAGATTTCACCCAAATATAGGTACGCTGCGTATACAAAGTTATGTATGGTATGCCACTTTTACAAAAGTTATTCCAATGTAATAATAATGAATGGAATAATGAAGTTCTCTTCATGAATAAGAAAGAATAACACCCACTTACGGTACAACAAATAATATTCCTTACCTTAGAAGAACCTGAATATTGGCAAAGTGAAGTAGCAGAATACTTTTCTTCTTTTCTCTATAGTTTTCTCTCAGAGTTTCAAATTGAATTCGTAAGAAAATAATGAAGGAATGAGCTTTATTTATAGGAAAATAGAATGCATAGTAATTAATCCATGAACGGTCCGGATTGATTTACTTTAATCGACGGTCCATATTTAAAGCAAAATCTTTTAAATAAAATATAATATATTCTATTTATATAAAAACATTTTACTATGCAAACACTATGCAAAAACACTATGCATAATAAAATATAATATATTTTATTTATAAAATAACTTTAATAAAGTATTACATTTTATATAAAAAGATGTTTCGCTTTTTTATTACGTTAATAATATAAATAAAACAAAACGTCATTATCATTATAATAATTCATATTATTAATCGACAATAATGGAATCAAACCTGAGTGACTTCTCACATAAGCATAATAATCAATACCGGTGCTACTTATGCAACCACACGACATATTATTTACTTTTACTACCGAAAGTAGTTCAACAAGATCACCAGTAAAACTTCCGCCGTTATTTCAATAAAATATTTTTGTGCGTTTTTCTTAATCCGGATAATAATTACATTCAGGTCCACCAATGATTGAGTAGTTGTATGAATATTCCCGCTAAATCGAATATTCCCCGACCAATCGAATATAATATAACCATTTGCATACTTTGCAAAATTTATAAATATTACCCACAACTATAACATTATATCAAATTATTCCATAATATTCAAAAATAATATTTATAGAAAATTCATCTTTATTTATAAAAGTTGGGGTCTTACATCTTTGGCCTCGTAGTGCAAAGATGAATGATTTCTTGATGAATATCTTTTGCCCGTGGTGCAAAAGATGAACAGTGATGAGATGAACACGACCGATCGATCGATTAATATCTTTGTCCGTAGTGCAAAAAGATGAGCAGTGTTTAGATGAACATGATTAATCGATGAATATCTTTGGCTCAGTAGTGCAAAAGATGAATATTTGATTTCGATATATATTGATTGATGTTACAGGATAAAATATCGACGATGGACTTTTAAATTCATATATAAGATAGTAGTTTGCATTCGTACTTAACTTTTCTAATGAATTATTATTTCATTGCGAAGATTAATTTAAACCTGGTTGTCTATCAGTATTCTATTAGATTTTTCCTGTTGAAGACTAACGATAATTTGTTGTATATTATCTTAGTCATAATATTCTTTATTGGGCTAGTTGAGCTCACCCTTTTCCTTGTTGTTCCATTTTTTCTTCTCGGGAGGCGAGAATGTAGCGAAGTACTAGTCTGGGGTATGGAATGAAGGTTCTAGAGAGTTGTTTAGTAGTCCTCACCATTTTGTAAAATAATATATCAATAATTATGATGGGGATTTATTTGCGTGTGGATATTGTCTAGATGGCAATATCTGTATTTAAACTCACAGTTTATATGTTGTAATAATAAAGTTGTAGTTATTTCTGTACCATGTATTTGGCGACTCAGAATGGGTTGGATGGAATGGACCTATTTTGGGGGCGTCACATAAGGGATATTATTTGTTGTACTCATAAGGGATATTATTTGTTGTACTCGTAAGGGATATTATTTGTTGTACCGTAAGGGGTGTTATTTCTTTTGTATTCAATAAGAGAACTTCTTTTATTCTATTTCTTTATTGTTCTGTTGGAATAACCTGTATACGCGGATTACCCTATACTTGGTGACATTCTTCTATTATTCTGTCTTTATTATTCTGTTGAAATATCCTGTCTGTGTGTTTTACGCCAGACCTGGTTCCATTATTTATTATTCCGTCTTTATTATTTTGTCGGAATATCATGTCTGTGCATTTTACGCCGGACCTGGTTCCATTATTTATTATTCCGCACTTATTATTCTATTGGAACATCCTGTCAGTGTGAATTTCACCTGACCTGGTTCCGTTATTATTATTCTGTTGGAATAACTCCTTTATCGCAAGTAATCGCACGCATGGTGATTTCTTTTGTTATTCCATTCGTTATTATACCCAGTTAGTTAAAATTTTGACTTCTATACTCCATGAAATTAGTGGAATATCCTTGATATTTGCGCTTCATCCAGTATCTTTTCATGAAAATATTCTTTTGAGCATTCTTGAATTTTACTCTACAAAATAGTATCATGTTGACAATTTGGACGTTATTAGTTCCTGAATAAATTAATTCGTGAACTTGTTTTTATTGAATTCTTATATCATTGTCATCATCCTCATGTTTATATTTTTTTTTAAAGTCATCTGTGGCCTGTAGTGTATAGATGGACTTGGTATGATTATGACCAGGGATTATTCGTTGTAATCATGACCGTAATGTTACAAATGATGTGATAAAAGTCCTCATTGACCCGTAGTGCATTGATGGACAGTTGTTGGCATGATCATGGCAATTGATGAATACACAAATATCCTCGCCCAGTAGTGCATGGAATTTGTGGTCGTGACCCTAATGAATATCCTTGGTCGTAAAGAGTGGATGATGTGGATTATTTATTGTCGCTGAGTCAATGATAAAAGTGATGAAAACCTTTTAAATCATAAAAGATAGTAGACTTTATTCTCTACTTGACTCTTTTAATGGATTGTTTATTCCGCTGCAGTTAAACTTGATGTCTATTGTATTTTATCAGTTTAACATTGTTGAAGACTAATGATAATTTATTCAGCATTATCTTAGTCATAATATTTCTTGTCGGGCTAGTTGAGCTCACCCTTTCTTTCACTGTTCTCTTCAGGAAATGAGAACGTAGCTGAGACGAGTCGGGGAATGGAGTGATGGTCCGGATGATAGTATTAGCTAGTAGTCCTCATTATTCTGTTAAATAGTGTGATAATAAATGTAATGAGGACTTTTTCTAAGAGTGGATATTGTCTAGAAGACAATATTTGTATTAAAACTCACAAAGCATGTATTTTGTCGCATCATACACGCATTGTTGTATAATTTAGTTGTATTTGAATTTTGTACCATGTATTTGGCGACTCAAGATGGGTGATGTATACCTATTTTAGGGCGCCACACGACATTCTTGTACTTTTACTAATGAAAAGTAGTTCAACAAGATCAACCAGTAAAACTTCCGCCGTTATTTTTAAAAAAATATTTTTTGTCGTTTTCTCAATCCGACAATAATTACATTGTAAGGGTCCACCCATGATTGTGCCGTCGTACGAATATTTCCTGTTAAAATGAATATTCCCCGACCAATCGAATATTATATAACAACTTGCGTACTTTGCAAAATTTATAAATACTACCCACAACTATAACATTATATCAAATTTATTCTCTAATATTCAAAAATGATATTTATAGAAAATTTATCTTTATTCATAAAAGTTGGGGTCTTACATACACCACCCTTTAGGGCTATGAGTTTCATTAAGAATCTAAATGATTCATCCTTTCACAATTTGTCCATAAGCACCACATGCACACAAGAAGTGATATAAATAATTGTAGTGCTATAATTAAGTAATTACGTGACTTGTTGTTACCCATTGAACCCAATTCATGGGATCTCCAATCACATGGGTTGGGTTTCCATCGCGTATTACTTACTCAAGATGTTGGCAATAGTCTCATTCCTCTGGATGCTTCTTGGACACTCTTTTTAATTAATCCCTTTGTAAGCCTTTTCAGACCTCACAAATTCCATGAAAATAACACCGTTTATTGATCAGTTCTCATTCAATATTATGTATTAAGCTAATATGTCTCTGTTTCCCATTATACACATGGTTCATTCCTCGTCCAATAGCAGCTTGAGAATCACAATACAGAGATATAGAAGGAATTGGTTTAGACCACAACAGTATGTCTTCCAATAAATTCCTCAGCCACTCTGCTTCTGTACCTGTCAATTCTAATGCAATAAATTCAGATTTCATAGTAGATTTAACAGTACAAGTTTATTTAGCAAATCTCCAAGAGACAACTCATCCACTTAAAGTAAACATATATCTACTAGTGGAGCTTGTTTCATCATTAGCAAATACCCAATTAGCATTACAATATCCTTCAAAAACATTAGGATTATCAGAAAAATATACACTTACATTAACTGTTCCTTTTAAAAACCTCATTAAACGTGACAATGCATTCCAATGATCTTGTGAAGAATTATGCATATATCTGCTAAGTCTACTAATGACATATTCAATATCAGGTTGAGTACAATTCATTAAGTACATTACACTATCAATGATTCTGGCATCTTCAGTTTGTGCAATACCAAACCACTTTATTTTTCTTTAAATGCACACACTAGAGTCACAAGGTGTTTCTAAAGGCTCTTCATTAAAGAATTAAATTTCTTAAGAATTCCACATAATGAGTCTAAGATAAAAACAAACCATGTGCAATTTTATTAATTCTCATGCCAAGAATCAAGTTCGTTTTTCATGTCAAATTTAGAGAATAAAAATGTTTTAATAGTTTTCACAACTTTCTCATCAGTACCAAATATCAGCAAATCATCCATATATAAATAAATAATCACATCACAATTTTTATGTTTTGTATCTCATGTATATATCACATTTCTCATGCTTCACATCTCATGTATAATTCGCATTTTATACATTCTTCATCTTTCTCATATTGTACATTTATATATGCTCCATAATTCTCATACTTCGTATTTCTTAAATTATATAGTTCACATAGAACAATTAACTTAAATTATCAACAAACTTTTAATAGTTATTATCACATTGTTGCACGAAGTGCACATTAAAACAATTCATAAGAATTTCACATAACGCTTAACATTAGCACATAACAAGTACAGAAAAACTTACTTTAAAAATTATCAATAGACCGGTCAGCTTTTAACTTCTTTTTAAACACCCGATAAATTTACATCTTTTAGGCAAAATAACTAGCTCTCATGTATGATTACTCATAATGGATAACATCTTTTCAAAAGATTGCATCAAATAATTTCATTGCTTCTTCATAAGTTTTAGGGTCATCTTCAATTATAAAAAGTCTAAATGCAACACTATTTGAAACATATCCAATTTTATTTCTTTTTAAATTCTGGTATAGCTACTTTAGCTAGACACTCCCACATTTTAAGATACCCCAAGTTAGGAATAAGAGTACATGTGTTATTACAACATGGTAACTTAATTCCAAGCACCAACAATTAATATTTCAAAAATATTAACAAAGGAATTAAATAACAGACAATATTACTCGATTAATATTCCAAGTATGCTATAAACACATTAAAATACTTCCATAAAATTTACAATAGTATCTTATAATCACTAAAGATTACTGTAATTTTCTGGAATTTTTCTCAAGATCATGCAAATTATCAAAATTAATTAACTATTGCATAATTAAATTAAAGATTAACTAAAATTATCCAAATATATTAATTTTCCAAAACTTCAGTGGAAATATTAATTTTATGCCAATAATTAATATCTGTTAAATTTCGAGATTTTAATAACCACAATAACTATTTATTAATTGATTTCCATGATTAAACAATTAATAAAACATTTTCTAAAATTAAATAAAAATCTGTCAAGCGGGTCAGTCCGCAAGTCACTGATAATTGAAACGGAAGAGGAAAAAAAAACTAGCGCAAGTAATTACTACACACATGCTACACAATTCAACAGTTGTCTGCCAATCTCACGGACAAGATCAATGGGAAAGGAGAAATAATTGATCATGGCATTATTGTTAGGTTCCTCTTTTATTATCAAAATTCAAGATTTGTTACTGCTACTTCAGATGAGAAGTGTGAAATCATGGAGTCAGTTATTGGGATGTTATACTCTCTAGACCAAAATGTTGTTCCCTGCAAGAATTTGTTCGGGATTCTTCGAGTTGCTCTTAATTTAAACGTTAGAAAATGTTGCAGGAATAAGTTGGAGAGCATGATTGGTTCACAATTGGATCAAGTAACACTAGACAATCTGCTTGTTCCATTTCCAATAGGGGCATATTACCTTTACGATGTTAATATAATCCTGAGGTTTATAAGATGCTTCTTGATCCTTCAAAATGACGGTGTCTACATTCATACTTATCAAAGAAAAAATCAAGGATGATAATAAATAAGCATGTGTGGTTATAACTTACAGAGGCTATTCATGGCCAATTACAAGAGCATCAGTGAATTTTATAAGAAACAAAATTTTGTAACACAGCTTTAGGACTATCAATTTTCAATTCATATTTAAGCTTTTATAGTCCCGTAAAAGAAAAAGAAGAAGTCGAGAAAACTAGTAAAAAAGGTCGTGAACACATGCAGTGGTCATATAATTCGACATATTTAGACAAAACAATTATGAATAATATAACATTTTATACACATCTACACATGGGCATGATGTCAGTGAGCAATGGAAAGACACTTTCAGAATATTTTAGTAAAATACATTTCCTTCCATGGATAAGGTACACCTACCATGAGAATCTAAAGATTAGAATGGCCAATCATAAGTAAAAATATAAAGAGCTTCATCTCTCATGGGTAATATTTTCTTCTGTCCTTTTTATTCACTTTTGTGCTGGTGATGGCACTCGCATTATGTTTTTTTTTTTTTTACACCCCTTAAAATTTGTGCCACACATTCTAATAGAAGAGTAGTAGATAATGTGGGACGAAGGAAGTATACCATTTGGTTTAATGATAAATTCTCTATGAAATTCTTACCTTTAATACGACGTGAACTTTTCGGGTTCAATAACTATAAAATAGCTGAACAGAGTTTGTTTGTTTGTGTGTTTCTCACCAAACCCCAACCAAATATATATTTAACGAATCCAACTTACATTATAAAAAGACAATAAAATGAACGAAAAGACTAAATAGGTCCTATAACCTAACACAAATGATTAGGTTGGTGACACCATATAGACCTGGTCATTTGACCATCCACCTATATCATACATTTTTATCCGATTCATATATATCATACATATAATCAATAGACACATAGTCTAACCCCAATGAATGATTTAATACATATAAAAAACAACATTAGCAAAACATTCTAACATTTCAAATTCATAGTTTCTAACTAAAACAACATGTATTCTTGTTAATAGATGAAAATCACTTTTTAGATTGTTGAAAAATATAGCAATTAACAAGAAGAATAATACAGTAAATTGGAACAACTTAGTTGGAAAAATCGAGGCGTAATGTAGCCATCATCTCTAAAAAAAGTGATTTATACATTCGATAATAATCACAGTACAAATGGTCACGGCCATTACTCCTCCCAGATTCAACCATGAAGTCTCCCGATTGTGTGTATTCACAGAAGGAGGCTTTGGACTTGTCTATGTGGATTGCCCAATTAACAGAGTATAATAACTGACTATTTCGATAAGAATAGAATACAAAGAGATAGTATATAGAAGAAGACTGTCTCTTTCTCCATTAACATAGTTAGAAAGGTATTCATCTAAGCCGAAGAAGAAGAACGTTGGGGAGTTACATAGATAAAGGTAACGGTTTTATGGAATGCTTGGGAGTTATAAAAATAAATAAGGTAACGGCTAGGGTATTAAAGGAAATAAAAGGCCATTTAAATTGGGAGTTGCATAAATAATTTTTAAGCATAACCAACAATAAGTGATCTCTGTCTTTGCGTGTTAGTACTGTATTGATCAATTAATCAATTTATCATGAAGTTAAATTTATGATAATGGACTCCATTATTTTTATGTTGTAATTTATGTATTTTTCCCAAATATTTGCTCTAGACTGTTCCATTTCTGTGTAAACCATTTAAGGCCAAGCAAAAAAATCAACTTGATGGAGCTTCCCCAAGTACGAGATTTAAATCAAGAAAGATAGAAGCTTGGAAGATTATCTTCCAAAAAAATATCCATGCAATTTTTTTCTATAAAGATAAAAAAAAAAATTTAAAAGCAATAAAGATAAAAATATCTATATTAATTTACACATTATTTTATTAACAAGAGTTTGATATATAGAAGAACTCTTCAAGACCCACCATAAACGGTCAAATAGAAAATTAAGTATGATGTGGGATGAATGTAAAATAATAATTTAATCTGAGAACAAAAATTAATCACACAAGCAAACAATGAAATGGAAAATAATAATAATAATAATAATAATAAAATGAAGAAGGAGACAATATAACGTGGTTCAGCCTTTTAGTGTACGTCCAGAAGATGAAATTTATTAATTACAAAATAAAAATTTATGTAAAGAAACATTTTTTTTAAAACATTTACACAATATTCTACTTGACATACTATGACTCGAAAATCTCATGATTGAATAATAACACCTTCCATCGATTAAGTAAAGAAACTGATAAAGGATAAGACCAATGCAAAACAGAATGACAAGAAATAAATTCAAAAGTGTGTTGTATCAGTTGATAAAATTATCTAGTTCAGATTGCTAGTCAATATAGTCTTTTAGTTTATCAATGTAACAATATTTTTCTCTTCATCACTTTTCTTATCTGCTTATATTTGTTTTCTATATATCACAAACTTTTCACAAGGTCCAGTCCAATAAATTAATACCCAAACAGTAGATTATAAAAATAAATAATTAACACAAAGTCACGTGACTCGTAAGCAAAATCTGAATCATTAATTTGGCTGGCAACAGACACCTATTTATGCCACAGGCCACCCATTCCGCCATGTCTCCAGATCGATCATGCACTCGTGCGACTCACTCTCACATTCACAAATTCAGTATGAGAGCTAGTAGGTGTACAAATGTAATGTGTAATTTTTAACATTATTTTTATTTTTGCTATAGTTAGGGATAGCAATTATAAGTTTATGGGAAAAATTAAGTAACTTCATCATGTTAAAAGAGGAGGAGTATACGTACAGTTTGTTTTTTGGAAGACAGGCACCAAATTAAGTGAACAAGCTAGCTAGCTATCAAAAGATGCCAATTTTAGGGAAGGTTAATTAGTATAATGCATTTTGTGTCATGTTTAAATTAAACAAGTTAGTTCATTGCAGATTTTACTGATTGGTTTGCAATATGCACATGTTTTTTTTTTTTTTAATATAGTTTAGACTGAATTTAAACCCACAGACCCTACCTCTACCTTATTTGTGGAATATATAGAGATTAAAAATAGTGTTGTGATTATATTCAAAATTTATGTTAGTTAAATATTGTATGAAAAGTAGAGAACAAAACATAGTTGGGAGACAACATGGTTGAAAATTGTTTGTGCAGTTAAGTCTATTACTTTTCTAAATTGTATGATTGCAGATCTTGTGAAAAAATTGTACTACTAAACTTATTGATCCCCGTCTTTTAAATTAAAATTACATCAGTAATAAAAATCTTTTTTGTCGTTTATTAAAAAAAATAAAAAAAATTGAAAAGATCGGACAGATTATACCACGTACTTTCAATAAAATTAAATAACTATATATTATTTCATAAAGTAATATATTTATAAATCAAACTCTTGTGTGAAAAACAGAAAAAGATATATGAAATATTATTATACAGATTGTGATTAGATCTTGCCTCCCCTTGGCTTTCTTGATGGACTCATGGAATTGATCTTTATTGTCTTAAATTCACCCCACTACATAATACGTATGAAGGTTGTCTATCCCTTTCTTCTCTCATCTACTTCTTCCTGGTCTCCCTAGCTTCCTTCCAAATTTCAGTGTGTCGAAATCTATCTATATATATAGATTTCATTAACTTTGGGTTAGGTATACGTACACTTTGTAGACCATTAACTTTACTACCTAAACAAGGAGAGACGTATAAAAAGAAAGTTAAAAGTAATACTATATATAGTGTATGTTTAATTGGATACATTAGCAATATAATTTACCTTTTTATGTTGGGAAACTTTCAAATAAACCAAGAGAAATGTTAATCCAACGATGATCAATGAAATAGTTAAGGCTAATTCGTCGTTTTTATGAGTGAAGAATTGCGTGAATTATACATTAATTTTCTAATAATTAATTAAGGTACTGTGGATTTGCAACCAAGCTTAATTATACATTAATTTTTCTAATAATTAATTGAATGTTATTAATCTTATCTTTGACAATAATTCCATTCGGAAGGTAGCTCACATCCAATCTAGTTATACATTTTTTTAATGATTAATGAAAAAGGATATGCAGTTGAGAAATATGTGACCACAACATTTGTAATAAGGGGCTGAAGCAATAAAAAGTAATGTTTTATCTAGCTATCTACCCTCATACATAATTAAAAATTATATTTAATATCCATCTTTTTTTTACTATTGTAAACGAAGTTTGTTGTTGTACAAATTATTTTTTTTTGCTTTAATAAATTGGTCAATAACCAATTTAATGAATGTTATTGTTGTAAGACCCCAACTTTTATGAATAAAGATGAATTTTCTATAATTATCATTTTTGAATGAATTTGATATAATGTTATAGTTGTGGGTAATATTTATAAATTTTGCAAAGTACGCAAGTTGTTATATAATATTCGATTGGTCGGGAAATATTCGTTTTAACAGGGAATATTCGTGACGACGACACAATCATTAAGTGGACCCCACAACTAAATTATTATTTGATCGGAGAAAACGACAAAAAATATTTTATGAAAATAACGGCGGAAGTTTTATCGTTAATCTGTTGAAAACACGGTGTTAAAAATATGAGAATACGGCGTGGTTGAATAATGTACAGTATTAATTATTGATGTTTATGTGAGAAGTCACTCGCTTTTGTTCAATTATCGCTTGAAGAATTGTTGATAGTATCTCACGTTATTTGATTCAATTATTGTCGATATTTTATATATTATTAAATCAATAATTGAGATGACAGAGTTATTAATATTATTATTTGCAATATTAACGATGTCTAGAAGTTCTATCAAGGAGAGGTTTGGTCACCTAATTGCGCACCAATAGGGAGAAATCCTTAGTGGAAAACTCCCTCTTTTCTGGGAACAACCTGGTCGATTAATATTATGAATTATAATAATGATGGTAAATATTGTCAAAAATATTGAAGGGATTTTTCTAAAATATTTATTGGACCCACGATTACCCATTTTTTAAAATAATCGGTAGAAAATTTTTTTGGTGGGCCCACATGTGGGACATGTGGGGGCCACATGTGACTTTGAAATTGGGGTGGGGGAAGTTTACGTGTTAGGGAGGGTATTGTACATATATATTGTCAACTTTTTGTTTTATATATATAAGTTGTAAGACCCCAGCTTTTATAAATAAAGATGAATTTTCTATAAATATTATTTTTGAATATTATGGAATAAATTTGATATAATGTTATAGTTGTGGGTAATATTTATAAATTTTGCAAAAAGCAAGTTGTATTTAAATTACATACGATATCCGACTACACAAGATGGGTGATGTATACCTAATTTTGGGGCGCCAATGGTTGGTATCGAGCTTAGGGATATGATCCATGGCTAAGATATGAGAATAGTACTAGGAGGGAGAGAGAGGGAATACCTTCGCTAGTATGACCTACCTAAGTTTATGTCTTTATTTTATTGGGCTCACGAATATAGAGATAATTTGTTACTTGTCAATTAACCTTTTGTTTTGTGGCAATGATCTGAAAATGACATCCGAGAATGTTGAGAATAAGAATGGAGCACAAGGCGATATCGTTGATTCACCACATATCAATAATCGAGGATAATGTGCATCGTGAAGGCGATAATCCTCATGCAAATAACAACACCGACAAATGATGAATGATCAAATGTTCGGAGGCTTTATGCAATTTATGCAACAACAAAGAGAGCGACTCTCGCCCAAAAACGGTAGTGGAAACACGGAAAACTCTCCTGCGGTCACCGCTAAACAATTCAAGGAGCCGAGACCATCGGAGTTTAAGGGAGAGCCAAAACCACTTGGCGGAAGCATGGATAAAGCAGATTACCAAGATATTTGATGTTTTGGGATGCTCGAGGAGCAAAGGTTCCCTTCACGCCTTTTTTATGTCAGGCGGAGATGACATGGTGGAATCGGTAGAAAACGACTCAACCTCATTGATCAAGATATCTTGGGAGAAGTTCCAGAGTCGTTTCAACGACAAATACTTTTCCGAAAGTATTCGCCACATGAAGGAGGTGGAGTTTATCAAGTTGGAACAAAATAATACGACCGTGTCACAATCACGAGGCAAAAATTTATGAGTTATCACGGTTCATCGCCCCACTGGTGGATAATGAAGAGAGAATGGCGCGAATGTTTTTAAGAGGTTTGAAGTCGGGAGATACGTCAACATCTTATTTCTCATAAACCGTGTTTGTATTGAGATGTTGTAAATAGGGCTCGATTAGTGGAGTAGCGATAACGAGTCAATATAACTTAAAAGAGAGCGGTAAGAAAATTATAATACCAACGAGAGTAATCATCGAAGCGGTGATGACAAGCGTGGAGGAATCAACAAAGCCGATATGGTAACCACTTCGGTGGTAATCGGCCAAAACAATAAGAATGGACATTTCAAGAAAAGGAGATTCAACAATGATGGAAAGACGTCAAGACCAAAGACCCGTTGTTAAGGAAGGAGAAAGACCACCTATCATATGCTTCAAATGCGGAGGAGAGGACACATCAGCTCAAATGCGCCATGCCAGTCAAAGCATGTTATAATTGTGGAAGAAGGTCACTTAGCTCGATTTTATGCCGTTTCTGAAGACAAATTCAATTTAGGATGGAGGCACCAAAGGTCAGTCCCGTAAAAGTCAAAAGCCAGTAGTCAAGGGAGAGCATTTGTTGTGACCTCCCAGAGAGCAAGGAACCCGAATGAGGGTCATCAGGTAAGCTTATCATAAACTCTAATGAAGTCTATACTTTATTTGATACCTAGGTTCTACCCATTCTTTTATTTCTCTACTTGCGTTCATCGATTAAATTCGACCGGAGAAATTAGACTTTGACTTATCTGTGGAAACTCCGTTGGGAGAAACCTTCATTACATCCACGATTTATAAGTCTTGTTTGGTTCAAATCAGGTATCCTCACATTTACCCGTCGATCTTATTTCATTAAAAAATACTTGCATTTTGACGTGATTCTGTGGATTGATTGGTTAACTACTTATCATGCAAAAATTGATTGTTTTATAAGGTTGTTAGCTTTCATATTCCTAATCAACCTATTACGCGAATTCAAACGACCAAACCATTAAAATCAATCACGGCCATCTCAAGCCATAAAGCTATTCATTTATTGAAAAAGCGGATGTCAAGCTTTCTTAGCTCATGTCACATATTTAAACAAAAATACGCCGCTTTTGAACGATATTTCTATTGTTAATAAATTTCTGACGTATTCCCAGAAGAACTTCTTCGCCTACCCCGTAGCGTGAAATTGAATTTTGTATCGACCTTGAACCCCAGACAAAACCTATTTCCAAAGCCCCATATCGAATGGCTCTATTGAACTTGAGGAGTTAAAGACCTAACTGCAGGAATTGTTAGACATTGGCTTTATTCATCCCCTAGTACTTCTCCTGGGGTGCTCTCTGTTCTATTCGTGAAGAAGAAAGATGGGAGTATGCGACTTTGTATTGATTATCGGGAGTTGAATCATGTCACCATCAAAATAGGTATCCATTGCCACGTATTGATGACCTGTTTGACCGGTTGCAAAGGAGCCAAATTCTTTTCAAAGATTGATCTTCGTTAGGATATCACCAATTGAAGATTAGAACCGCTAACATTCCAAAAAGACGGCCAGTAACTCCCTTCAGACGGGCATTATGAATTCCTAGTCATGTCCTTTGGATTGACTAATGCTCCTCCGCCTTCATGGATATGATGAACCGAGTATTCAAGGAATATTTAGATCACTTTGTGGTCGTCTTTATTGATGACATCCTTATTTATTCCAAAAGCCGTGAAGATCATGAAAGCAACACTGAGGTGACACTCCAAAAGCTTCGTGAATATAAGCTTTATGCCAAGTTGAAGAAATGCGAGTTACGGCGAGAAGAAGTAAGATTCTTGCACACGCAGTAAGACCGAAATTTTTAAATAAAAAGGAATTTCCTTTATTTATTATTTTGAAATAGTAAGGGTTGATTTGATTAATGTGGATAGTTAAGGGTTAAATACGCAAATATTTCAAAATAAGCAAGTGGTTATAAAATATTCATTATCGCTTCGGGAATATTCGTTTTGGTCGTGGAATATTCAGATCTTTGTCGAGAATAATATTCGTGCTGACCACGTAGCAACCATGTGTGGGCCCCATAACTGAAAGCGATTGGATGAAGAAAAACGACAAATATAAGTTGTTTTTAAATAAGCAGGCGTATTTGTTACCATTAATATTGTTGGAATACCCCGGTTGGTTAAAACACACTAATACGGCGTTGTTGAATAAAGAAGATTACCAGATTGCACCAATTATTGATTCTTACGTAAGAAGGCACTACTCAATAATGGTTACGAGAATTCTATCGCTCGAAGATTTTATTGAGTTAATAATTCTTTGCGTTGATATTTTATATTGTTGTTGTTTCAATAATTGTCATTACACAAGATATTTTCATTATCGAAGCAATAATTCATATTATCCGAATAATATTATTAGATAACATTATTGGCAATGTCTAGAAAGTTACATCAAGGAGAGGTTTGGTCACCTAATTGCGGCGCTTGAAGAAGAAATTCTTATTGGAAAGCCCCCTCTCTCTGAGGCTATGCGGTTGTCAATATTGTGATTCTCGTAATATTATTTGTGAATAATTAATTATTGATTTATATGATGAGGAAAATATTGATTTTATGTGGATATAGATGGAGAAAATTTTTAAAATGACAATTGTTGAAAATTAATATTTTATCTTTTCTCGATAAAATAATTCATTTAAATATATTATTTTAATAATATATTAACGGTGATATTTTACAACGAATGTGGGATATATGAGTATACTGAGGAGGAAGAGTATTTTTGTTGCAATAAATGTTTAAAACATGTTAAACATATCGGTGGACTCCATTTATCGACCAAATTTGATTATAGCAATGTAAAATCGCCTCGTTTGTGGATTTCGGTCAATTTCTATTTGGAATTTGGAAAAACTTTCTTACGCAAAGTTGTAGAGAATTGAAATTCCTATAAAAACTCGTGAGATTCAAATTTTCTAATGAAAGGGCTATTTATTATGAATTATTGAAGTTCAAGCTCAAAATAATTGATTTTTGGGAGTTTAAAATATTTTTTGTAAGAAAAACATTTTTGTTGTAATTGAGTGGCTCACATGTGTTATAAATGATCTGAAATCAGATTTCTAAGGTGGGCTTGAATATTTTAAGAAATATTATTATTTTATTAAATTTTCGCTTTTTGGTGTTTTAAGATTTTCCTATAAATAGGGTGCTTAGGTTAGAATTGAAAATCACACCGTAAATCAAGTTTTCTCTCTATATTATCGAGCGTATTCTTGTGAGTATTTTGAGTATACTTTGAGTATTGCTAGACGGCAAGTTCCTTCAAAGACTATACCCTAGATTCTAGCTTTTAAGTCTTGATCTTTTCGAGGTAAGGGATGTTATTTTCTTCTCAAATGATATTATTTCATCAATATCATTATCTTTGAAATATTGGTTGAAACTTTTTATCAAATTTGGAACTTTTTCATGTTGGGGTTACTATTCACGAAGTTACTATTCACGAGTTACTATTCATGAGTTACTTATTCACGAAAGTTACTTATTCACGAGTACTATTCATGTAAGCGTGAAGATGTTTTTTATGGAATTTCTATCTTTTGGTGTTTGAGTTACTATTCACGATAACAAGACTATTCACGATACTGAGATTATTCACCGAAAAATAAAATTTCTTCTTTTCGTCTAAAACATCTATTCGGATACTAACTCGATTGTATCCATATTTTGATCATTCTTGAATTTTACACCACTATGATTATTTTTGAGGTATTTTTGGACGTGGATAAAACCAAGTACTAATCCTTAATCCTTAATCCTTGTCATTTTGTTTTCCTTTGGATTCGTTTCTTTAAAAAATATTTTTTCATCATCCTCGGCCTTAAATGATGATATTATGGAATATCTTTGGCTTTGTAGTGCAAAAGATGAATGATTTTTAAGAATATCTTTGGCCTATAGTGCAAAAGATGAATGATTTGAAGAATGTCTTTGGCCCGTAGTGCAAAGATGAACAGTGTTTAAATGAACATGAATTAATGATGAATATCTTTGGCTGTAGTAAAAGATGAATATTTGATTCGGATGTATATTGATTGATGTTACAGGGGATAAAAGATAGACGATGAACTTTTAAATTCATACATAGAAGATAGTAGTTTGCATTCTCTACTTAACTCTTCTAATGAATTATTATTTCCGGCCTGCGAATATTGATTTAAAATTTGTTGTCTATTGTATTCTATTATATTTTTCCTCGTTGAAGACTAACGATAATTTGTTGTATATTATCTTAGTCATAATATTCTTTCTTGAGCTAGTTGAGCTCACTTTTTTTTTTTTTGTTCCATTTTTCTCGTGGAGGCGAGAATATAGCGAAAGTGCAGCCTGGGTATGGAATGAAGGTTTTAGAAAGGATTGTTTAGTAGTCCTCACCATTTTTGTAAAATAATGTATCAATAAATGTGATGAGGATTTATTTGAGTATAGATATTGTCAGAAGATAATATTTGTATTCAAACTCACAGCTTTATTGTTGTAATAATAAAGTTGTAGTTGTTTCGCATCATGTATTGACAACTCGGAATAGGTGATGTATACCTATTTTGGGGCGTCACACACGTGGTATCAAGTCATGGAATATCCGTTGACCCAAAGAAAGATTGAAGCTATTCAAAGTCGGGAACAACCTAAATCGATGGACCAAAGTGCACGTAGCTTTCTCGGTTTAGTTGGTTATTATCGGAGATTCGTGGAAGGATTTTCTCGAATCGCTACTCCATCGACTTCGGTGACTCGAAAAGATACAAAGTTCGGTTGGAGCGAAGAATGTGAGAAGAGTTTTCAAGAACTCAAGAGGAGACTTATTTCAAAGACTGTTCGACAATACCATCCGGCTCGGAGGATTTGTCATCTACAAATGATGCTTCGAGCAAATGGTTGGGATGTGTTCTCATGCAACATGGAAAAGTTATAGCCTATGCCTCGCGACAACTCAAAGAATATGAGAGGAATTATCCTACTCATGATCTAGAGAGTTAGCATTTGTTGTCTTTTGCACTTAAAATTTGGAGGCATTACTTGTATGGGGAGAAAGTGGAGATCTTTACGGATCATAAAAGCCTCAAATATTTCTTCACTCAAAAGGAACTCAACACGCGACAACGACGTTGGCTTGAATCATTGAAAGATTATGATCATACCATCCAATACCATCCCGGAAAAGCGAACGTGGTAGTAGACGCATTGAGTGAAGATCATATCTGTGCACGAAAAGTGCGTTATTGTCAACGCAAAGGCCCATTTTGTGTGACTTGCAAAGGATGGAGATAGAGTTAAAGACTCAGGAGACGCGTGTGATGATAGCGAGTATCTGAGTAGAACCGACTTTAATCGATAAAGTTAAAGTCTTCAAGCTACGGACACGGAGCCGATGCGATGAGGAAGAAAGTGCAAGAAGATGCTACTTAGGAAGCAAGAATCGATGAAGAAGGAATACTTGAGTCAACTCCGGACTTTGTGTTCTAACGACCCTGATTTAAAGTATAATATCATGATGGAGGCGCACAACACACCATTTGCAATCCATCCTGGGAGTACCAAAATGTATCATGATATTCGTCATACATTTTGGTGGAGCAATATGAAGAGAGAGATAGCACTGTTTATCTCAAGGTGTCTAACTTGTCAACGAGTTAAAGCGGAGCATCAAGTACCAAAAGGTCCATTGCAACCACTTGAAATTCCAGAATGGAAGTGGGAGCACATTACCATGGATTTCGTTACCGGTCTTCCTAAGGTTTCTCAAGGCATTGATGCGATTTGGGTCATTGTTGATAGATTGACCAAGTCTGCTCATTTCTTACCGATACGAGAAACTTATACACTTGAACGTCTTGCTGTCAGACACATAAACGAGATTGTAAGACTCGCATGGTATGCCAGTATCCATAGTTTCGATCGAGACCCAAGATTCACTTCACGATTTTGGGTTAGTTTGCAAAAAAAGGCAGCGCACAGACTTACGATTTAGCTTCGGCATATCATCCTTGGGAGCGGACGGACAATCGGAGAGGACTATTCAAACTCTTCAAGATCTATTAAGACTCTGTGTCCTTGATTTCAAGGGAGTTGGGACAAGTTCTTACCATTGGTGGAGTTTTTCCACAACAACAGCTTATCAAGCAAGTATTGGCATGGCTCCATTCAAGCGTTGTATGGAAGAAAGTGTCGTTCTCAAAGATCTTTGGGATGAGGTGGGTGAAGCAACGTTGTTGGGACAGAGTTGGTACGTATGACTACGGAAAAGATTCAAACGATCCGACAACGTATAAAAACCTCACAAAATCGATAAAAGAGTTATGTTGATCTTCATCGAAAGGACGTGGAATTGATATAGGAGATCATGTGTTGTTAAGAGTTGCTTCCATGGAAAGGAGTTACAAGATTTGGAAAGAGAGGAAAACTTAATCCTCGATTCATCGGTCCATTTTAATCCTCGATAGAGTAGGATCGTGGCCTATAGACTCGCTTTTACCGCCAAATATGTCTCGTGTTCATAACGTTTTCACATATCCATGTTACGTAAATATGTGAAAGACCGAACCATATTATTGAGTTAGAACCGGACGAAATAAATAAAGATTTGACGTATGAAGAAGTTCCTGTTCAAATTTTGGATAAGAAGGAACATATTCTACGCTCTAAGGTTATACCTCAAGTCAAAGTTTTGTGAAGGAACCACGATATTGAGGAAATTACTTGGGAGTTAGAATCTGAAATGAAATCAAGGTATCCTAACCTCTTCGACATACTGTGTACGCACTTCTAATTTCGAGGGCTTAAATTTCATAAAAAGGGAGGTCAGAAGACCCGGCTTTTATAAATAAAGATGAATTTTCTATAAATATTATTTTTGAATATTATGGAATAAATTTGATATAATATTATAGTTGTGGGTAATATTTATAAATTTTGCAAAGTAAGCAAGTTGTACTTAAATTCTGTACCATGTATCTGACTACCTAAGATGGGTGATGTATACCTAATTTTGGGGGCGTCAGATACGTGTTATATATATTTATATATATATATAAACATGTGTTTAACAATTTTGGGGAAGAAAAAAATTTTTGCCTTTGCTGTAAGGCAAAGGTTAGTGTTATATATATATATATATATATATATATATATTATAAGTTTTGTTTTATTAGATTTTAAATAGAATATATTATATTTTATTATAAACCAATCTGGACCGTTCAGGAATTAGTTACTATTCAGTCCATTCTTCTATAAATAGAAGCTCATTCCTTCATTATTTCTTACGAATTCACTGAAACTTTAAAGAGAGAAATTATAAAGAGCTAGAAGAAAAGTGTTCGGCTACTTCACCACTTCTATATTCAGTTTCTTCTAAGGTAAGGGGTATTATTTCTTTTGTATTCATGAAGAGAACTTCTGTTATTCCATTCTTTATTATTCTGTTGGAATAACATGTATACGCGGGCTACCCTATACTTGGTGAAATTTTTTTGTTATTCCATTCTTTATTATTTCGTTGGAATATCCCGTTTACGCGTTTACGCTTGGGACTGGTTAAAGTCTTTATTATTCTCATTGGAATATCTTGTTGCATGCGTTTTACTTTACGGGACCGGTTCCATCTTTATTATTCTGTTGGAATATCCTGTTTGTGCGTTTACGCCGAACCTGGTTCCGTTATTTATTATTCTGTTGGAATATCCTGCATGTGCGGTCTATCGCAGGCTTAATGATTTCTTTTGTTATTCCATTCTTTATTATACTCAGTTGGTTAAAGTTTTGAATTCTATACTCCATGAAATTAGTGGAATATCTTTGATATTTGCGCTTTATCCAGTATCTTTTCATTAAAATAGTCTTCTGAGCATTCTTGAATTTTACTCTACAAATAAGTATCATGTTGACAATTTGGACGTTATTAGTTCATGGATAAATTAATTCTTGAACTTGTTTTATTGAATTCTTATATCATTGTCATCGTCCTCATGTTTATATTATGTTAAAAGTCATCTGTGGCCTGTAGTGCATAGATGGACTTGGTATGATTATGATCAGGGATTATCCGGTATAATCATGACCGTAATGTTACAAATGATGTGGTAAAAGTCCTCATTGGCCCGTAGTGCATTGATGAACAGTTATTGGTATGATCATGACCATTAATGAATAAACTAATACCATTGGCTGCAGAAGTGCATTGGATAATTTGTGGTCGCGATCTTAATGAATATCCTCGTCAGTAAGGTGAATGATGTGGATTATTTATTAAGTTGAGTCCCGTTGATAAAAGTGATGAAAAACCTTTTAAATTATAAAGATAGTAGATTTTATTCTCTACTGACTCTTTTAATGGATTGCTTATTCCATTGCAGTTAAACTTGATGTTTGTTATATTGTATCGGTTTAACATTGAAGACTAACGATAATTTATTCGTATTATCTTAGTCATAATATTTCTTCTTGGGCTAGTTGAGCTCACCCTTTTACTTTCATTGTTCTCTTTGTGAAATGAGAACGTAGCGAGAGGACTAGTCGGGAAGCGGAGTGACTACCGTATAATAACATTAGTAGTCCTCACTATTACGTTAAATAGTGTGATAATAAATGTAATGAGGACTAATTGAGTGTGAATATTATACAGATGACAATATTTGTATTAAAACTAACAAAGATATTTATTGTAGTATATTACACAACGGTTGTATAATTAAGTTTATATTTGTATTCTGTACCATATATTTTCATGACTCGTAATAGGTGATGTATACCTATATTTTGGGGCGTCACATTGAAGTCTTTTGTTTTGATTTTATAGACTAATAGAATGTTATCAAAAAAATTTATATCTACATAATATTGAAAATTTTACTTTTTTGACATTTTCCTTAATTGAAATATATATATATATATATATATATATATATATATATATATATATCACTACTAAAAAAATAAACAATAACGAAAAAAACGTTGTGGTTTCATCAAAAAAACGTCGTGGTTAAGGGTGTCATCTATTTGACACCCTTACACATCGTTTTTAAAACGTTGTAGTTAAGCACATTACACAACGTTTTTAAAAAAAAAAACGTCGTAGTTTTGTTTTCCATAACTTAACAGATGCTTAAAAACGTTGTAGAAGGTATAATTCCACAACATTTTCTGGATAAAAACGTTGTAGTTTAATATATCAGACAACGTTTTTAACCAATTTATACAACATTTTTAAAATGTTGTAGATAAAAAAAAAATGTTGTGGTTCACCTATATTACCAATGCACCTGCAATATGCTAATGCCATGATATATAGCTAAAAGGTCTAAATTCTCATTTAAATTTAAATTCAAAATGTATCAACCATTCAAAATACATCCCAATAATATCATTTGTTTACAGTTTCAAATTACTATATCCACAAAATATATACCAAACTATCCATATATACATCTCAAATTCACTTTTCAATATAACCAAATATATACCAATCTGATCCCATGCTTACATAGCTCATAGTTGTAACTAACCAAATATGCTCAAGGGGCCTGTCTGGTTCGAAGAATCTAGACCATGATCAGCATTTCACATACATGTAATCCATTTCCTGACCAAGGGGAAATAAAGATACAAAGTTCAAAATTTTATTCACAGTGGCTTGCTTAAACAAAAAACAGTCTTTAGGCATGCATAAAATTTTGCACCACCAAATTATAGCATTGGGACCACCCATGTATGATGAATCATTAACTAATTACAGTTAAGCTACTTTGTATTATTTTTTTTTGAATCTGTAGCATTACCCCATGGGGTAGCGAACTAATAGGCATATCAAGTACAGTTCAGAAATGTAAATGCAGTATGGCAGCTTCTTCACCCTGCTGAATTACAATTTACATGAGAAGAAAAAAATAAATGAACGATAAAAAATCATAAAAATACAAGGACTTGCACATACCAGAAAAAACTGACTACATTTCTTAGGTCAGTTTATCGAATTGGCAACGAGACACTTATTCATGACTGTCAGGTACAGCTCCCCGTACCTAAGTTCTCCCATAACCTTCGAAAGGAGTGAGTCAATGGCATGTATTCCACTTCAACAAGAGGGGAGCCAAATGATTGAACCATGCCAACTCTGAGAGGTACCCGTGCAGGCTTATGTTGGACTTACGTAACTTACCCAATACATGGCTTTGTGAAATGGATAGTAGCCCATGCAGATAATCTCAACTTTTCAGATACCCTCAATTCCAAAAATTTAAATAAAAAATCACTACTGCAGCCTGGTAGTTACCAGATGCTTCAACAATACCCATTGCCAGAGAACGGTAGGCTAATAAGCTTATCCTACAAATGTCATGGTGCAAGCATCACCAAGAATGATTTCAAAAACAGGACATAAATTTAACACAAATAATTCCAGCATCAGATCAATAAACATGAACTCCATTTTTATACGGAAGCTCTTGAGATACGTATATACAGCCAATCTCAGAACAAAGCAAAGTTGCATTAAACAGCGCACTTCTTCTAGAGTTGCCTCTCCAAGGTTCTTAGTAAAATTAAATCACATAATCTAAATTATCCGTGCTCCAGTCACCAACTAATAAACACATAAGATACCTCTCATGATGACAGCACTCGGCCATTCCTGAATCAAAATTTCGGCAGAGCAAGTTATGTATAAGCCTCAAAATGAATAAAGCCGTGTGAGAGAGATAGAGATGAGAAGTCTCACTATTGAACTATAATTGAGACATACAACACCTGCACATATACTATTCTAGGATACCCAGGACAACTTTCAGCAACTTGTAGGAACTTCATGAGGCCATATGGTGTCTCATTACTGAGATCGATGCACCTGATCTACAAGACATAGTTTCTATTCTATTAAGAGGAAAGTCATGTTGAAGAAAGAATGACTGAAGAGGATAAAGTCTGGACATTATCACTAACCTTACCAGCTTCAACAGCCCTGCCTAGAGTATCTAGCTGCTCCTCAATACCCACAGAACAAAACTGTCTGGTTGGGTCATATTCAGTTTCACCAAACATGGGAACATATCTGAAAAAGGGATAATTAAAATTTTAACATGGAGAATTGTATGATATGTTAGTTGGTTATTTTTTTGAAAGTTTGTTTTTTATCTAAAAGGTCCTTCTTTGTCAACAGAAATATAACAAAACACTAGATAAGACCAAAATACAAACCGATAAGACCAATGAATGTGGTAAAGGTCAATGTAATCCGTTTTTACTCTCAACAAACTGCACAAGTGATACATTCCATCAGAAAACATTCAGATTTACATGAACGTTAACACATTTCACTGCAAAGCTGTTCGCTCATGATATAAAAAACAGAATCTCCAAATGCAAAACATAATTAGCACAACTAAAATAGCGCATCGAATACTTACTATTTAAAATAAAAGGCACATTGAAATGCAATGCGGTTAACTTCTGTAACATGAAGATCCAAAGATAATGTCAGAGCACCACAACTGAATAACATCTAATATAACTAACGGTCAACTGTCAGACAAGTAATGGCAGAAACATAAAAGTAAAAATGTTTTTGCAATACCATAAGAATGGCAAAAGGGCATTGATGCCTGGGCATAGGTAGAAAAGGAGTACTGCGATAGTGCAAATGATCTCCTTACAATATTGTGAACTTTGAAGAGCTTTTGAAAATGTACCAACACAAAACGACAACATAAAAGTAGTCATCCATACTCTACGCACTACTATGGCAATTGGCATAACATACATATCTTGTGTGTGAATTACTAGACACAACTCATAAGACAAATAAAAACAAGAGATAACATAGTTCATTTCTATAGATTTTAAATCAATGTTGTGATAAAGTCACCCATGAAACTAATTGGGGACCAACCTATTGTCAATAGCCCGTATTATATTACTGGCATCCAAACTTGTTGGCCCTTCCCTAATCCAAGTCATCTGTCCAGATGGGCCACTAACCTGTAACACAATGGTTCACAATAATATTCAAATCAAGCTTTTTCCATTTCAAAGGACATGAACAGATTAACATATCAACAAGAAAATACTGAAAAACTTGCAAAACCTTGAATTCTAGCTTTCAAACACTAAAATTTTGGTTGATGAAAATTCACTTCATCAACAATACTAAAAAATTAAGCAGCATGCAAATTCATGTTCTGATCATGGAACCGCGGTTGTGATTTTTTATTTAAATGGTAGTGAATGGTATTGTTGAAGCATTGCAAATAAAAATTCATGTTACCATTGCAGTTTCACTTTTAACTCCTTCAGCTTCAAAATACCATTCACTATCATTTCTAGAAAAAGCTACACAATAAGCCTGTCTATAAATAATAATCATTCTTGCATACACTTATAAATATAGAAATACATAAACAAATAATAATCGTTAAAGAGAAAGCTCACCGTACTTCAAAACGATAGTTTTTTGGCCGATCTTGACTAGCAAAACTGATGATTATAGCTGAAGAAGAAATCATAACCAAAAAATGAATGCATTCATATTAAACACACCTACAACAATACCAGAAAAGGTAATAACAGGAAACCAAAGAAGAAAATCAATTCACATGACAAATGAGGGGTAATATAGAAATAAATTTATGTAACAACAACAAAAACTCCTTAAATGAATGAGTACTCAACAACTAATCTAACTTACTCGATGCTCTGCCTCAACTGTAATGCCTCCGCTGCTCTCATTGCCCTAAAACTAAGCACATGCTAGATTTTTCATGGGGTTGACACACTTTTGGAATCGAAAACCAAATTAGGCTTAAAGTTGGACTAGGAGATGATTTCAAGATGAATCTCTGTGGGCAATTGAGATAGTGTCGGATGGGTTTGTTTTCGAAGGCCTCGGGGCTGATATGAGGTGAATTGGGGGTTGAACTGCCAAACAAAAGCCGACTTAACCAACAAAATATTTGAACTGGTGTTGCGGCACCGATATTTTTTTTGTTAATCTAGACAACTGACCATCTTGCGAATTGCTATAGTTGACATAACCATAGCCCAGAGATCGACCGGTACTCAAATCCCTACAAACCCTAACCGAAGCAACCTGATCCACTTGGTTAAACAGGAGACACGGCAGAGAGTGGAGGAGGACAGAAAACCCCAGATTGAGAAATTTGGTCTGTTTGTTTGTGTTAGGGCTGAGAAATTAGGAGAGGAGAGAAATTTGGTCTGAGATTTTTAAAAAGATGAACAAAATTGGAAAAAATATAAACTCTAGATTCATACCTGATTGTCTTTTCCTAACAGCGATGGTGGTGCTGAGATGGTTAATCCGCAGAGCAGCGGGAGAGACGTATGCGGAAGGCCGGGTTTCCACACCTTCCGGTGAGGCGGCTTACGAGAAGTGGGTTTTTAACGAAGAAGATCTGAATATGCTGAATGTTTAGGGATTTAGAAGAAGAATAGCTGGTAGGCATATGCTGAAGTGGATTTGCTCCTTGTTTCATTTCCGCTACTTTTTTTTTAGCTCCGTGTTTTTCTTGATAGACAACGTTTTTAAAAAAAACGTTATCTAATTAAAATAAAAAAAATACCCTTTTAAATAAATAACGTTTTAGATATATATCTACAACGTCTTTTTTAAAAACATTAACATTATGATTTAAGATTGTCTATTTCTTATTTCAGTAGAAGTGTGTATATATATATATATATATATATATATATATATATATATATAGTTCTTCCATAAAGAACCTTGCTACTTATGAAAGACTGCACAACACCTCCTTTTTGGACCATTGATAAATTGAATAGATGGTTTGCGATTAAATTTTCTATTTGATAAGTTTACATGGTTGTTGTCTTTAATTATTTACCTGTCATCTATTTCTATTTTATTAAGTGAATATTAACTCATCAAGATAGTTATAAAAAGTGAATATTTATTATTAAAATAATCCCACGGTAGAAGCTTGTCTTGCCACTTAATACTTTTTTTTTTTACTAGTGTAGAGCTTGTACCGGCTTAATACTTTTTTTTTTATTTTCGCCCATATAACTTGCTAAATTAATACTTTTTTTTTATTTAAGTAGGTAGAGCTTGTCTTATTTTTATCTTTTTTATTTTTTTTCTTCTTTCTCCATTATATGTTATGACTCAAAGAAATTAAAATAAAATAAAATAATAAAAAAGACCGGTAAGATATATTCATCACTGGTGAGAAAAAAAAATCGATATACCAACTAAGAATATTTAACAAATTCGAACTCATGACCTCGTGCACCAATACCTCAATATATGACCACCAATTCGGTTCAGCACCACGGGCCTAAATTGCTAAGTTCAACCAAGGATATATCCTTATAGAAAAACTTCACCATCCCCAAAATCTATATTCTCAGATACTTATTATATTACGATTTATTATTATTAATAAATTTATATTATTAATTGGATTTTTCTAAATAGAAATAAGTTAATATCTATATTTATTATCATCCCTTTAATATGTTTTTTATCTTTGTAATAATATCAATAAAAAGATTATTAATATATTAAAAATAAATATCATTCTTTAATAAAATATAAATAATGATCATTATAAATCTTTGTATTATTAGTATTAATAATTTTATTATTAAGCAATGATTATTAGTAATGATTTTATATATTAAGCAATGATTTTATTATTAAGAAATGATTTTATTATTAATAAAACTAGTTCAATTAGTCTAATAAGTAATGGTGATAATTTTTCAAGTCATTTCAGGAAATTAATTTACTTATCGAATTTATAAAAGTAGTGAAGTATTATTATAATAATAATAATGTGATTATCAATATTAGAAGTACAGATTATACCAATACTAGTACTGCATAACATTAAGAGGAATAGTACATATTACGTGCTCATTTTCATAAAATAAAAAAAAAACATAGAATGATTAATACAACCGACGCCTATTTTTTTGGCTCAAGAATCCCTAGCACTCGATAGTGATTTCGCTTATCGTGATCGGTTTCAAAGCCACAAATTGCACATTTTCGATGAGTCTTAGAAGGAATGATTTTCTCGAGTGCACTCTTGAATCTAGATTGTTTTTTGCGGCCCTTTGTTTGAGAAATATTAGGCGGCAAAAACTCTCTTCTTCTTCTTCCACTCTCGCATCTTCATCGCCATTATCGTATCCCATATCATGATTTGGATCTCCAATCTTGAATCAATGTGACGCCCCAAAATAGGTATACATCACCTATTCGAGGTTGTCACAATACGTGGTATGTAAACAACTACAACTTTATTATTACAACCAGAAATCGTGAGTTTGAATACAAATATTATCTTCTGACAATATCTATACTCAAATAAATCCTCATCACATTTATTGATACATTATTTTACAAAAATAGTGAGGACTACTAAATAATTTTTCTAAAACCTTCATTCCATACCCCAACTCGTACTCGCTATATTCTCGCCTCCGAGAAGAAAAATGGAACAAAAAGGAAAAGGGTGAGCTCAATAGCCAGCCCAAGAAAGAATATTATGACTAAGATAATATACAACAAATTACCGTTAGTCTTCAACAGGGAAAAATCTAATAGAATACAATAGACAACAAATTTTAAATCAAAATTGCAATGAAATAATAATTCATTAGAAGAGTTAAGTAGAGAATGCAAACTACTATCTTCTATGTATGAATTTAAAAGTTCATCTAAACACTGCTCATCTTTGCACTACTACCAAAGATATTCTTCAGAAATCATTCATCTTTGCACTACAAAGCCAAAGATATTCCATAATATCATCATTTAAGATGAAGATGATGAAAATATTTTAAAGAAACGAATCCGGTGAAACAAAATGACAAGGATTAAGGATTAAAGATTAAGTACTTTGTTTTATTCACGTCCAAAAATACCTCAAAAATAATCACGTTGGTGTAAAATTCAAGAATGATCAAAACATGGATACAATCAAAGCTAGTATCCGAATAGATATTTTAGACGAAAAGAAGAAATTTTATTTTTAATGAATAGTCATGGTACACGTGAATAAGTAACTCTGACACCAAAAGATAGAAATTTCCCAAAAAACATCTTCACGCTTCATGAATAAGTACTCGTGAATAGTAACTCGTGAATAAGAACTTCGTAAATAGAACTCGTGAATAAGTAACTCATGAATAAGAAACTCATGAATAATAACTCCCCGACATGAAAAAGTTCCAAATTTGATAAAAGTTTCAACTAATATTTCAAAGATAATGATATTGAAGAAATAATATCATTTGAGAAGAAAATAACATCCCTTACCTCGAAAGATTAGTACTTCAATTTGGAATCTGGGATATAAGATTAAAGGAACTCAGACCGCCTAACAATACTCAAAGTATACTCAAAATACTCACAAGAATACATTTCGATAATATAGAGAGAAAACTTCATTTCTGGTGTGATTTTCAATTATAACCCAAGACCCTATTTATAGAAATTCGCTTAGAACACCAAAAGCAGTAAAATTTAATAAATTAATAATATAATTATATAAATTTCCTACGCATGCCTAGAATCTGATTTCAGCCATCAAACACATGACACATTCTAGAAAAAGTAAGAAAAAACGTTTTTCTAATTTTAAATATTTTAAACTTCCAAAAATTAATTATTTCGGAGCTTCAGAACTTCAATAATTCATAATAAATAGCCCTTTTGTCAGAAAAATTCAAAACTCACGGCTTTCCTTAGGAAATTCCATTATCTACAACTTTGCAGAAGGAAGTTTTTCTAGATTCCAAATAGAAATTGACCGAAATCCACAAACGGACGATTTTACAGGCTATAATCAAATTTCAGTCAAGAAATGGGGTCCACAGACATGAAAAACATGTTTTAAATATTTTTGGTAATAAAAATACTCCTCCTCCTCATATACTCATGTATCCCATATTCATTGTAAAGATATCACCGTTATTATATTATAATAATATATTTAAATGAATTATTTTATCAGAAAAAAGATAAAATATTAATTTTCAACAATTGTCACATTAAAAATTTTCTCCATCTATATCCACATAAAATCAATATTTTTCTCATCATATAAATCAATAATTAATTATTCACAAATAATATTATGTAATCACAATACTCGACAACCGTGCAGGTTCCTGTAATAGAGGGGATTTCAATAAGGATTTCTCCTCATGGCAGCGCAATTAGGTGACCAAACCTCTCTTTAGATGTAACTTTATAGACATTGCCAATAATGTTATCCAATAATATTATTCGAGGATAATATGAATTATTACTCAGATAATGGAAAATAATGTGTAAGTGACAATTATTCAAACAATGTAAATATCAACGCAAAGAATTAATGAATTAATAAAATAAAATATCGAGCAAAGAATTACTATAACAATTATTGAGTAATGCCTTTTACGTAAGAATCAATAATTGAGTGCAATACCGTGCTTCTCGTGTTTTAACCACCGAAGTATTTTAATAATATTAATCTGTAATAACTACGCCTGTTATTTTTAAACAACTTATATTTGCTCGTTTTCTTCATCCAATCGCTTTCAGTTATGGGCCCAATATTCTGTCTTGGCAGGTAAATGCATTTAATATTCCCAAACAGTTAAGAATATTCCACCACCAAACTAATATTTTATAACCACTTCCTTATTTGAAATATTTAAGTATTTTACCCATAACTATCCACATTAATCAAATCAACCCTTACTATTTCAAAATAATAAATAGAAAAATTTAATTTCATTAATAATAAGTTGGGGTCTTACAAATAGTGTGAATTATATGTTCGCATTCTAGTTGAATAAGTAACATTCAAAAGTAACAATATTTTCACTAATATGAATAGTGACTAACTAATATATATTCATGCATGTGAGCTAGATGTTAATGCGAGATTGTCATATTTTTATATAAAATTATTTATTTTTAATTGTATCTGGTCAAACAAATGTGATGTTTCTCCATAAATACTTCAATTTAGGCCACATTTCTAAACACCAAATTCTATTTTCAAATCTATTAAATTATAAATAAATGATACATACAAGTTTAGTCGCAAATAGATAATAAATGGAGGACAAGTTCAATCCGCAAATCAGACATACCAATTTAAGATAATAAAAGTCAAACACGGGACCCGTACATAGTTCCAACCTTCCACCGTTCCACGTGGTTGTCATGTCTTAAAAAAAAATTAAACTAACCTACGAACTAAACAATCATGCGTAAGTTATCATTTCAATTAAAGCGGGAGCGCACGTTAGAAAGAAATCTCAAAACATCTTATGGGTGTCAATTTAGGCCAGGTATAAAAGACCGACAAAAAAGCCCACAGATTTTGTTTCAGAAAATACTACATTAAACCAATCACTTTACCATTCTACCCTTGGCGCAGTCCTCACTACTCCCCCTCTCTCTCTCCCGCCCATCGTCTTTCTCACAAGCACCGAGTCACTGGGAGAGAGATGGAGAACCAGGAGCAACCGACAACTTCCATGAGAAGAAGCTTGAAACGAAAGCTTGAGGAAGTAACCGAACAAGATATCAACGTATTTTCTCTCTCCTCTGACCAAGATCTCATTCAAAAAGTTCGTGCTCAAGTCGAAATCCTCGACTCCACTTTCTCATCGATCGAAGCAGATCGAGCTTCAGCCAAGTGCGCAATCCATATCGTCTCTGAACTCGCCAAAACCGGTAGATTAGACATTTCAATTGCTCGACTTCTTCGTTTCGGTTAAATCACTTCGCAATTCCCGTTGTTTATTTGACATGCATGTTGAATTATTGTGTTATATTGGCGGTTTAGGGTTTTTGATTTGTTTTTCTGTGCTTTGCAGAGGAGTATGTGAACTTGATTGTTGATTCAGGTGTCGTTGCGGCTCTGGTGAGGCATCTTCAGGCACCGCCGCCGCCAAATCATGGTGGCCCGATTCCATACGAGCACGAGGTTGAGAAAGGAAGCGCTTTTACGCTTGGACTTCTCGCAATAAATGTAATTCATCATTCAGAACTGTATTTTTTGATCTTTCGCCTTTATTTTTCAAAATGCATTTGACAATTTTTGAAGTTGCTCTTGAATTGATAAGTCAGATAGCGTAACTGAAATTTTAATTTATAGTAATTTCTTATTTTGTTTGAAATGGTGGGATTATGTTATATGTATAAATTGAGTTATTAAATAAATAAATAAATAAAGTGGAGGATGGTCTATTAATTTTATGTATTTCAGTGGTCAATTAATTGATTTTGTGTACTTATCTGCAGGTAAGAGTGGCTGGTTATTGTTAAAAATATTTAATAGAATTTGTTGATTGAACTCCCTTGCAATTCTTGGAGTGTTATCTACATCCATTCCTTACTTCCAAGTGCTCCGGAACAGTTATTGTATATCTTGTGCCTAGCGAATCCACTTGTTTATCTGTTGGTTCCTCCATAACCGTTAGAGCGTCCTGACAACTCTTTTCGTGCTTCATATTTTTATTTATATTTTTTGTCGATTTCATGTTTAAGAAGGCAGGGGATTCGGGGGTGGAGTCTAGGTCAGGGGGATTCGGGGTCAACGTGTCTTACATAGAATACGTCAGAAAACACGATAGTATGACATTTATACGAAAACTACGGGGACACATGATTTAATGATTCTCGTGGTTTTGCACAATCAGTACAAGATTTCATTTTACAGTTTACTAAATTGGGGAGATTTTTCTCAACAATTTGGATCCTTTTAGTTATCGGAATCTAGAAAGAGATGGCTTTATTAATTTATTAGTTTTGCAATCCTTCCTTTCTTTTTTCAAAGCTTAAACTGTTTGCCAGATGGTGTCATTTTACGATGGTTTCACCATGGTGGACCTTCATGGGACTATAAGAAATAACACATTCTATCCTTGATCCAATTGCCTTTTTCAGGAAAGAAGTGAAATTTTTCCTCAAGCATCATTTCTTATATTCTTGAGATTCCCTGCGGCAACTCAATAATTTTGTCTGATGATTTTATCTTTTAATTATCCTTTTGAAATTTATGGAGATGATGTATGAGTATTAGGTCAGATTATAGGATTTTTCTTGCTTAGTTGAACCTTAAGAACAAACAAAGCAAATCATATAATAAGTTGAGTAGAATTAGTAAAAGTAACCAGCAATGAAAGGAAAGTGTAATCAGCAGTGTTTTTTTTTTTTTCATAAAGAGTATGATGAAACAAATATGCTTGGTAGATTATTTTCTTTTTCAAGTTGTTAGGGTTTCTTTTGAAGTAATTTATCCTTTATCTACTGAATAGTGAAATCTATGATAAAGTAATTTGTCTTTTGTTTCTTTTTATCTTTTCTTGATTACACTTTTATGGACATAAAATATAGTGTATGAAATAATGAAATCTAATTATTGAGGTATTGTGTTTGATATTATGTTCAATGTTCAATGGTGGATTTTCAAATCTTGGATGAATGATGATGAAAAGGAAATTAGTGATGTACCATTTAAATTATTTGATTCTACTATATTCCTAATCAGATTGAAATAATATACTCTCTGCATATAAGTATATGCATATATTTAATGCGTCATAGTGTGGTGTGTCCAACATTTCTAAAAAATATTGTCATTGTGTTTCTGAGTTGGTGCTTCCATAGGCTAGCTGCATTAAAGCTAAAAATAAATTGATGAAGATGCATTACTTTGAGATGCTAAATCCCATTGCATCCATAACATTTTTTTTGTCAAATTATACATATGTAACTCAAAAATGTTGATTGTTTTTTATTTATTTATTAATTGAAGTAGTTCTTTAATTTATATGTCGTGCCAATGTTGTGTTTACAATGAATTTTGTATTTTATGATCACTTGATTATTAAACAATCTTTGCTCGTCATCTTGAAGTTTTATAGTTGTAACATTTGTTTTTATTAGGTAAGGAAAAAAGGGGTTTGAACTTTCTCTATCTACACAAACGCCGACACGTGCGTACTAACTAGTTGGTTGTGGCAATGTCCCTAAGCGACATAGTTTTTGCTATTTCATTGATAGTTTTGCCATCTCACAAATGACAATTTTGACATTTCAACATTTATCACTCAAAACTATGTCATTTGCGTGTTCCCACAGTCATATGTGTTTGTGTGTCTATATGTATATATGTATATATATAGAGAGAGAGAGTGAGAGAGGAATGACCCATAGTCAGTTAGCCACAGTTGGCTATAGGGCGTTCTTCAACCAACCCATCTTAATTCTTACACCATTGAAGGCTATCAAACGGTGTGATTGAGGACTTCATTAAGCTGTCTGCCAAACGGTTTGGAGGAACTTGCAAACTGTTTGGCAAACATGGACAAAGACTATTTTGCCCCTTTAAATAAATAAATAAAAGTACTCCTGACACAATGTAAGATGTGGTAACCACAGAAACACTGTTTGAAACATGAATTATAACGGATCTTGACGGATAACCCTTTATGTGTCAACTCCCTCTGTCCGCAACTTGTTTTAATGGATGGGAATAAAATCTTTAATAGATCGCGATCACCCAAACCCTCATTTGCTTCATACTCTCTGTAACCTTCTCTGCCAATTTCTGTTAATTTTTGCGATTCAGCTTGGTATTCTACCATTGAATCACATGTTTCTGTTCACCAATAATATGATGGGAATAGAGTGCGTCCTCATGTTTTCTTTGCCATAAAAGTACAGATTCCTAATTTCATATAATTTCCCAATCAAACATAAAATACTTTAAATAATCAAAGTCATGTGAATAAAAGGCATCAAATAATACTAATAAGAAATACAACAGCCAAGTTTTTAGACAAATTGAACTGTGTGAAAAACTCGTGAATTGAACGAATTCTAAGATAAATGTGAAACTAATCAAATCAATAGCAGAAAGAAAATTTGAGGAGATGAAGAAATAGTGTGTTAGAGACAGGAATTAAGACCTTGGGATCTTCATCAATGGCGGAGATGAGATCCGAAAGGAGTGCGAACAATTTGTGAGCTGTGGATGCAAAAATGCCCTCCCTTTGTCAAATAGTTTGGCAAACAGCAGGTTAGTATTTTTTTTCTTTTACAAAAAAGAGGAATAATAAAATTTGTCCATTCCGCGAAACTGTTTGCACTGCCTTCCAAATTGTTTGGTGGACAGTTTAATGAAACCATTCGATATAGCCTTCAACGGTGTAAGGTGGATTGGTTGGGAAATTCCCCATAGCCTACTGTAACTATTGATCATTCATTATATGTGTGTGTGTGTGTGTGTGTTTGGATTGACTTCAGCTGGACGGTAACTTATAACTTCCAAAAATAACCTGTTATAAAATAAAAACCTGCTGCATGCATTCTTTGAATTTATGTATTTATATTATATTTTATAAATCTTTATAAGTATATGTTCTAAAATATGGTATCTTCTTGTGCTAAATTTCAACAATTAGACTGTGCTTAGATTTTGGCGTCTGGGCTTGAGTGCATGGATTTGCCCTCTTTGGTTTGCTATTTAACAATCACTCTTGTTGTCTCAATTGAAGGTCTTTTCAGACTTCCTCTTATCTTCTTAGCACCTTCAATTGGCTTAAAGCTTAAATTTACTTTCCTGTAAAATCCAAATATGCTGGTTCATTCATTACTTTTATTACTTTTCCTGATTTTTGGTAAGCATAGCGGCTTAATCATTTGATTAACTTTTGTTGCATGAGGTCTGTACTCTCTTTTTTATTTTTATAAGTGAGGTTGTGGTAATTATATTTTTAATGAGTTGTGGCCTAGTTAACACTTACTTTTTAGGTATTTTGTTACTTAACATGAACTTTGGCTGGCACCTTTATTGTTTGACAGCCGGAACATCAACAACTCATTGTTGATGCTGGAGCTCTTCCCCATCTTGTAAATCTGCTAAAGAGGCACAAGGGTGGTGAAAACTCTCGAGCAATCAATGGTGTTGCAAGGAGAGCAGCCGATGCAATAACCAATCTTGCTCATGAAAGTAGCAGCATTAAAAACCGTGTCAGGTTTGTTTGTTTCTCTGTTCTAGAGCAGTCCTTACTATGATATAGTATAGGTTTTCATGCCTTGGAGTTACAGCTCAGAGTATCATATTGTCCTTATGACCAAGTGTATAATCAGGGCCCAAGGTGGTATCCCTCCCCTTGTTGAATTGCTTGAGTCTGCTGATGCAAAGGTGCAGAGAGCAGCTGCAGGGTCCCTACGAACCCTTGCATTCAAAAATGATGAAAATAAGAATCAGGTTGATGGATAACTTTCTCAGTGAAACATTTTTCAGGATCCACTTTCAGTTACCAATTTTAAGATAGTGGATGATTTGATTCATATATTTTCCAGATAGTGGCAAGCAATGCTCTGCCTACCCTTGTTTTGATGCTTCGATCTGAGGATGTTACCATACATTATGAAGCGGTTTGGTTCCCATCTCAGTTTTCTGTTACTGAATGTTGTACTTAACATATTTTAATATCTATAAATCTTAGCTTCACTTTGTCTGAAACTTACATTGACATCCAGTTGGTTTTGCCAGGTTGGTGTAATTGGGAATTTGGTGCACTCGTCCCCAAACATTAAGAAAGAAGTTCTGCAGGCTGGAGCTTTGCAGCCTGTTATACGATTACTTCGGTACAATTAATTTCAGTCTCTTGTTAGCACTTTTACTCAATTTATGATTCTATTATTTTTGGGTTTGCTTCAAATTGCTGGAGTATGTTTATTGTTGCACCCTTTAAATGTGGAGCTGTCTGGAAGTGAAACCAGAATTGGAGTAGGGATTCAATTTATTCAGGCGACCACGCCTCTTTTCAATCTACTCACATGTGATATGAAGTAACGTAGCTAGAGCTGAATAGACGATGGTTGTAAGAGGTGTCAGTATGTTGATGGCCTATCAATACATCCCCACATGCTCGTTATTATTTCCTCAACTATAGAAAGGTTCACTTTGTAATAGTTGTTAGATATGGGAAAAATTCTTATTACAGGCAGACTTAATTAGGTGAGATATTGCAGATTTTAACCCAGCTATGGAATTTTTCATACCCAAGTTAGAAATAAATGTTTAGAATCTTTAGATATATAACAAAATTGTAAGAATAGGAAATAAGAATGTTCTCAGCATGAAGATTGTAACTTCGAGTGGAAATCGTTGAATCCTGTGGACAGTTGTATACATGTCTTGCATGAAGCAAGCCTTTACCAGTTAGTTTTGGGGAAGGGAAAAACCCATGCCATTCTGCTATCAAGTTTTTCATGAAGTAATCCTTGATATCCATTTTTCTATGGTTATTAAGTCATGGGTTTGTGTTTATAAAATAGCTCAATCTGAAAGTATAGATTTGCGATTCTCACATTTTCAATACCATGCTCTGACTATACCCTGACAAAAATAATTGTGCCATTGACTTGCTCCCTTCCTCCGATATTTGTTGATCATATCAGTTTTGTGACTGTGTTTACAGTTCCTGCTGTTCAGAGAGTCAAAGAGAAGCTGCCTTGCTACTTGGGCAATTTGCTGCCACTGATACAGACTGCAAGGTGGATTGAGATCATCTTTCACATTTAACCAAATTATTTTACTTAGTAGCAAAGTAAAAAAATTGTAGCCTCTGTTTGTCTAATTTATGCTGTTTCTTTTGTAATTGTGATTCTCCATTTTTGTTTTGTCTATTCCTTCTTTAGTTTTATCTTTGTCCTACAAATTGAAGAAAATGTTGGTCTTGGTGTAGGTGCACATTGTTCAAAGAGGTGCTGTCGGCCCATTAATTGAGATGCTTCAGTCCTCAGATGCTCAACTAATGGAAATGTCAGCTTTTGCACTAGGGAGATTGGCACAAGTAATTATTCATTTGTTTTCTTGTGCTCTTGTTCATATGTATCTTGTTTGGTGAACAAAACTTTAGCCCTTCTTTGCTGTCCATAATAGCATATTTTCTTCTATAATGATAGGGCCTCCTTGCTGCCTCATTTCTTTCAAAATAGCTTAGAGCTATGCAAATGACTTGACTTGTGTGCTATGGTTTGAGCATTTCTTCATAAACCACCACCCTGTAAACTGTAGTTACTCAGTTGTATACTGTGTTAATATGGTGAATGGATCATGATGGAAAAATGTGGTTTTCATCTTTCCATTATGTAATATGTGTCCTACATCTGCTTCCTTTAGTATTAGGTGGCTACGTAATGTAAGCCCTGGTCGTTTCTTCTACACTAGATATCTTAGGAACTTGTAGAAGTGCAAATTTGATCTGTGTGAACCATGTTTGTATGAATAAATTGAGTTACCAGAATACTTGCTTCTCAATGGAGATATTTTGTCTAAAAGCCGAGTCTGGCGCACTTGATAATTCTCATTTCCTTATTAGTGACAATGACAGGGTTTTTCCTAAACATATGTGTGTGTGTATATATATATATATATATATATATATATATATATATATATATGCATGTATATGTGTGTGTGTATATTAATCATTAGAAATTGATATTTGCACAAGGTAAATTGATATTTCTGCTAGGCGTCACATAAATAGTGAATGAGACATTCATGTGATTGAGATCTTGTGGAAATATCAGTTTTTCCTTGCGGAAAGCCGGAAACAACATTTTCCTAATTAAGATGCTTTTCTCGGGGTTGATGAATAAATCTCATCTTTAGGATACACACAACCAAGCTGGTATTGCCCATTGCGGTGGCATAGTGCCATTGCTAAACCTTCTTGATTCGGAAAATGGATCTCTGCAACATAATGCTGCATTCGCTCTTTATGGGCTTGCAGATAATGAGGTAATGGTAAACATGCTGGATGATTTGTAGTATTTCACTTCAATTTCAGTTTAATTTGGTGCTCTGTACCTTATAACTTATTGTAAGCTTCATTATAGGATAATGTTGCGGACCTTATCGGGGTTGGAGGTGTTCAGAAACTTCAGGACGGAGAATTCCTTGTCCAAGTATTTTTATCTTACACTTTCGATTTTTCAGTTTAAACCAATTCCAGTTCATCAATTATTTCTTTGCCCCTAATATGTAAAATTAAAATTTTACCCGCAGCCAACAAGGGATTGTGTAGCCAAGACACTGAAAAGATTGGAGGAGAAGATCAACGGGAGAGTGAGTTTGCTTTATCATTACCATCTTCCTCTTTTCTGCTACTTCTCTTCCACCAATAAATGTTGATATTTATTATTCCCTTTTTAGTCCTCACATGTACCCCCTTTAACATGAAAGAACTATAAGTATCTTGAGAGTTTCCTACGAATACTAAATAAGCAACTTTCTTGGCAGAATTGCAATGATATAATGATTAAGCTGTCTTTTGAGTTTTTAAGGTAACCAAGATCTTTAATGGATTATTTTTAAAGCTCAAATCACACCATACTATGTCTTTTTCTTTTGAAAATGTAGAGTTGTCAACATAGATGGAGTAATGAATTAGGTGAATAGTTCATTTATTGGTTACTTGTTAACCCACCAAAATATTATAAATAAAATTAAAGATAAGAACTTGTGTTTGATTGCTATGCATTACCATATACTCCATCCGCCACCAAAACCTATATTAAGTAAATTTTTACACAAATTAAGAAATTTTAAGTAGAGGAAGGAGTATAAAATTAGTTAAAATTTTACCTATAGTGGAACCCACGCAAGTAAACTAATGATTCTTTCTTTTCTTAAACTAGTGGCCCCACTTTAGTGCACTTTTGAGACTAGTATTTGGTATAACACTTTGCATTTGACTTGTGTACTTAAAAGACATCTAGTGGACAATTTTTTTTTACTGAAGACATATTTTGGGGGATGAAGGAGTGTGTGTGTGTGTGTCTATATATATATATAGTGCCTACAACATTGTAGAGAATGAAAAACTTTGAATAAACTATCACGTGAGAAATCATTGGTATATTTGTCTAACGAATGTAGGTTTTATACATATTTCAAACTCAAGGTTGAATACTATACCGACAAGGATAAGTTTCTAAAAGAATAACATTGGAAATGCATGAGGAGAAAAGTTTCCGATAAATTTTGTTATAAACTGTCGAGCCCCAACTTGGTTCCTGACTTGAGAGATAGAAATAGAAACAGGAAGATAGAATAGAGAGAAAACATAGAAATTAGGGAGGAAGAAGGAGAAGAACTGAGTGTTTTAATTTACACTGAAACACTGAGTTCGTGAGAGAGGAAGAGAGAAATAGATATAAAAGAAGGAGAAGCAGCTGAGAGCTTCATTCCTTACTTCATTTTACAACTCATATATTCAATACTTAGGGAATACTATTCCCTTTACACATTTATAGCTAACAAATGCTGGGGAAAAAAACCCTACTAACCTACACCATTCTTTTATCCATCACTCACATGCTGACAAACTATCCATGTGCTTATATGTGCACCAAAATATAATAATTCTAGAATATACTACTACTTTAGTTATGCCCAGTTTTACCCTTTCCTGACATTCCCTTCCCCTTAAAAGATTTCATTCCTCTGAAAGAGTTCTTGGCTAGTTCCCTCTTCAAACTTCATTGATAGACTGTCTGTGTTATCTTTTCCCCTTTTGTAAGTGATGTCGTCATATCCCAAGAGCTTGTTCATCCACCTTTTTTGTAGGCAAGTTATCACCTTTTGTTATAAAAAATATTTCAGGGAATGGTGGTCTTTCTAATAATGAACTGTTTCTGTCCCAAATAGGAAGACCATCAAAAGATAGCTTCAGCCACAATTATGGGGACGGGTTTTGGGACAACGGATTAATATACACAGACAATTCTAACACAAAACTCAATCACTACTAATTATTCAATGTCTCAAAATAATGAAGTACATCACTATTTATAGTACTCCTAGACAATTTTTCTAGCCTAAATTGGACTCTAATAAGATAACTACAAATTAAAGAGACTAATTAAAATATAACTTCTAATTCATGGGATTCTAAAGCCTTTTATATTGTTTTAACCAACTTTCATGGACTCATCTTGCATCACACAACCATTAGTTCTTTCTCATAGATTGAGTAGGACTGAGCTTTAAGTCCCAAAGCTTTGCTAAAATAGGTCAGGGGCCTTCCTTCTTGCATGAGAATGGCTCCAAACCCTGTCCTAAAAGCATCAGTTTCTAGTTGAAAAACCTTGTTAAAATCTGGTAGAGCTAGGACCAGCTGTTGTGAGAGCCTTCTTTAGAGATGTGAAGGCTTGTTGGGTTTCTTGATTCCACCCAATTTTCCTTTTTGAAGTAGAGTTGTGAGAGGTTTGGCTATGGCTCCATTTAGTACCCAGTTAGTCCAAGGAAACCTCTGAACTGTTTGACAGTTTTTGGAGTAGGCCAGTCTGACACATCTTGTACTTTAGAGGAATCCACTGCCACTCCTGAGCTTGATATGACATGCCCTAAATACTCAATTTGGGACTGTGCAAAAGCACATTTACTTGGTTTTGCGTAGAGCTGATTTTCCCTCATAGTCTGAAACACTTCTCTCAAGTATTTACAATGCTGCTTTAAGTCTTTAAGTCTTTAGAGTATACTAGGATGTCAGTGAACTCAAAGAAGACTAAAACATATCATTTCTCTGAGGAGGGACTGAAATCCCAAGTTCAGGGATGAGATTCTGGAAGGTAGCTGGGGCATTGTAGTTAGATCAAAGGGCATAACAGTGAACTCAAACAAGCCTCCTGATGGAAAAGGATGTTTTCTCAGTGTCTTCTTCTCTCATTCTCACATCAGCAAAACTTTCAAGGAGAGTTTGTATTTCTGATGATACCCAACCCTCATGTTTAACTTGGTGAAGAACTTGGCCCCTTGTAGTTCATCTAGCAATTCATCAATGAGAGGGATAAAGTATGTATTCTTGATAGTAAGAGAGTTGAGGTACCTGTAATCCACACAGAATCTCCAACTCCCATCTTTCTTTTTGGCTAGTAGTATTGGGGAAGCATAGGGCTCTGACTAGGCCTTATTATCCCAGATTGCAGTATCTCAGTTACTAGTCTTTCTATTTCATTTTTCTGGTCATATGAACACTTGTATGGTCTGATGGAAAATGGAGAGGAGTTTGTTTTTAGTGTTATGCCATGATCTAGGGTTCTTTTTGGTGGCATGTCTTTTGGTTCTTGAAAAACATCAGCAAAACTTTCAAGGAGAGTTTGTATTTCTGGGTAGGGGTTAGTACTTAAGGAACAACATTTGGGGCTAGTTGTTTGGGATATATCTGGTGAAGAAGGAATATTTGGGAGTGAGTGTACCACAATAAGAAACCCATTTCTCCGGTCATTGATGTGCTCAATTATTCCTTCTAGAGTAATCATCTTTAGTTCTGGCAATGAGCTTGCACCATTTCCCCTCCATAGTTAAACTGCATGGTTAAGTTTTCATAATCAAATATAGTTGGTCCTAGTTGCTTCAGCTATTGTACTCCGAGAACCATATCACATCCTCCCAAAGGCGGAATCCTCACTCCATCTTTGAAGAAAAACCCTCCCATTTCCCATTTAAACTCTATTCACTGTTGGCTACTTGTGACTAGTTGGCTCCCATCTGCTACAGAGACTAACATGGGTTGAGTAGGATCCAGAGCACACTTGAGTTTTTCTGTTGTTTTAAGGTTTGTGAGTACACCCCCCATCAATAAGTATGGAAATGGGCCTTTTCCCTATATACACAGTCTTCTTCATGGTTTGTGGATTGGACTGTTCTTCAAGGGCATTGAGAGATGCTTACAAGTTTTCCTCAGTTAGTGAATCTTCTAGATTGCTGTTCTTGGGCTCTTCATCATATTGTGGAGGCCCAAAGTAATCTTAACACTCTTGAGTTTCTTCACAAGTAATCATGAAATTCTGGGGAGCTTGACATTGATGTCCGATGGTGTACTTTTCATCACAGGTTTTCCTCTCATCTCTTTGGGCTGCAGTGATGGGTTTAGGTTTATTGAACTCTTTTCTGGGATAAGTGAGTAGTGGTGTTTTGGTTGCAGGTGGTGCATGGAGGTCTTTTGTAGTGCTGGACGGAGTGCTTGTGTTGGGAGTTTGAGCTTTAGGATAGCCGTGGGTCAAGCAACTTCAACTTCACCATTTTTTTAGTTTCTTCCTTAAGTCCACCAATGAAATTCCCCACAAAGAACTCATCAATCAGGTGAGGTAACTTCTCCAGCCTCTCAAACTCATCATAGTAGGCATTTACTGTACTTGTTATAACAATTTGAATTGCTCATATATGTTTTCCATTGTAGCCTCAGTTAACCTCACAATGAAATCACTTGCAAACTCCCTCCATGTAAGCCCATCCTTGCGATTGACATAGGACTTGTTCCAGTACTTTGGAGTACCATGGAGGTGCATTCCAGCTATGGTAATCTCCACTGGGATCCTATAGATGCTAAAGTACTCTTCACAGTCTTGAATCTAACTCTTTGCATCATCACCCTCAGTAAATGAAGGAAACACCAATTTAAGATGCTCAAGTTCTCTCCCCTCTTCACCATCCTCAACATTTTGGTTCCTTCTCCTCCATTGAACATCATCTTTTTCATGTCTCCTTCCTTCCTCTTTCTTGCTCAGCATGTATAGGGTCTCTAAAGAAACCCTTATCTTTGCCTCATATGAATAGGTCTCTTGCCCCTTTCCTTGTTATTAAATGGATTCTCAAACCCTTCTTCATTATCTGTGCCTCTTTGCTTCAACAACTTATTCATCCGACCAATGAAGCAGTCCATCTTTTCATCAACTTATTCATTATGAGTTGCAACTTCTCAATAGTGTACTCCGTGTAGCTTAGAAAATCCTGATGCAACATTTGTGATGGTCCAGCCATGTCCACAGAGAATAGGAATGAAATGAATCACATAACAAGTGTGATTCTGAGTTTGCAAACTAATCCCAAGCAGTGTTGACACTGCTTGAGTAAGAGTAAGTGAGCTTGAGTGGTTGTTTAGTCAGAAATGGACTTCCTCAGTGAAACAAGCCGAGTATCTGAGGCTAAAATAAGTTTTAAATTTAACTAGCTGAAGCTTAGTTGAATTTTAAAGAGTAAAGCACCAAAGGATCAAAACTAATATCATCACTAGTTACCAGAGAAGTAACAAGTTCTAATACCAGAAAATAGCATAAATTGTTTAGTTTTTGGAATTTTAAAGCAGCTAGAAATTTAGAATGATGTTTTTGGTTTTTTGAATGCTTAGACTAATGCTAGATATGCTAAACAAGTTAATTTGAATTAGTAAACACAAACAAAACTGATCAAATAACATTAATTTCTAGAATCTAGAAATTATTTGCCGACAAAGTTGAAATGCTAATTTGTAGTTCGAAACATGTTTAGGTGTTGTTGTTTATGGAAAATATACTATGGGCTATGTATATTGAAAGAGATTAATACCTGAAACAAGTGATTAATCTCTTAATTTTACTGTGTTGGAGGTTCGGCAAAAAAACATAGCCTCCAAAGTTGCCATTTCTGCTTCTTTGTGGCTGTGGTCTGTTGTTGTTGTTGAAATGTCTGGGCTGATTTTGGGTTGTGTTTGAAGAGTAGAAGAGAGTGGAAGAGATGGTTTGTAGAAGAGAAGAATTTAGAACTTGAAGATAGAGAAGAACAAAGGATTTAGAGGAGGAAGATGATGAGTTTGGATAGAACTTGTGCTCTGATACTAATTTGTTAAGCCCCAACTTGGTTCCTGACTTGAGATTAAGATAGAAATAGAAACAAGAAGATATAATAGAGAGAAAACAGAGAAATTAGGGAGGAAGAAGGAGAACTCAGTGTAAAAACACTGAGTTCGTGAGAGAGGAAGAGAGAAATAGATAGAAAAGAGGGAGAAGCAGTTGAGAGCTTCTTTCCTTACCTCATTTCACAACTCATATATGCAATACGTGGGGAATACTCTTCCCTTTACACATATTTATAGCTAACAAATGCTGAAAAAAATAAACCCTATTAACCTACGCCATTCTTTTATCCTTCACTCACATGCTAACAAACTACCCATGTGCTTATATGTGCACCAAAATATACTAATTCTAGAATATACTACTATTTTAGTTATGTCCAATTTTACCCTTTCCTGACATAACGGTAGAGTTCCTGCATCTTATAATATGAAAGTTCTAGTTACAGAAGGACGATAGATATGGTGATATCATTGTGCGTTCATTAAAGTTTGAGCTAAAAATGTCACCTTTATCTTGTGGATTAATGGAAATAAATTTCCATATTAGAAATTTGTATCTACAAAAAAAAAAGGACATTTGAGTTTGAAAACAAGAGAATGAAGGTTATTATTATTTCCGAATGTGAAGCTGACACAGGCAATTACTTAACTCATTAAATTTCCAATCCTGTAAATAATTGTTGTCACCAATTAATCTATTTCTTCAATATTCTTGTTGTCAGGTATTGAGCCACTTGTTGTACTTGATGCGGGTTGCTGAGAAATCTATTCAAAGACAAGTTGCCCTGGCTCTTGCTCATCTTTGTTCGCCTGAGGATCAAAAATCAATTTTTGTTGATGGCAACGGTAATTTCCTTGCACCGTCTTTGATCTTAGCATCATATTTCATGTTTGGGATTACCACTGTCACTTGCTACTCGAGGTTCAGACATATTACCGTCTCTCTGCTCCATTTACATTGTTCGTGTTGCAGGACTAGATTTGCTTTTGGAGCTTCTAGAACTACCAAATGTGAAGCTCCAACGAGTCGCGTCAGTGGCTTTGTTCAAGTTGGCTGACAAAACCCGCTCATTTTATCCGATTGATACAGTTCCTCCTCTCCCCGTCTCTCAGGTCTGTCCAGAGTTGTTTTATGGTTGAATTATGTGATGACATCCAACTGTTTCTTCTAAAAGTATTGCTCAAGTATTTATTGCTCTTCTTGTCTACTTTTTCCAGCATCAGTTTACAAGTTACCGCTTAAATAGTTGTTTCAGTTACATGATAGGTTTATGCTACTCTAACCTAATTCTTTGTTTAGTTTGGGATTCGTACATTAATGTCTTAGATAGTACACTTGTGTTCCTCCCATAATCTTGTGGACTACTGACTACTTCATGATTATAAAGCTCCATGTTCCATAATGGTTGTGTTGAAAGCATTGATCACCGATTTGATAGTGTTTAATACCACACAATTGGTGCAGGTTTACTTGGGTGAGAAGTTTGTAAACAATCCTACACTCTCAGATGTTACCTTCTTAATTGAAGGTAACAAATTTCTCATGCCTGAATTATTTGTACACATAAGTTGCCGCCAGTCTTTGTGCTGAGTTTTATTGCTTATTGTTATTGTGTTTCACTGTCAGGTCAACGGTTCTATGCTCACAGGATTTGTCTGCTTGCTTCTTCTGATGCATTTCGGGCAATGTTTGATGGTGGTTACAGGGTATTATTTTTTTTGTTTTACACTCCGTCTGATTTTATCAGATGGGGAATGCATTTCTGCCTTGAATTTATGTTTCATATCTATTTATTAAATAAATATAATTTTTTGTTTCATATCTATTAATTTTCTTACCACTGAAACACACATTACAAAGGTATAATGTGGAAAAGGTGGGTGTTGTGATTAGAATACGAATGATGAGATATCTACACTTTCTTGAAATCTTAATAAGTTAATATTGTCTAACTAATCTTTACATGTGCTATGTTTGCAGTTGTTTTCCCAAACTAGTTCTTCTAAAAATGACTAGATACATTAGTTCTTATGAATATTCTTTTCTGTTTATTTTGATGAATACCTTTCAGGAAAAGGATGCAACGGACATAGAGATTCCAAATGTTAAGTGGGATGTGTTTGAGTTGATGATGAGGTGCAGTTCTTTTGAACCCCCCCCCCCCCCCCCCCCTCCTCCTCCTCCTCCTCTATCGTTTGAAAGGAAAAGAAGAAACTGGGACTTGTGAAGTGCTGATAACTATACTTTCATCTGTCTACACTTACAGATACATATACACAGGATCAGTCTATGTAGATTTGAATGTTGCACAGGATCTTCTAAGAGCTTCTGATCAGTATCTTTTGGATGGGCTTAAGCATATGTGCGAGTGTGCTCTTGCACGGGTGAGTTAGGAAGTTACTTTGATATACTGTTATGTGCATTAATGTTGATTTGTTGATTTCTTATCTTTTTCTCTTAAGAGTATGTCGGTGGAAAATGTCACTATCATGTGTGAGTTATCAGAGCACTTCAATGCAATTGGATTAAGGAATGCATGCTTTCTTTTTATACTGGAGAAGTTTGACAAATTGATTGCTTTCCCATGGTATGTTACCTTCTCTTTGGTTGCTCCCTCCATCTTTCTTTACTCGAATCATAATAAAAATGGTCGACAGCTGCACAGAAAGACAGAAATGTTGCAACTAATTGTACTTCTGCTGGTTCCTTATGAAAACATGTTATTTCAAATTAAGTTATCATTTATAAGCTAGGTTTCATATTCTGAATATTCATTGAGCATAATGTTACGCTATGTTTGAGCTGTATGCTGGCTTTCCTGATTATACACAATTTCTTGATTGGCCCAATTTACATTTCCATATCGCAGGTTGTCGCAATGTTATATTGAAATTTGAATGTTTTGTTGCATTTTATTGTTTGAAGGGTTAGAGTAGGAAACTTGGTGGAAAGTGGTAAAACAAATTGCTGGTCTTCATTAGCTAACAGCTTAGATGGTTGGAAAGGATCAGGGTTAACACTGGTTTTAGTTTAAGAAAAGCTAGAAAAGAAAGGAAAACGGATGATTTTAAAAGCTTGCCTTCCAAATAGCATATTTATGAGTTTTATTGAAGGAGAAAAAGTGATGGAAAGCGGTGGAAAGTAACCCCAACTTTCAGCCAAAACTTTCCGCCCCAAAAGGGGGAGATTTAGGTGGAAAGCAATCTTGCCTCATTAGAAAAAAGATCTTTATCCCTGTTCTACCCTTGAAATAGCACATTAAATTCTCAGTTCCAACCTTCTCCTACTTTCTCTCCTTAACTCACCAGCACAAGGAAGGAAAGTTACTATCACTCCCCTCGATTTCTCTTGATGATTTTAACTTTCTTCTTTTACCCAAACTCATAAACATAGTGCAAGTCCTGGTAGGAACAACGGTTTTGGGTAAGGGGCCAAGCTAGCATATGTTTCCTGCTAGGTAAAGAAGATAGGGACGGCAAACAAGAAAACAACTAAAAGAAACTTATGTTTGGAGCACAGATTGATTTTACTAAACGTTATTGTTATTTAATATATTTATATTCTTTTTTGAATAATTGCATTAAAACTGAATGTAGATATCTTTTACAAGAGATCCTTGATAATTTCATCAACTGTTTGAACATGTGGGGAACAAGAAACCCTTTGTAGACCCTGTCCAAAATAATCCTTATGGTGGCTTTCGATTAAAAAATAACCATTATGTAACATTGGCCCCAGATTTTGACATGGTGAAGACCCTTGTCTTATCAAGTTCCATGGATGTCATTATTTGTAGGTCCATGACCATCCACATTTTCAGTATAGTGTCTATTCAAAAGATTGAGTAGATTCCACTGATATTTGGGTGTAGTTGATGCTTGTTACTCTACATCTACTGATGATTTGTTGGATGTGTTATAATGACAGGTACTCTGTCCTGGTACGCGGTATTTTACCAGAGATGCGCAATTACTTTCTAGGGGTACTTACTAGGCCTGTCTAAGCTTAATTACCAGGTAAAACTGGTTCGTGCTTCAGTTTTGATGGGTTAATAAGAAACAAACCAAAGAAGAGGAAGAATGTATAGAAACTAGTAGCAGACTTGTTTACATCTAGGTCTGGAACTTGTTTACATCTAGGTCTGGAAGCACATTTGTAATATTTCTTTAGTGCGAAGTCCAGATTCTGGTGGCAGTTATAATGAACTACAGGAAAGATGTTATCTTGGTCCGCAATGTTGAATGAACTACAGGAAAATTGTTACTTTTACTTGTGTAGACTTGGAAAGAAATAGAAGCTGTAAATTTGCTTAGCCATACTTTCTGAGTCTGGTCTTCTTCGTTTATGTTTTATTTTAATTACCTTTCACATAGAAAGTGGTGCTCTTATTACACAGATGGAGTAATAGCAGACGCATGTATTTTTTTAATTTTTTTTTTTCTATGTTAATAATATTTCCTAGTAGGTAACTAACTAGAAACGCACAAGGACTACGAAAGATAGATACAGAGTTTGCATCCCTGGTTTTGTAATACTCTGTTTGGAATTTTGGAATAATTCGTCTTATGAGACCTTCACTTTTTTAATGCATATTCTCGAAATCAAATTTCTTATTAATATATAAAAATATATATCATTAGTAATTAATAAAAAAAATTTAAAAAAAATTAGTTTTTATAAATTAAAATATAATAAAGTTGAGTTATGATATTATTAAAAGTGGTTAATTTTAATATTAAAAAAAATTATACACGAAAAAATAAAAAATCGGGTCATGGTTTAATAACGACTCCATTATAGTGTTAGAATTATGTTTTTACCGAGTCTTAGTTATAGACTTATAGGTAAATCTTAAATGATTAAAAAGGTAAGAGGAGTCTATTCCTACAATTGTTTTACTTGGCCAACTCACACGACGATCCTGAATATACATCAGCTCTTTGCATGGAAAAAGATGTATATTTAGGGATTAACGGAACAATATTATATTGCTCCTCCCATCCTATTAAAAGGTCTCATTTATATAATATAAATAATTATTTTATAAATAGACTTCATTTTTTAGTGATAATAGCATAAAAAATGTATGTTATTAAAACAAAGACCAAACCAAAGATCAATATATTCCCAAACATACCAAAGACCAATATATACCCCAAGTCTCAGTGCATGGTGTTTTTGTGTTCACCAAACAGTCTGAGTAGTAGGTGTTACTTAAACATCATGCAGCAGCATGAACAAAACCACAAGGACGGGGAGAGATTTTTTTAATTTTGAAACAACGTAGTCAATTAGATATACTTTTAGAGGGCAATTACAGTGTTGTAATTGACTGCCGTTTTTTATATCCTTCTTGTTGGTGTGATTAGTCATCCGAGGTCGTTACAGGAAGAAATATCCATGGTTGTCAATCACTACGAATCATCATTATTTATTGTTAGAATTTATGACTCATAACTTAGAAGCTACTGAAAAAAGCTAGTGCGGAGAGAGAGGGAGCGAAGTTCCCGAGTTGAGTGTAGGGAAGCGACGCACTAGCCCATTAGGATTGAACCGAAGGTGGGGGTGGTGCGGGGCGGCGGAGCCCCCCGCGGTACGGAGTTTCAGCAAGGCTAGCACTGACCGCACCATTGCAATGCTAGGAGTGGCGTGAAGCGCCGATGTGATCTGGGAAGCTTGCCATGCGAATGCGTCGGTCGGTGCGGATCTGAGTTTTAATGATTAGTGTTTGGAAGGACATTATGGGTATTTGAGCTATAATGTAAAGTAGGGTTGAAATAGAATTAGCAACTATAAATACTATCTATTGTAAAGTCCTATGTAACTGAAATCATCAATAAAACAACAAATCACGTAAATCTCTGTGTTAATTCTCTATTATCATGTGCGCGTGTGATTCTAATTCTAACATTTATAGATAACCTGTCATATAAGGATGAAATCCTTTTTTAGCCTTAAAATTAACCTGCCATACATGTTTATTCTTTGTAAAGAAAGTAATGAGAAATATACAATAGTTTTTCTCTGTTTTTATCATGGTATCAGAGAATCCTGCCACCAGCTGTTATTTTCTATGTAAAATCCTAAATTTTACGAATAAAGATTTAAATTTTTTAAATTTTTTTTGAATATTATGGTGTGTATTTAATATAATATTATAGTTGTGGGTAATATTTATAAATTTTGCAAAGTATGCAAGTTGTTATATTATATTCGATTGGTCGGGGAATATTCTTTGTGTTGGGAAATATTCGTACGACGACACAATTATTGGTGGACCCTACAACGGAATTATTGTCGGATTGAGAAAACGATAAAAATATTTTTATGAAAATAACGACGGAAGTTTCACTGATTAATCTTGTTGAACTACTTGGTAGTAAAAATGCGATGTCGTGTGGTTGCAATGTAAGAAACACGGTATTGATTATTGATACTTACGTGAGAAGTCACTCAATTTTGTTCAATTATTACTACTGAGAATTTGTATAGTATCTCGCGTTATTTGATTCAATTATTGTTGATTGTTTATATATATATATATATATATATATATATAAGTTTTGTTTTATTAGTATTATTAATGTAATAAAAGCAGAAAAGTTTTTATATAAAGCAGAATACTTTTATAAAGTTATTACATAAATAAAATATATTATATTCTATTATGCGTAGTGTTTTGATAGTAAAATCTTTTTATATAAAATGAATCTTTTTTATAAAGTTATTCTATAAATAGAATATATTATATTTTATTACGATAGTGATAAGATAAGACTCTGCGTAGTGTTTTGCATAGTAAAATCTTTTTATATAAAAGCGAATACTTTTATAAAGTTATTCATTTTATTAGATTATAAATAGAATATATTTTATTTTATTTAAAAGATTTTGCTTTAAATCCAGGACCGTCAGATTAAAAATAAATCAATCTGGGATAGTTCATGAATTAGTTCTTATCTGATCCATTCTTCTATAAATAAAAGTTCATTCCTTCATTATTTCTTACGAATTCTTTGAGACTACAGATAGAAAAACTATAGAGAGAAAGAAAAAAGTATTCGCTACTTCACTACTTCTATATCCAGGTTTCTTTTATAAGGTAAGGGGTATTATTTTTTCATATTCATGAAGAGAACTTACGTTATTCCATTCTTTATTATTACATTGGAATAACTTTGATAATGTGATCTCTACCCTATACTTGGTGAAATTCTTACGTTATTCCATTATTTATTATTCTCATTTGGAATAACTTTATTCATCACAATCTGAAATCTGCATACATGGTGAAATTATGTTGTTATTTCATTCTTTATTATTACATTGGAATATCCTCACATATGCATGCGTTTTCATGGGACTGGTTCCGCCTTTTATTATTCTCATTGGAATATCCCATGCATGCGTTTCTGTGGGACCGGTTTCGTTATTTATTATTCATTGGAATAACACATATGCGCAATCACCGCATGTATGGTGATTTCGTTGTTATTCCATTCTTTATTATTACATTGGAATATCCGTGATTGTGTATTTACTTTGACACGGTTCCGTTATTTATTATTACATTGGGATAACACTGCCTACACGCGAAGTGCCGTATGCTGGTGATTTTTTTTGTTATTCCATTCTTTATTATACTCGGTTGGTTAAAGTTTTGACTTCTATACTGGTCATGAAATATCATTTTATTTGGTATTTTTACATTTACGAGTTCTTATTCACTGAGTTCTTATTCACCGATTACTATTCACTCTAGTATTATTCACTCTCGGTATTCTAGGCACTTTTATGCCGAATACTATTCACAAGTTACTATTCATAAAATTACTATTCACCCAAATATTATTCACTCGGGTATTTGGAGTATTTTTCATGTCGAAGTCTTATTCACGATTTAAAAATTGATTCTTTTCTCATCCAAATTATTTTTTGTGCGTGAATATTATTCTTGAATTTTACTCTACAAAGAAATATCGTGTTGACAATTTGGATGTTATTAGTTCTTGGATAATTTAATTCTTGAACTTATTTTATTGAATTCTTATATCATTATCATCATCCTATGTTTATATTTTGTTGAAAGTCATTTTTGTGGCGCTGTAGTGCGTAGATGGACTTGGTATGATTATGATTAGGGATTATTGATTGTAATCATGGCCGTAATGTTACAAATGATGTGGTAAAAGTTCTCGTTGGCCTGTAGTAGTGCATTGATGGATGAGTTGTTGGCATGATTATGACCATTGATGAATACACGAATATCCTGGCCCGTGTGCGTGGATTATTTGTGGTTGTGATACTTAATGAATATCCTTGGCCTAGAAAGCGGGGATGATGTGGTTCATTTATTAAAATTCGAGTCTAGCGATAAAAGTGATGAAAAACTTTTAAATCATAAAAGATAGTAGATTTATTTCTACTTTACTCTTTTAATGGATTGCTTGTTCATTGCGGTGAAACTTGATGTCTATTGTGTTTTATCGGTTTAACATTGTTGAAGGCTAATGATAATTTATCCCGCATTATCTTAGTCATAATATTTTTCTTTGGGCTAGTTGAGCTCACCCTTTTTGCTTTTTCTTCGTTCTCTTCGTGAAATGAGAATATAACCTGGGACGAGTCGGGGAGCGGATTGATGATCAGGATGATATCATTAGTAGTCCTCACTATTCTGTTAAATAGTGTGACAATAAATGTAATGAGAATTCTATTTGAGAATGGATATTGTCTAGAAGGCAATATTCCTATTTAAACTCTCAGTTTATGTTTTGTCGTATTTTACACGACAGCTGTATTATTAAGTTGTATTTGAATTTTGTACCATGTATTTGGCAACTTAAGATGGGTGATGTATACCTATTTTTTGGGGCATCACACTCTAACTCTAATTTTTCTCTCTACTTTACTCGCAACTATGAACTATACCGACCAACCTGTCAGCCTCTCATCAACATGCATTCTTACTGAATTAACCACTAAAATGAACGAAGTTTTGACCAAAGCTTTGGCTCCAACCCAGATCACCAACTTGTATTAAGTTGGATGACTCCGACTATGCTCTTTGGTCCTAAGTTGTCGAGATGTATATCTCAGACAAGGACAAGGACAAATTAGGATATATTAATGGCAACATTCACCAACCTTCAGAAAAAGATCCATCTTTTCGAAAGTGGCGCACAGACAATGCCATTATCAAAGGATGGTTGATCAACTCCATGGACTCATCACTGATCGGGAACTTCATATGATTTTCAACCGTGAAACTGGTGTGGGATTCTATTGTGATTACCTACTTTGACGAAAGTGATACATCTCAGGTATCAGACAATGGTCGTGAATATGTGAACCACCCATTTCGTGTATTTCCAAAGTCACGGACTTATCCATGAAAGATCTTGCTGTCAAACTCCCAAGTAAAACGGGGTGGCTGAAAGGAAAAATAGGCATATTCTTGAAACTGCTCCAGCTTTATTACTTGGAGCTCATATGCCCAATAGATATTGGGGTGATGTTGTTGCCATAGCCGTGCATCTTCTCAATCGGATGCCCACTACATATTGTGTCTACGTATGTTTCCTTACATACAATGTTAATGATTCCACTTAGAGTTTTTGGTTGTGTTGCATTTGTCCATCTTCTTAAAACCCAGCGCACGAAGCTAGATCCTTATGTTATCCGTTGTTGCTTCTTGGGGTATGCCTTACATCAAAAAGGATATCATTGCTATGATCCAATCAACAACCGTTCCTATGTGACTATGGACGTCACTTTTCTGGAAACTGAATCATTCTTCCCTTCTCCTGTACCCAACTCTACTGGGGAGATCCATAGTGAATAGTTGAATTGGTTGAGATTGGACTGGGCGAAAGTTAACGAGGAGGCTGAAATCCAAGATCATGAGGAAATTAACGACAAAGAGAAAGTTCATGACAAAGAACCACATACAGGACTGGGTATATCTTGAGAGATTGAGTCAGACTCTATAGAAATTTATACATTATCTGAAGTTGAAAGAGACACCCCCCACACTTCAGTACCCGAAGGCTCATTTCCTGATAATATCTTTAAGGTAAACTCCACAACTATACCTCTAAACTCGAGTAATATGGATACCTCTGTTTGTTATACTTTACATGTCAGGCATAATCGTGGCAAACCACCAAATCAATATCCCCCAGATGTAAAACAAAGCTCAAAGTAACCAATTACTAACTATGTGTCTACAAAGAGGTTATTTGAACCACTCAATACATTTGTACATGATCTTTCCTCATACCGGGTCCCTACATAAATCCATGAAGCTCTGGTAGACCCTAAATGGACTCAGGGAATGAAGGAAGAAATGGAGGCATTGTTTAAAGATAAAACATGAACTTTGGTCCTTCTACCAAACGAAAATAAGACAGTGAGTTGTAAATGGGTGTTTTCCATTAAACACAAAGCAGATGGCTCGATAGACTAATACAAAACTCAGTTAGTAGCCAAAGGCTACACGCAGACTTACGGTGTAGATTATCAAGAAACCTTCTCGCCAGTGACAAAATTAAATATCGTTAGAGTACTGTTGTCTCTTGCAGCAAACCACTACGATTGGTCATTGCACCAGTTTGACGTAAAAAATGCATTCCTACATTACATGGTGATCTCAAGGAAGAAGTTTACATGGATATTCCACCGGACAACACAACGAACTCTGAGTCTAAGGTGGTATGTAAATTACAAAGGGTACTGTATGGTTTAAAACAGTCAACGAGAGCATGGTTTAGGCGATTTAGCTTGGTAATGAAGAAGTATGGTTACAACCAGAGTAACTCAGACCATACACTATTCTTAAATCATTTCGCAATCAATGAATAAATGCAGATATCTGCGATCAACAAAGTAATAAAGTGAAAGTAGAGTATATCGTCCCACGGTAAATTATTTAATAAAAATCACCAAGTACTAATTCTTAACCAAACTAATTTTATTTAAACAATCTCAAATCGTGATTTTTCTAATTAAGAAAACTAAATTAACTAATTAAACTAAATTACTTTATAAATAAATTCAAATAAATAAAGGTTAAGACTACAATATCCCTAATTATGAACTATAAATCAATTATCCAATTATCCAAAATATTATGCCTACTGAATTGTTAACAGAAATTCTTAAATGCCAAAAGTCCTTTTTCAAGTGATCAAATGACTTCTATTTAATCTAGATTAATCTTGTTATATTCCTATGCAAAACAATTGAATTAAACTCTTTCAATTCCAATTCCTTACTTGTTACATGCGGTGAAAAGATTTTTTCATTCAATTCACAAACCTAATTATTCACCATGCAAATAACTAAGTCACATGTTATCATGCCCAGTTCTAACCCTAGAATTCCTCTTTCAATTCCTTATAGAGTAACAAGGTAATTACTGATCAAATAATTAATCAATAGGCTCAAGACAAGATAAACAATTCAATTTGACACAAATAATTGGAATACATTGAATAACTAATTTATAGACATAAAAGGTTCAATTGAAATCTTAATAAAAGAGTTAGTTAATTATTAATGAATTAAAATCAAGAATCCACAATTGAATAGACATTAAAAGATAAAAGTATAATAAGAGAAGAGAATAGAATGCATTGTCAAGAAATCGATGCTCCCCCTCTTGCTGCGCTTCGATCTTCGGTGTTCTTCAATTTGCTTGATCTCCGATAGCTAATTAAGAACTAGGATTTATATTCTAATCTAATGGAGTGTTTTATCTAGTCTAATCTATGTAATCTTCCTTTATTTTATGCCTTACATCATGTATTTATAGGTTACAAGTCAATTTTTAGCTTAGAACAAACCCAATCAATTTGGAGTAAAAAAGTGTCAAAATTAAGCCCAAAATGCGTCCAAGCCTTACTAAACCCTTCCCAGGCCTTGTTACTGAGGCAACATTATAACTTGCTCCCCAAATACTTTGCCTAATAAATAGGCATGAAATGGGCGGCCATTGGCCCTTTTTTTTTGACATTTTTTGCTCCGATGTCCTTTGGGAAAATGGTCATAACTTCTTCGTCCGAACTCTGATTTCGACGATTCAAGATGTTCCGAAAAGAGGAGACGTATAGATACAACTTTCATTTTTTAAGTTTTTCAAAATAAGGTCCAGAGAAATACTCAAATTGGCTCTGAAGTGACTGCTGTGTAAATAGCAAGCCAAAAACGCGAATCTAGCAGTCCCGAACGTCGATCCAAGTAACTTTTGTCCCAATTCCTACAAAAAAACATAAAACATGCATGAATAGACACAAACACTTAAAATCAACCAAAAGATTAAGCTCAAACGCACTCAATTCATGTGTATAAAACCCACTCATCAAATACCCCCAAACATAAACATTTGTTTGTCCTCAAGTAAAAACACTAAAGAACTAAAAATAAACGAACTAACTCAACTACATAAATGCATATGCATGATCTACTTCCTAATATACCTACGAATCCAGTAATAAATCAGTATGATATATAGCAACAGGCCTCAAAGATATCAATGATACTCAAACAATATATCCAATCAAGTCAAAATCCATAACTCTAACCAATTAGTCAATCCAAACCAGTCATCACCCATGTTGTGTGTGTGTGCTTGTTAACCAGTCTAACCAACCACAGTTCAAGATAATCACATAACAAACTTCTTAGAAGGAAAATTTCAGTTCCAATTCAATTACTTTTGTGAACATGACAACTCCGGTTAAAACTAAGCAATTACCAAGTCTTAGGGTAAATACAAGATTTATTTATACCTTTATTAAACCACGAGGGAATTTTTGCTCTTTCTCGTGTTTTATTCATTTTTTTTTTATTTTTCTCATGGTTGTGCAATGTCTTATTCCCTTAGGCTTTTTAGTGTTGCCTTAACGAACTTTCGACCAACGACTCCCAAGCCATTAAGACCTTAGGGCGCTAGGTGTAAAGACAATCCCCTCGGGCTTACTTACTCAAGTAACAAAGGCCACAAAACTAGACAAGCATGCCACGGTGTTTATTCTCTCTTTTTTTTTTCTGGATTTTCTATTTTTTTTCTTTTTTTTCTTTTCATCATCTCTTTTTTTTTTCTTTTTGTAATATATATATCCCATAGATTCTCCCAAACTCAAACTTTTACGTCATTCCAACCTTTACTACTAGTTCGTTAATTTCTTTAAATTTTAACCAAGATTTTCCCTCAGAAACAAATTATGAAACCTTTGAACTATGTGGATTAAAACAGTTAAACTTTAAGTGTTAACCGGTTACATAAGTTTAAGACAGGCTCAGATTATCATCATGATTAAAATTAGAACTCATCATCAATTATCATTCTTTATTCGAGTTAACATGCAAAACCAATCTTATCATAAAGAGCTAAGACCACACCAACCGATCACACAAATTCATGCAAAAATAAAAATGCAATTATACTATATGAACACATACTAATGCAACACATATATGAATATGCAAATAACTACCATGTATTATATGCAACCTAAAAAAAACACAATGCTAACACATAAAAAAAATGAACTACTATTCAAATAACTAACTATATGCAATACAACACTAAAATGCCCCCAAACTTAAACTAGACATTGTCCTCAATGGCTGAAATATAAAAAAGTAAAGCAGAGGACTTCCCTGAAAATATAGCAATCTTCCTCCTTGTCTACTAAGTTTGGAGAATAGGCTAAGCACATGGAACAAATTGGGCACCACACTTGAATTTGACTTGAATAACATGTAAACCATGATAGAAATAATTTTATTAAATTCTAAATAAATGCAAATTCAAAACTACTAATATAAAACCTAATAAAAACTAAAAATAAAAATTAAATTTGGGTTGCCTCCCAATAAGCGCTTGATTTATAGTCTCAGCCTGACTTCTTCAATTCTCTATCTAATTCCCTTGAAAATTGAGAATCCTCCATCCATCAAGAGTAATGTCTCTTTTGGGAGGTTCCCATTAGTAAAAAGCCCTTGAATTAAAGTCACCTAACATGCTCTTTGTAGATAGGTTCCCTATTAAGAACGTCCAACAACTAGGTGTTTTCTCCATTATGTCTATGATCAGATTGGGGCATTGAAGCTTAATAAACATAATGTGATCTTCCTCTATCTTCTCCTTTTCATCCCACCATGACTCCATTATCGCATTTAGCTCTTATGTCACAAAGAGCTTTGCCGATTTACACGATCGCCTTAATTGGGCATGGTTTTGTAAAACTGCCCGGATTCTTGAACTTTGGTGGAGAAGGTGCATGGGACACTATCAAAATTGGCTCATCTTCGTTGGTACTCAAAGTTAGATCTTCGCCGATCTCCTTTTCTTGGTCCCCAAGTCTTTCTTCTCTTTCAACATCTATATCATTTGGCACATCCGGTTGCAGATTTGGTTCGGTCTCACCATCAGTCTCGGAATCCATGTCATAGAGCCAAGTGTATTGAGGATAAATGTTCGAGGCATTGGTTAGTTGTTCCGTTTGGTTCGTAAAATTTTGACTCAATATCTCTTGATTAATCCTCCTCTCCTCACATGAAGCTATGTACTTGGACAAAACTTCCTCCAAATTTGAATGTTCTTCCTATCCGGTGGATACGTTGGACTTGGAGCATAAAATTGATCTTGATGAGTATGGTTCCATGAAACAGCTTGGCTTTTCACATTCATATCTACTTGACTCAATAACTTATCTTGTTCACCGATCCTTTTGTCAGTAGCTAAAATGAATTTTTCCAAAGCTTCTTCCAAACTTGTTTTCCTCTCTGGCTGTTGTTGAGTCTGATTTTGAAATCCGGATGTGTTTTGCTGTCTAGGTGCTTGAACTTGATTGTTACTCCATGAAAAATCCGGGTGATACCCCTAATCCTGATGATAGTTCTTAGGATAAACATAATTGTTGGGGTAATCACCACCATATTGTATCGGCTCAAAACTGATGGCACATTGATGAAAAATATGATTTTCAGCACAATAATCACAAGTAACCGCCACACCTTGACGATGTTGAGCTTCAAATGCGTCTAACCTCCTCGAAAGTGTCTCAATTTGTGCTGACAATGCAGAAAGTGTCGCGAGTCTGTCAATCTCCGTTCCCCTTGGCTGAGTCATTCTTGTCATTCTTCGACTCCGTTGGGCTGCGATAACCTCCAACGTCTTCAAATTTGCCTCAATTTGTATTGGCTCTACAGAAGATGTATTAAGTCCATCAATCCCTGTTTCCCTTGGTTGAGTCATGTTCGTATATGGCCATTGATACGCAAAGTCATCCATTGTACCTAGAAAGAGAGAAATATAGGAAGGGAATGAAAAATAAAAATAAAAATATTTAAATTAAGACTAATTTAATTAAAATTAATATTGGTAAATAATTATTAAATTATTTCTCTGGCAACGGCGCCAAAAACTTGTTGATCGATTTCACAATCAATGAATACGTGCAAGTATACACGGTCAACAAGTAATAAAGTGAAAGTAGAGTATCGTTCCCACGAGGAATTATTTAATAAAAATCACCAAGTACTAATTCTTAACCAAACTAATTTTATTTAAACAATCTCAAATCATGATTTTTCTAATTAAGAAAACTAAATTAACTAAATTACTTTATAAATAAATTCAAATAAATAAAGGTTAAGACTACAATATCCCCAATTATGAACTATAAATCAATTATCCAATTATTCAAAATATTATGCCTACTGAATTGTTAACAGGAATTCTTAAATGCCAAAAGTCCTTTTCCAAGTGATCAAATGACTTCTATTTAATCTAGATTAATCTTGTTATATTCCTATGCAAAACAATTGAATTAAACTCCTTCAATTCCAATTCCTTACTTGTTACATGCGGTGAAAAGATATTTCCATTCAATTCACAAACCTAATTATTCACCATGCAAATAACTAAGTCACATGTTATCATGCCCAGTTCTAACCCTAGAATTCCTCTTTCAATTCCTTATAGAGTAACAAGGTAATTACTGATCAAATAATTAATCAATAGGCTCAAGACAAGATAAACAATTCAATTTGACACAAATAATTGGAATATATTGAATAACTAATTTATAGACATAAAAGGTTCAATTGAAATTTTAATAAAAGAGTTAGTTCATAATTAATGAATTAAAACCAAGAATCCACAATTGAATAGACATTAAAAGATAAAAATATGATAAGAGAAGAGAATAAAATCTGTTGTCAGCAAATCTGATGCTCCCCTCTTGCTCTTGCTCTTGATCTTCAGTGTTCTTCAATTTGCTTCAATCTCCAATAGCTAATTAAGAACTAGAGTTTATATTCTAATCTAATGGAGTTTTTTATCTAATCTAATCTATGTAATCTCCCTTTATTTTATGCCTTACATCATGTATTTATAGGTTACAAGTCTAATTTTTAGCTTATGAACAAACCCAATCTAATTTGGAGTCAAAAAGGTGTCAAAATTCGCCCCAAAATACGTCCAAGTCTTACGGACCCTTCCCGGTAGTTCAAATAATGGGCATGGCTTCTATTAAACGCTGCTCCCAAATTGCCCGTGACAAATAGGCATGAAATGAGTTTTGGCAATTCAAGCCACTTTTCTGACATTTTCTGCTCCGACGTCCTTTGAGAAAATGTCCATAACTTCTTCGTCCGAACTCCGATTTTGATGATTCAAGATATTCCGGAAAGAGGAGACGTAGATATACAACTTTCATTCTTTAAGTTTTTCGAAAGAAGATCCGAAGAAATACTCAAATTGGCTCTGAAGTGACTGCTGTGTAAATAACAAGCCAAAAACGCGAATCTAGCAACTCCGAACGTCGATCCAAGTAACTTTTATCCCAATTCCTACAAAAAATGTAAAACATGCATGAATAGACACAAACACTTAAAATCAACCAAAAGATTAAGCTCAAACGCACTCAATTCATTTGTATAAAACTCACTCATCAATACCTATTTTTGGAGGCGTCACAGTTGGTATCAAAGCTTAGGGATATGATCCCGGGCTGAGATGTGAGACACGAACTAGGAGTGGAGAGACGGGGAATTCTTTCGCTAGCATGACCTACCTAAGTTTATTTGGTAATTAATTGGTCGGTCAGAGTATAGGGATAATATGTGATATGTTAATTAACCCTTGTTTTAATTGTGACAGTGCTTGAAAATGGCATCTGAAAATGTTGAGATAAGCAATGGAGCAAAATTATATGACCATATCGCAGTACGAGGCTAAGTTTGCGGAGTTATCCCGGTTTGCATCCCATGTGGTCAATAACGAGGAGCGAATGACGCGAATGTTTCTAAGAGGTTTGAAACCCGATATACGTCAATACCTCATTTCTTATAAACCTTGTTTATATTCAGATGTTGTGAATAGGGCTCAGTTATTGGAGCGCGATAATGAGTTAGCACAACCAAAATGTAACGACCAACAACACGATAATAATCGTACTGGTGGCAACGACCATTGGAACAATGATAACCATCGTGGGGGAAATTATCATGCCAAGAATGGTAACCACTTTAGTGGTAATCATGGCTAAGATAATAGAAGTGGAAATTTCAAGAAGAGAAGGCCATTTAGCTCGATTTTGTCGTATAGTGAAGTCAAGTCCAGCTAGGACGGTGGCACCAAAGGCGGATACGGACAAAACAATGTCGATGGTTTCAAGAAGAGCATTTTTCGTGACTTCTTAAAAAGCGAGTAACCCGAACGAAGTTAGCACGGGTCAGTTAATTATAAATTTTTGCGAAGTCTATACCTTATTAGATACCGGTTCTACCCATTCTTTTATCTCTCTTGCTTGCGTTCAATGTTTAAATTTGACTCCGGAGAGATTAGACTTTGATTTATCTGTTGAAACTCAGTTGGGAGAAACCTTTGTTGCCTCCACTATTTATAAATCTTGTTTGATTCAAATCAACACTTTCACGTTACCTGACGATCTTATCTCTTTAAATATACTTGCCTTTGATGTGATTTTAGGAATCGATTGGTTAACTACTCATCATGCTTTTAATAAGGTTGTTAGCTTTCATATTCCTAACCAACCTGTTATGCGAATTCAAGCAACCAAACCACTAAAGTCAATCATTGTCATATCAAGCCATAAGTAAAGAACCCCGGTCCTTTCGTTGTTGACTTCCTTGTGTGGAATGCACCGAAGCCAAACTTTTTGTAGGGGACGTTGTGAATAACGATGGCAAGTTGATAGGTATCAATGTGACGTGTTATCCAAGTCTTAGATGAGAGTCACAGTTGTGAATGATATTTCTATTGTTAATAAATTTCTTGACGTATTTCTAAAGACTTCTTGGCCTACCCCAGAGCGTGAAATCGAATTTTGTACTGACCCCAGTACAAAATGTAAGACCCCGAAATTTTTAAATAAAAAGGAATTTCCTTTATTTATTATTTTGAAATAGTAAGGGTTGATTTGATTAATGTGGATAGTTAAGGGTTAAATATGCAAATATTTCAAATTAAGCAAGTGGTTATAAAATATTCATTGTTATTAGGAGAATATTCGTTTGGTCGTGGAATATTAAATGCGACGAGCCTTGATACATAATGTGGGCCCCATAACTGGAAAGCGATTGGATGAAGAAAACGACAAATATAAGTTGTTTTTAAATAATCTTGGCGTAGTTATTACAGATTATCTTGTTGGAATACCGGTGGTTAAAACACACTAATGTCTGGCGTTGTTGAGCGGTAGCTTTACGGTATTGCACCAATTATTGATTCTTACGTAAGAAGGCACTACTCAATAATGGTTACGATAATTCTTTATTCGATATTTTATTGAGTTAATAATTCTTTGCGTTGATATTTTATATTCTTCATTGTTTTGATAATTGTCATTACACGGTATCTTTCATTATCGAAGCAATAATTCATATTATCTGAATAATATTATTAGATGACATTATTGACAATGTCTAGAAAGTTTGGTCTAAGGAGAGGTTTGGTCACCTAATTGCGCTACCAAGAAGAAGAAATTCTTATTGGAAAGCCCCTTCTTTCACAGAAGCGCACGGTTGTCAATATTGTGATTACGTAATATTATTTGTGAATAATTAATTATTGATTTATATGATGAGGAAAATATTGATTTTATGTGGATATAGATGGAGAAAATTTTTAAAATGACAATTGTTGAAAATTAATATTTTATCTTTTTCTGATAAAATAATTCATTTAAATATATTATTTTAATAATATATTAACGGTGATATTTTTACAACGAATGTGGGATATATGAGTATACGAGGAGGAAGAGTATTTTTGTTGCAATAAATGTTTAAAACATGTTAAACATGTCGGTGGACCCCATTTATTGACTGAAATTTGATTATAGCCTGTAAAATCGCCCGTTTGTGGATTTCGGTCAATTTCTATTTGGAATTTGGAAAAACTTTCTTCTGCAAAGTTGTAGAGAATTGAATTTCCTATAAAAACTCGCGAGATTCGAATTTTCTGATGAAAGGGCTATTTATTATGAATTATTGAAGTTCTGAAGTTCCGAAATAATTGATTTTTGGAAGTTTAAAATATTTTTAATTACAAAAACGTTTTTTCATTTTTGAAACTCATTTAACATGTGGTTAGGAGGCTGAATTCAGATTGTTAGTGTGCGTATGAAGTTGTGGAAAAATTATAATATATTATATTAAATTTTACGCTTTGGTGTTCTAAGAATTTCTATAAATAGGTGCTTGGTTAGAATTGAAAATCACACCGTAAGCTGAAGTTTTTCTCTCTATATTATCGAGCATATTCTTGTGAGTATTTTGAGTATACTTTGAGTATTGCTATACTGGCAAGTCCAAGTCATAGCCTTTATATCCAGGTGTTTCAAATTTAGAAATCTTGATCTTTCGAGGTAAGGGATATTTTTTTTTTTGTAATGATGTTATTTCTTCAATATCATTATCTTTGAAATGTTGATCTGAAGTTTTTATCAAATTTGAAACTTTTTTTTCATGGGGGGTTACTATTCATGGGTTCTTATTCATGAGTTCTTATTCACGAGTTCTTATTAAGCGAGTTCTTATTCACGATTCTTATTCACGAGTACTATTCATGAAGCGTGAAGATGTTTTTTGTGGAATTTCTATCTTTTGGTGTCGGAGTTACTATTCACGATATCTGGCCTTATTCACGATATCTGACCTTATTCACGTATCTGGACTTTATTCAATAGAAAAAATAAATTTCTTCTTTTTGTCAAAATATCTATTCGGATACTAACTCGATTGTATCCATGTTTTGATCATTCTTGAATTTTACACCACTATGATTATTTTGAGGTATTTTTGGGCGTGGATAAAACCAAGTACTGAATCCTTAATCCTTAATCCTTGTCATTTTTGTTTCCTTTGGATTCGTTTCTTTAAAAATATTTTTCATCATCCTCGATCTTAAATGATGATATTATTGAATATCTTTGGCCTGTAAAGCAAAGATGAATGATTTCTGAAGAATATCTTTGGCCTGTAGTGCAAAGATGAGCAGTGTTGAGATGAACGTGGTGGATTGATTAATATCTTTGGCTCAGTGCAAAGATGAACATGTGTTTAAATGAACATGAATCAAGTGATGAATATCTTTGGCACAAGTGCAAAAGATGAATATTTGATTCAGATGTATATTGATTGATGTTACTGAGGATAAAATATTGATGATGGTATTAAATTCATAGATTATAGTAGATTTCATTCTCTACGTAACTCTTCTATGAATTATTATTTCCATGCGAATATTGATCCGAAACTTGTTGTTTATTGTATTCTATCGATTTTTCCTGTTGAAGACTAACGATAATTTGTTGTATATTATCTTAGTCATAATATTCTTTCTTGGGCTAGTTGAGCTCACCCTTTTCCTTGTTGTTCCATTTTTTTCTTCTCGGGAGGCGAGAATGTAGCAAGTACTTAGTCTGGGTATGGAATGAAGGTTCTGAGAGAGAGTTGTTTAGTAGTCCTCACCATTTTGTAAAATAATGAATCAATAATTATGATGGGGATTTATTTGAGTATAGATATTGTCTAGAAGACAATATTATATTTAAACTCATTATATATTGTCGTATTTCACACGACATTTGTATTATTGAAGTTGTAGTTTGCTTCTTGTACCATGTATTTGGCGACTCAGAATGGGTGTTGTGTATACCTATTTTGGGGTGTCACGGTTAGTATCGAGCTTAGGGATATGATCTCTGGCGGAGATCGGGGAATAGAATCAGGAGGGAGAGGCGAGTAAATCCTTCGCTAGTGTGTGTCTACCTAAGCTTATTTGTTAGTTGGTCGTTATATAGGGATATTATGTGATATATTGATTTCCTTAATTAACCCTTATTTTATGATGAGATTTGAGAATGTCGATTGAGAATATTAACGATTGGAGTAAATGAGACCAGTGGAGATGCTGTCTTTACCAACAAGGAGAGCGTGCAACAGTGGCAATGTTCCTCCCTGTGAACAACACCACCGAAGCGAGATGATGAACGAGGGATGTTTAGAAGCTTTTTGCGATTCAGATAAAATCGGGCGAGGAGACTCGTGTTCAAAATACTGAGGAGGAAATGATAGCAATTCACGGGTGGTCACAATTAGCGATTCAAAGAGTTGGGACCACGAGTGCGGGAAAGCGGATCCGATTAAAGCGGAGATGTGGGTCAAACAAATTACCAAGATATTCGATGTCTTGGGATGCACGGAGGAAACGAAAGTTCCATTCGCGCGCCTTTATGTTCCGTAGAAGCGATTCATTGGTGGGAATCGTGAAGCGTACATCCATCCACCTTTTCTCAAGATGTCATGGGAGCGTTTGAAGCAGTTCAATGACAAGTACTTTCACGAAAGTATTCGTCATATGAAGGAAGTGGAGTTTATTAGACTAGAAAGTAAGAATAACATGGCGGTGTCCCGAAGACGAGGCGAAGTTCGCGGAGTTATCGAGTTGCACCTCATTTGGTGGAGAATGAGGAACGATGACGCGGATGTTTACGAGAGGTTTGAAACCCGACATACGTCGATATCTCATTTCTCATAAATTTTCTCTCTATTCGGATGTTGTCAGCAATGGGCTCGGTTGTTAGAAGCGAGATAACGAGTATGTTCAACCGAGGACCATAACCGAGGATCATCTCAAGAAGATAGCGATCATCGAATAACGATAACCGACGGAGAAAGAAGAATCTGAGACAAAAGCGGTAACCACTCTGGTGGTAATCGTGGCTATGAAAATAGAAGAAGCGAGTCGGGGAGGAGATTTTAAAAGAGGAGATTCAACAGCGACCATGTGAAGGCGTCGGTAGCAAGATAGCAACTAGTTTTAAGGGAGGAGAATGACCACCCGGTCGTATGTTACAAATGCGCGGAAAGAGGACATATCACCCAAAGCGCCCACAGCAGTTTAAGGTATCTTTATAATTGTGGAAAAGAAGGACATATCGCTCGAGATTATGCGATATCGAAACCCGATCCCAATGGGAATGGTGACTCAAAAGGATGTCCGAGAAAAGTCAAAGTCAAGCGGTTCTTGGAAGAGGCGTTTGTCGTGGCCGGTCAAAATGCGAGGAACCCGAACGAAGTTAGCACAGGTTAGTTAATTATAAATTCTTGCGAAGTTTATACCTTACTAGATATCGGTTCTACCCATTCTTTTATCTCTCTTAATGCGCTCAACGTTTAAACTTGACTCAGGAGAAATTAGACTTTGACTATCTGTGGAAACTCAGTTAGGAGAAACTTTCATCACATCCTTTGTTTAAAAATCTTGCTTGATTCAGTTGGCACTATCACATTACCGTTAACCTTATTTCTATAGAGATATTTGTTTTGATGTGATTTTAAGGTTAACTACTCATCGTGCCGAAATTGATTATTTTCGTAAGGTTGTTAGTTTTCATATTCTAAGCAACTTTGTTATTCAATTCAAGCAATCAAACCATTGTAGTCAAACATTTTCATATCAAGCCATGAAGTCATTCGTTTATTACGGATGTCAAATTTTCTTAGTCCATGTTATGGATTTGAATAAAGACACGTCGATTTGAATAATATTCTGTTGTTATTGATTTTTCTGACGTATTTCTGAAGAATTTCTTGGCTTACTCCTAAAGCCCGATATTAAATCTTGTATCGACTTTGAACCCCAGACAAAACTCATTTCTAAAATCTCATATCGAATGGCTCTATTGAACTTGTGGAGTTAAAAATTCAACTATAAATTTGGTACTGAGCCTTTATCTTGTGACTTCCTTTGTGGAATTCACTAAGCCGAACTCTCTGTAGGGGCGTCATATTAGATGCGATAGTAAAGCCCGATAGGTGTCATTGTGACGTCTTTATCCAAGATTGGGATATGAGTCGCGGTTGAGAGCAACCTAAGTCGATTATCGAAAGGCGTAGCTTTACAGGCTTAGTTGGTTATTATCGGAGATTCGTTGAAGGATATTCTCGAATCGCTATTCCATTAACGCGGTGACTTCGTAGAGATACAAAATTCGAATGGAGCAAGGAATGTGGGAAGAGCTTGAAGAACTCAAGAGGAGACTCATTTCAAAGACATGTTTACGATCATGCCATCACGGAAAAGCGAGCGTGGTAGGCGGACGCGATGAGTAGAAGATTATATCTTGAGGAGCAAGTGCGATGATGTCAAGTATCGCACAGAGCCAACTTTAATAGAAAAGTTAAGGTTGCTCAAGCCACCGACCCGGAGGCGATGCGTATGAAGAAGAAAGTACAAGAAGGAGCTATTCAGGAGCGAGAATTGATGAAGAAGGAATACTTGAGTCCACTCTAGACTTTGTGTTCCTAACGACTCGATTTGAAGTACAAGATTATGATGGAGGCACACAATACACCATTTGCAATCCATCACGGAAGTACTAAAATGTATCGTGATCTTGACATACATTTTGGTGGAACAATATGAAGAGAGAGATTGCAAAGTTTATCTCGATGTGTTTAACTTACTTAGCGTGTAAAGGTGGAGCATCTTTGTACTAAGGGTCCGTTGCAACCACTTGAGATTCCGGAATGGAAGTGGGAACACATTACTATGGATTTTGTTACGGGTCTTCCTGCGGTTTCTCAAGACATCAATGCTATTTGGGTTATTGTTAATAGATTAACCAAATCGCTCATTTTCTTACCAATCTGAAAGACTTATTCCTTGAACGTCTTTCTCGTATGTACGTAAATGAGATTGTGAGATTGCATGGCATGCGGTATCCATAGTTTTAGATCGTGACCCAAGATTCACTTCATGATTTTGGGTTAGAAAGCTATGGGCACGCAATTCTGATTCGATTTGGCATACCATCCTCAAGCGGATGGGCAATCGAGAAAGGACTACTCAAACTCTTGAAGATATATTAAAACTCGTGTCCTAGATTTCAAAGGAAGTTGGGATAAGTACTTGCCATTGGTGGAATTCTCAAACAATGAATAGTTATTAAACAAATATAGGCATGGTTCCATTCGAAGCATTATATGGGACGAAAATGTCGTTCTCGATATGTTGGAATGAGGTGGGTGAAGCAACATTGTTGGGACAGGAGTTAGTACGTATGATCACCGAAAAGATCCAAATGATTCGACAAGCGTATACAAAGCGGCACAAGATCGACAAAAGAGTTATGCGGATCTTCATCGAAGGGCGTGGAATTTAATGTAGGGATCATGTATTGTTGCGAAGTTGCTCCATGGAAGGAGTTACAAGATTTGGGAGAGAGAAAGCTCAATCCACGATTTATCGGTCCATTTCAAATTCTTAGTAGAGTAGGAAATGTAGCCTATATAGACTTGCGTTACCTCAGAGTATGTCTCGTGTTCATAATATGTTTCACATATCTCGTACTTCGTAAATATGTGAAAGACCCGAACCACGTTATTGAGTTAGAACCGGACGAGATAGTAGAAGACTTAACGTATGAGAGAGGTACTGTCAAGATGTTGGATAGGAAGGAGCATGTCCTACGCAAGAAAGGTTATACCACAAGTTAAAGTTTTGTGGAGGAATCATGCTATGAGGAAATGACTGGAGTTGGAAAGCGGAAATGAAAGCGAGGTATCCTCACCTTTTCAAAACACACCGAGTCGTCACGCCAATTTCGAGGGACGAAATTTCATAAGGAGGGAGGTTGTAAAGACCAGAAATTTTTAAATAAAAGGAATTTCCTTTATTTATTATTTTGAAATAGTAAGGGTTGATTTGATTAATGTGGATAGTTAAGGGTTAAATATGCAAATATTTCAAATTAAGCAAGTGGTTATAAAATATTCATTATCGTGGGGAATATTCGTTTGGTCGTGGAATATTAAATGCTTGTCGGGGAATATTCGTATACAACCAAGTGACCATGTGTGGGCCCCATAACGGAAAGTGATTGGATGAAGAAAGCGACAAATATAAGTTGTTTTGAAATAACGGCGTAGTTATTTACAGAATTATCTTGTTGGAATACCCGGTGGTTAAAACACACTAATCGCGTTGTTGAGCAAGAAGCATTGCAGTATTGCACCAATTATTGATTCTTACGTGTAAGAAGGCACTACTCAATAATGGTTACGATAATTCTTATCAAGTATTTTATTGAGTTAATAATTGCTGCGTTGATATTTTATATTCTTTGTTGTTTGATAATTGTCATTTAAAGTATCTTTCATTATCGAAGCAATAATTCATATTATCTGAATAATATTATTAGATAACATTATTGACAATGTCTAGAAAGTTACGTCTAAGGAGAGGTTTGGTCACCTAATTGCGGCAAGGTAAAAGAAATTCTTATTGGAAAGCCCCTCTTTCTGTGAAGGCTGCTGGTTGTCGATATTGTGATTACGTAATATTATTTGTGAATAATTAATTATTGATTTATATGATGAGGAAAATATTGATTTTATGTGGATATAGATGGAGAAAATTTTTAAAATGACAATTGTTGAAAATTAATATTTTATCTTTTTACGATAAAATAATTCATTTAAATATATTATTTTAATAATATATTAACGGTGATATTTTTACAACGAATGTGGGATATATGAGTATACGAGGAGGAAGAGTATTTTTGTTGCAATAAATGTTTAAAACATGTTAAACATGTCGGTGGACCCCATTTATTAGTGAAATTTGATTATAGCACAATAAAATCGCCTGTTTGTGGATTTCGGTCAATTTCTATTTGGAATTTGGAAAAACTTTCTTCTGCAAAGTTGTAGAGAATTGAATTTCCTATAAAAACTCATGAGATTCGAATTTTCTGATGAAAGGGCTATTTATTATGAATTATTGAAGTTCGAAGTTAGAAATAATTGATTTTGGAAGTTTAAAATATTTTAATTACAAAAACGTTTTTTCATTTTTGAAACTCATTTAACATGTGGTTAGGAGGCTGAATTCAGATTGTTAGTGTGCGTATGAAGTTGTGGAAAAATTATAATATATTATATTAAATTTTACTGCTTTGGTGTTTAAGCAATTTCTATAAATAGGGTCTTGGGTTAGAATTGAAAATCACACTGAAAGCTGAAGTTTCTCTATATTATCGAGCATATTCTTGTGAGTATTTTGAGTATACTTTGAGTATTGCTATCTGATTGCAAGTCCAAGTCATAGCTTTATATCAAGGTGTTCAAATTTAGAAGTCCGATCTTCGAGAGTAAGGGATATTATTTTTTTTGTAATGATGTTATTTCTTCAATATCATTATCTTTGAAATGTTGATCTGAAGTTTTATCAAATTTGGAACTTTTTCATGTGGGGTTACTATTCATGGGTTCTTATTCATGAGTTACTTATTCACGAGTTCTTATTATGAGATTCTTATTCACGAGTTCTATTCACAGTACTATTTAAGTAAGCGTGAAGATGTTTTTTGTGGAATTTCTATCTTTTGGTGTTTGAGTTACTATTCACGATATCTAAGCACTTTATTCACGATATCTGACCTTATTCACGATATCTGACTTTATTCAATAGAAAAATAAAATTTCTTCTTTTTGTCAAAATATCTATTCGGATACTAACTCGATTGTATCCATGTTTTGATCATTCTTGAATTTTACACCACTATGATTATTTTTGAGGTATTTTTTGGGCGTGGATAAAACCAAGTCTGAATCCTTAATCCTTAATCCTTGTCATTTTGTTTCTTTGGATTCGTTTCTTTAAAAATATTTTCATCATCCTCGGTCTTAAATGATGATATTATTGAATATCTTTGGCACAGTAGTGCAAAGATGAATGATTTCTGAAGAATATCTTTGGCTTGTAGTGCAAAGATGAGCAGTGTTGAGATGAGCGTGACCGATTGATTAATATCTTTGGCTTTGTAGTGCAAAGATGAACACGTGTTTAAATGAACATGATTAATGATGAATATCTTTGGCACAGTAGTGCAAAGATGAATATTTGATTCAGGATGTATATTGATTGATGTTACTGGGGATAAAATATTGATGATGGGTATTAAATTCATAGATTATAGTAGATTTCATTCTCTACGTAACTCTTCTATGAATTATTATTTCATTGCGAATATTGATCCGAAACTTGTTGTTTATCAGATTCATCGATTTTTCCTGTTGAAGACTAACGATAATTTGTTGTATATTATCTTAGTCATAATATTCTTTCTTGGGCTAGTTGAGCTCACCCTTTTCCTTGTTGTTCCATTTTTCTTCTCAGGAGGCGAGAATGTAGCGAGTATTAGTCGGGGTATGGAATGAAGGTTCTAGAGAGAGTTGTTTAGTAGTCCTCACCATTTTTGTAAAATAATGAATCAATAATTATGATGGGGATTTATTTGAGTATAGATATTGTCTAGAAGACAATATTATATTTAAACTCACAGTATATATTGTCGTATTTCACACGACATTTGTATTATGAAGTTGTAGTTTCTTTTCTTGTACCATGTATTTGGCACTTCGAGAATGGGTGTGTGTGTATACTATTTTGGGGCGCCACACAAAACCCCATTTCTAAAACCCTTAAATATTTCTTCAACTAAAACGAGGCGTAACATGCGCGCCAAAGACGCGTTGACTCGAAATTTGTTGAAGATTACGATCGTACCATTCAATATCATTGTGGGAAAAGCGAACATGGTGGCCGACGCGTTGAGTAGAAGATCGTATCGTTTATGAGTGTGAATATACGAACCTACGTGAAGATAACGAATATCTGAGTAGAATCGACTTTAATCGATAAAGTTAAAGCCGCTCAAGCTAAATAGTCGAGAGCGATGAATGTGAAAAAACGGAGTTCAAGAGGCGTTATTCTAGAAGCAAAAATCGATGAAGAGAGAAATCTCAACCCTCGATTTTATTGACTCATTTAAAATCCTTAATCGAGTAGAAAGCGTAGGCCTATAGATCGCTTTTACACGCCAAGTATGTCGGCGTGTTCATAACATTTTTCACATATCGATGTTACGTAAATATGTGGATGACCCGAACCACATTATTGATTTAGAAGGCAGGACAAGATAGCGGATAATTTAACGTATTATGAAGATGTACTGTTAAAATCTCGGAATGTATTCAACACTCAAAGGTTATACCTCAAGAGTTAGAATCGGACGAAGTGTCCTCATCCATTCTCTAAGATACCGGTAAAGACGTAAATTTTCGTGAAATTTCATAAGGAGGAGAGATTGTAAAATCCCAAATTTTACGAATAAAGATTTAAATTTCTCAATTTTTTTTTTGAATATTATAGTGTGGATTTAATATAATGTTATAGTTGTGGGTAATATTAATAAATTTTGTAAAGTATGCAAGTTGTTATATTATATTCGATTGGTCTGGGAATATATTCTTTGTGTTGGGGAATATTAAATGCGATGACACAATCATTAAGTGGACCCCATAATGAAATTATTGTCGGATTGAGAAAAGCGACAAAAATATTTTTATGAAAATAATAACGGAAGTTTTACCATTAATCTTGTTGAACTACTCGGTAGTAAAAAAGTACGATGTCTGGCGTGGTTGCGTAGTAGCACACCGGTATTGATTCATCGATGTTTACGTGAGAAGTCACTCGATTTTGTTCAATTATTCTACTGATGAGTTCTTTTGCGTAGTATCTCACGTTATTAGATTCAATTATTGTTGATTGTTATATATATATATATATATATATATATATAAGTTTTGTTTTATTAGTATTACTAATGTAATAAAATAGAAAAGCTTTTTATATAAAGCAGAATACTTTTATAAAGTTATTCTATAAATAGAATATATTATATTTTATTATGCATAGTGTATAAGATAAGTACACTGCATAGTGTTTTGCATAGTAAAATCTTTTTATATAAAACAAAATACTTTTATAAAGTTATTCGTTTTATTAGATTATAAATAGAATATATTATATTTTATTTAAAAGATTTTGCTTTAAATCTGGACCGTCCGATTAAAAGTAAATCAATCTGGACCGTTCATGAATTAGTTACTATGCAATCCATTCTTCTATAAATAAAAGCTCATTCCTTCATTATTTCTTACTTAATTCACTTTGAAACTAGAGAGAGAAACTATAGAGAGAAAGAAGAAAAGTATTCGCTACTTCACTACTTCTATATCCAGGTTTCTTCTATAAAGTAAGGGTATTATTTTTTTCATATTCATGAAGAGAACTTCATTATTCCATTCTTTATTATTACATTGGAATAACTCGTATATCTGTGATCTACCCTATACTTGGTGAAATTCTTACATTATTCCATTATTTATTATTCTTCCGAATAACTGTTACATCTCAAAATCGTAGCGTACATGGTGAAATTCATTGTTATTCCATTCTTTATTATTCATTGAATATCCACATCACAGGCTTTTATGGGACACAGTTCCGTCTTTATTATTTTGTTGGAATATCCTATCTGCAAGGCTTTTTCGTGGGACCGGTTCCGTATTTATTATTAGTTGAAATATCACATGCAATGCGTTTTTACTTTAGGATTCGGGTTAAGATTATTTATTATTCATTGGAATAATATGTTTATGCAATATCGCATGCGTGGTGATTTCTTTTGTTATTCCATTCTTTATTATTCATTGGAATATCTGTTGGTGCATATTACGCTTTGACATTTGGTTCCGATATTTATTATTACATTGGGATAACCTATCATCGCAATCAGCATTCGATGATTTCTTTTGTTATTCCATTCTTTATTATACTTAGTTGGTTAAAGTTATGACTTCTATATTAAATGCTTGAAATATCATTTTATTTGGTATTTTACATTACGAGTTACTATTCACCCTAAGCATTATTCACTCTAGTATTATTCACTCGGGTATTCGTGGCACTTTTCATTAGGAATACTATTCATGAAGTTACTATTCACGAAGTTACTATTCATAAATTACTATTCACCCAAATATTATTCACTCGGGTATTTGGAGTACTTTTTATGTCGAGGTACTATTCATGAGGTACTATTCAAGAAATTATTCACACGGTATTATTCACAACGAAAAAATTGATTCTTTTACATCTAAATTATTTTTTTTGTGCATGAATATTATTCTTGAATTTTACTCTACAAAGAAGTATCATGTTGACAATTTGGATGTTATTAGTTCCTGGATAATTTAATTCTTGAACTTGTTTTATTGAATTCTTATATCATTGTCATCATCCTCATGTTTATATTTTGTTGAAAGTCATCAGTGGCCTGTAGTGCATAGATGGACTTGGTATGATTATGACTAGGGATTATTCGGTGTAGTCATGACCGTAATGTTACAAATGATGTGGTAAAAGTCCTCATTGTCCCGTAATGCATTGATGGACAGTTGTTGGCATGATTATGACCATTGATTAATACACGAATATCCTTAGCCCGTAGTGCATGGATTATTTGTGGTTGTGATACTAATGAATATTCTTGGCCGTAGAGCAGGGATGATGTGGTTTATTTATTAAGCTGAGTCCTAGCGATATAAGTGATGAAAAACTTTTTAAATCATAAAAGATAGTAGATTTTATTCTCTACTTTACTCTTTTAATGGATTGCTTGTTCCGCTGCAGTTAAACTTGATGTCTATTGTGTTTTATCAGTTTAACATTGTTGAAGGCTAATGATAATTTATCCTGCATTATCTTAGTCATAATATTTCTTATTGGGCTAGTTGAGCTCACCCTTTTGCTTTCATTGTTCTCTTCAGGAAATGAGAATATAAATTTAGCGAGTGGGAAGCGGATTGACATCCGGATGATAGCATTAGTAGTCCTCACTATTCTGTTAAATAGTGTGACAATAAATGTAACGGGAATTCTATTTGAGAATGGATATTGTCTAGAAGGAAATATTCCTATTTAAACTCTCAGTTTATGTTTTGTCGTATTTTACACGACAGCTGTATTATTAAGTTGTATTTGAATTTTGTACCATGTATTTGACAACTCAAGATGGGTGATGTATACCTATTTTTGGGAGCGTCACACTCTAACTCTAATTTTTCTGTCTACTTTACTCGCAACTATGAACTATACCGACCAACCTATCAGCCTCTCATCAACATGCATTCTTACTGAATTAACCACTAAAATGAACGAAGTTTTGACCAAAGCTTTGGCTCCAACCCAGATCACCAACTTGCATTAAGTTGGATGACTCCGACTATGCCCTTTGGTCCTAAGTTGTCGAGATGTATATCTCAGACAAGGACAAGGACAAATTAGGATATATTAATGGCAACATTCACCAACCTTCAGAAAAAGATCCATCCTTTCGAAAGTGGTGCACAGACAATGCCATTATCAAAGGATGGTTGATCAACTCCATGGACTCATCACTGATCGGAAACTTCATCAGATTTTCAACCGCGAAACTGGTGTGGGATTCTATTGTGATTACCTACTTTGACGGAAGTGATACATCTCAGGTATCAAACAATGGTCGTGAATATGTGAACCACCCATTTCGTGTATTTCCAAAGTCATGAACTTATCCATGAAAGATCTTGTTGTCAAACTCCCAAGTAAAACGGGGTGGCTGAAAGGAAAAATCGCCATATTCTTGAAACTGCTCCAGCTTTATTACTTGGAGCTCATATGCCCAATAGATATTGGGGTGATGTTGTTGCCATAGCCGTGCATCTTCTCAATCGGATGCCCTCCGGAGTTTTTTATATTTTAAGACTCCACTACATATTGTGTCTACGTATGTTTCCTTACCTACAATGTTAATGATTCCACTTAGAGTTTTTGGTTGTGTTGCATTTGTCCATCTTCTTAAAACCCAGCGCACGAAGCTAGATCCTTATGTTATCCGTTGTTGCTTCTTGGGGTATGCCTTACATCAAAAAGGATATCATTGCTATGATCCAATCAACAACCGTTCCTATGTGACTATGGACGTCACTTTTCTGGAAACTGAATCATTCTTCCCTTCTCCTGTACCCAACTCTACTGGGGAGATCCATAGTGAATAGTTGAATTGGTTGAGATTGGACTGGGCGAAAGTTAACGAGGAGGCTGAAATCCAAGATCATGAGGAAATTAACGACAAAGAGAAAGTTCATGACAAAGAACCACATACAGGACTGGGTATATCTAGAGAGATTGAGTCAGACTCTATAGAAATTTATACATTATCTGAAGTTGAAAGAGACACCCCCCACACTTCAGTACCCGAAGGCTCATTTCCTGATAATATCTTTGAGGTAAACTCCCCGACTATACCTCTAAACTCGAGTAATATGGATACCTCTGTTTGTTATACTTTACATGTCAGGCATAATCGTGGCAAACCACCAAATCAATATCCCCCAGATGTAAAACAAAGCTCAAAGTAACCAATTACTAACTATGTGTCTACAAAGAGGTTATTCGAACCACTCAATACATTTGTACATGATCTTTCCTCATACCGGGTCCCTACATAAATCCATGAAGCTCTGGTAGACCCTAAATGGACTCAGGGAATGAAGGAAGAAATGGAGGCATTGTTTAAAGATAAAACATGAACTTTGGTCCTTCTACCAAACGAAAATAAGACAGTGAGTTGTAAATGGGTGTTTTCCATTAAACACAAAGCAGATGGCTCGATAGACTAATACAAAACTCAGTTAGTAGCCAAAGGCTACACGCAGACTTACGGTGTAGATTATCAAGAAACCTTCTCGCCAGTGACAAAATTAAATATCGTTAGAGTACTGTTGTCTCTTGCAGCAAACCACTACGATTGGTCATTGCACCAGTTTGACGTAAAAAATGCATTCCTACATTACATGGTGATCTCAAGGAAGAAGTTTACATGGATATTCCACCGGACAACACAACGAACTCTGAGTCTAAGGTGGTATGTAAATTACAAAGGGTACTGTATGGTGTAAAACAGTCAACGAGATCATGGTTTAGGCGATTTAGCTTGGTAATGAAGAAGTATGGTTACAACCAGAGCAACTCAGACCATACACTATTCTTAAAACGTCGACTGGGCAAGGTCATGACTTCAATAATTTTGTAGATGACGTGATTATTATAGGCAATGACTCGAAATAAATAGACTCCAAAAGAATTTGGCGATGGAATTCGAAATGAAGGACCGAGGATTCTGGGAATTGAGGTTGCTAGATCAAAACAAGACATATTTCTTTCCCAACGAAAATATATCTTAAACCTACTATTGGAAGTGGGACTACTAGAGTGTAAGCCTGTAGACACCAATTGTTCAGAATCATAAACTTGAAGAATATCCAGACCAAGTGCCCACAAACAAAGAGAGATACCAAATATTAGTAAGGAAACTTACATATATCTCTCTCATACTCGCCCATATATTGCTTATGCGGTGAGCATGGTAATCCAATTTATGCATTGTCCTAGTGAGGATCACATGGATGCAGTGATCAGAATCCTTCGATATTTAAAGTCATCTCCGGGAAAGGGCTCATGTTCTCCAAGAATGATCATCTCAAAGTTGAGGGATACACATACTCAGATTGAGCAGGAAATCCACCTCGGGTACTTCATGTTTGTTGGAGGAAACCTGGTTACGTGGAGAAGCAAGAATCACGTTTTGGCTTTGTCAAGTGCTGAAGCTGAATTCGTAGGGATGTGCAAGGGTCTTTGTGAGCTTCTCTAACTTGAAAGACTATTAACACAGTGAGCTGGACCTATTTTGTGACAATAAGGCCGCAATTGCTATTTCACACAACTCTGTCCAACATGATTGAACCAAACACGTGGACAAGTCTGAGGATCAATTGGCAGATGTACTTACAAAAGCTGGTGCAAGCAAGGTGTTTCACAACTTACTTGACAAGTTCGACATCAGAGATTTGCACTAACTTGAGGGAGTGTTGGCGTGTTGTCATCCAAAGTTGTTATGGGAAGAAAGACCATGATTGACAATCACTACGAATCCAAATTATTGAATGATAACCTGCGGATGAAATCCTTTTTTCTAACCTTAAAATTAGCTTAGCGAAGAATAGGTTCATTTCATGTTCAAAGATTTGTAAAGTAGTGAGAAATATACAGTAGTTTTCCTCTGTTTTTATCACTTCTTAACTATCATCCTTTCTAGGAAACAAAGTAGTTTGCAAACTCAATATAATTTGACTCGGATTTTCACTGCTAAAATTTACGTTCTACTTTCGATAGTAGTTCAGATCCCATTCATTTTATTATATAGGGATAGCTGCTATGCAACAAGGATTACTCATCTGGAGAAATATTTTAGAACAGGAACAAATTTTGCTACTTGCGAGAGCCTTGTGTAGGTACAAGGCTAATAACACTGTTTCTCGTCCTTCAGTACTACCTACCTACCTGATCATCCAATTGCAACAATGTCAGGCGCTAAAAGTTGAATTGTAGAAAGTTCCATCCTTGCAAAATCAATGGCTGCCAAAAACTGAACGCACATTCAAACACCAACATTTCTAAGCAAACAAGTAAATCTTTTTATATACAACAAACTTTGGAGAACCACCAAATGAAACAGCGCAAAACTAACTTGGGGGATGGAAGCACTTGGGAAAGAGCCAAAGAGGAAAAGTTGATATGAAAAGAACCTAGAAAACCCTTGCCAACCCATGCACTGCCATTACCTGTGGCTCTAACATACAAATTTACTCATCTTTTGCAAACTTTATGGCAGGTGACAAATTGCGAATTTATGGATTCTCTATGATCTACTCAAATCTTCAACGAGCAATTGTCTGAGCACAAGCTGAATCTTCACTGTTTGACCAGCAGTCTTTAATACCGCATGCCCGTATTGGCCGCTCCACCGGAAGACCTGCAGAAACTTCCTTTTCCAACTGTGAACAGTATGTCCCGAATGTTTGAAGACTAACACTAAGCCGGAAATCCAGGCCAAACAGGAATTTCATCTCCAATTTGTTCATCTCCGCAGTGCTTACCCCTCCCACTTTAGCAAAGTATGCATTATTAAAGAATCTGCAAAAATATGTATATTATATGTCCAAAAGTTTTTGTTGAGAGAAACAATCAAAAATGTATAGGAGTATAAATCATGCATGATGAAACAGCTCTACTTCTTCTTTTCCAAATGAATCAATTCATTTTTTTCTACTCCCATGTTATAGATGACATGGATAGTGAGAATTATATGCTCATAGATGCTCCTTATGGCAAGACACGGTGCAAATAACATGTCCATATAGAATATCTGGATTTGTTGTTGGTACTTACGCATCATCAATAAACTTTGCTGCCACCATTACACTAGTGATTAGAAGCCGGTGGACACTAAGGGAAGTTAAATGAACATTGGTGCGTTGAATGAATCTATCTACATAAATCTGTGCAACAACAAAACAAGACGGGCTGCAGCATGAATACTTGAATATGCGGTCAATATATTGTTGAATGCCCAAAGAAGGCGCTCTTGAACCATGAAATATTGTGAGAACCTCTTCAACCTGTGTTGTTTCCATTAACATTTCATTTTTCTGAATGCACCTCTCAAGAAATGAAGAAAGAAGTGCTAGAACTCGGGGATTTCTAGGACTACGTTTGCCTAAATCTTGAAGCCCCAAACCAAAGCAAATATCTGAGGCCAATGTCTCAACTTCAAGTGCCAAAGTTCCCATATCCAAGCAATGCTGCAACAGAGTAATATCAATAAGCAATTTGTTCTTCACATACAACACACCATCCCAAGAAGGTAATAAGAATGTACAAATCTAAAAGTAATTGCAGACGTCCCAGGAAAAGGTAAGAGAACTCACAAGTAGGTGACTCTAATAAATAAATTTCTATCTTTGTTATATTTAAAAAGTAGAGCTAGATAACTATCTACTATTTTATGTATAGACTTGTTGACCTCACAACTGGCAATCAATCTGGCAAGTGAAAGAGTTGTTTTCATTGTCAGTTGTCTGATCCAAACCGAATTGGTCATATTAAAATGGAAGTTAAGTTTTAGTGGCTGATGAAATTTTCAGTGTAACAGTGAAGGCATCTGTGACCGCATTGCTAATATGGTAATTCATAAGGCTAGCACCGTAATTAATGGCAACTTTTTTAATAGTTAATTTAAGCAAATAGCGAAATCCAAGAAAAAGGGAGTGCGGGTACGACAATCTTGCATAGCTACTTGGCTTGGCGCCAAATAACAGTCCTTTTTACAACTAAGTGACTAAATCTATCTTACACAATTTCATCTGTAGAATCAGACGCCACCAAGTCCTTTTTGACTTCTCAATTTGGCATTTCCTGACTCATTATTACTGGTGCATTCATTTTTCATTCCATAAGTTAGCTAGCTTCCAACAAAGGCTACCGTAATTTCGTGATAACAGATTTTCCCACCAACATATACCAATAGGAACAGAACAGGAAAAAAAATCCACTTAGTAACATTTGACAGTAAAAAATCAAAATTATAGAACCTCCTCCTTTACTTAGTAAAACTAAATTACTAAACTAGAATAAAATACAACAAGTTTCCCTGCTACTTGTGTGAGGGGTTTCTGAGAATACGAAATTCCTTTCTCCCATTGTCTCATCCGTTGACAATAATCCATGCAACTAAATACAGAAAAAGTTGTGAAGATATTACCATCACTCTGACCGTAGGCATTCCATTGATATTTAGCCCTTTAGGCAGTAAAGAATTCCAAATAACAAGTTAGATCTACCTTCTAAATAAGGCACTTTTTTACCAAGGGGGGGAGAAATTGACATGGCAGATGTTAAATAAGAGTATAACTGGGCGAGGGGAACTTTTTTTTACCTATCCATTTCTTTGACATTACCCATAATCATCAATTAATTACAATTTGACACCTCATTGTACTTAAAGTTTTTTTGGTATTTGTAGCAAATCTCTCTTCTTTAACTTGGCAAAATTTTCTTTTGACTAGTTAAACTAAGAACTATAAAAAAAAACATAAAAGACCAGCTATATCTGGAAATCAAGAAGGCGTTTAATATACGGGTAAACGAATAGATCCAATAGATACATTACATTAAAGGAAACCTAATAATAAGTGAACTAATTGTATGCAGAACATTACAATCTAGTCTAGATAAAAATCCAAAGCAAAGAGAAAACCCAATAAAGAATGCAAGTGAGCAGCATTAAAAAAAAGAAAATCCAAGAAAGTAAAAACTTACAGAGGAAGAAAGTTGAAACAGATCTATAAATCCCCCAGTGAGTCCGTTCTTGAATTATCTACATATAAGACCTGAAAGCCAGCAATGAAAATGATAGTGTGGGTGTGCTGTGGAGAGAGAAAAGATAGCAGCTTATTTGAGGAAACCATTAGTATTATTATTATCATTATTTCCCATTCCCCCTCTTCTTTATTGATCCCACAAGCAACTATAATCTCCTTGCTCTTTCTCGCTGTTCCTCCTTCCTTTTTCTTTTCAGCTAGTCTGGGCGGACAGGTCCAATGAAGCGAAATATTGGATCGGTCAAATTTTATTTTTGCTTTTTTTGTCGTTCCTAAAAAACATATAATATTTATTTTAAATAAAATTTTTATAAAATATAATAATTTTAAATTTAATTTAAATATATATATATATAAAATAATATTATACAATACGTACAATACTATTTTATATATGTACTCAAATTATACTTAATCTGAAAGATACACTTTCTCTATCTGAGATTCTCTCTCCCTAAATCGAGCCGCTGTCGGTGGACCGTGTGAAGTGTTGGGATACAGCTTTTGTGTACGCAGTAGCTGGACCTACTTCCACCTGTTCTATTCTCCCTCCATGGATCTCTGTCTTAAATTAAAAAAAAATATGTTAGTTTTAAATTTAAAAATATTTTTATTTATTTTAAAAAATTAATAATAATTTTATATTTTAAAACGAATTGAGTATATGTGACGTCCCCAAAATAGGTATACATCACCCATCTTGAGTCGCCAAATACATGATACTAAATTCAAATACAACTTAATTATACAACAGTCGTGTAAAATACGACAAAATAAATATTGTGAGTTTTAATATAAATATTATCATCTAGACAATATCCACACTCAATTTAGTCTTCATTATATTTATTATCACACTATTTAACAGAATAGTGAGGACTACTAAGATGTGAGACCCCAGATTTTATCAATAAAGATTTAAATTTTGTCGAAATAATTTTTAATATTATGGTGTGAATTTGAGATAATATTATAGTTGTGGGTAGATTTATAAATTTTGCAAAGTATGCAAGTGGTTATATTATATTCGATTGGTGGGGAATATTAAACTAGCGCAGGAATATTCGCATAACTACTCAATCATTGGTGGACCTCTATTAATGTAATTATTATCGGATTGAGAAAACGACAAAAATATTTTATTGAAATAATGGCGGAAGTTTTACCGTTGATATCTTTGTTGAACTACCGGTAGAAGAAAAGATGAGAATACGATGTGGTTGCATAGAAGACACTGCGGTATTGATTATCGACGCTTATGTGAGAAGTCACACAGTTTGATTCCATTATCATCGATTAATAATATAATTATTATAAAGCGATAATGACGTTTTGTTTTATTCATATTATTAACGTAATAAAATGTAAACATCTTTTTATATAAAACAGAATACTTTATTAAAATTATTCTATAAATAGAATATATTATATTTTATTATGCATAGTGTGACGCCCCCAAAATAGGTCCATTCCATCCAACCCATTCTGAGTCGCCAAATACATGGTACAGAAATAACTACAATTTTACTAATACATTTGTCGTGCAAAATACGACAACATATACTGTGAGTTTAAATATAATATTGTCTTCTAGACAATATCTATACTCAAATAAATCCCCATCATAATTATTGATTCATTATTTTACAAAATGGTGAGTGACTACTAAACAACTCTCTAGAACCTTCATTCAATACCCGACTAAGATTCGCTACATTCTCGCCTCCCGAAGAAGAAAAATGGAACAACAAGGAAAAGGGTGAAATTCAACTAGCCCAAGAAAGAATATTATGACTAAGATAATATACAACAAATTATCGTTAGTCTTCAATAAGTGAAAAATCGATAGAATACAATGTACAACAAGTTTCGGATCAATATTCGAATGAAATAATAATTCATGTAAGAGTTACGTAGAGAATGAAATCTACTATAATCTATGAATTTAATAAATTCATCATCAATATTTTATCCTCGTAACATCAATCAATATACATCCGGAATCAAATATTCATCTTTGCACTACAGTGCCAAAGATATTCATCGATTGGTCATATTCATTTAAACACTGCTCATCTTTGCACTACCACAGCCAAAGATATTAATCAATCGGTCGTGTTCATCTCAACACTGCTCATCTTTGCACTACGTGCCAAAGATATTCTTCGAAATCATTCATCTGCACTATGTGCCAAAGATATTCAATAATATCATCATTTAAGACCGAGGATGATGAAAAATATTTTTGTTAAACGAATCCGGTGAAACAAAATGACAAGGATTAAGGATTAAGGATTCAGTACTTGGTTTTATCCACGCCCAAAAATACCTCAAAATAATCATAGTGGTGTAAAATTCAAGAATGATCAAAACATGGATACAATGATCGAGTTAGTATCCGAATAGATATTTTGGACAAAAAGAAGAAATTTTATTTTTCTATTGAATAGTCAGTATACGTGAATAAGTCAGATAGTATCGTGAAAGGCCAGATATCGTGAATAAGTAACTCGACACCAAAAGATAGAAATTCCAAAAAACATCTTCACGCTTTCATGAATAGTACTTCGTGAATAAGAACTCGTGAATAAGAACTCATGAATAAGAACTCATGAATAAGAACTCATGAATAAGAACCCATGAATAGTAACCCCGACATGAAAAAGTTCTAAATTTGATAAAAACTTCAGATCAACATTTCAAAGATAATGATATTGAAGAAATAATATCATTACAAAAAAATAATATCCCCACCTCGAAAAGATCAAGACTTTAAATTAAAAACAGGATATAAAGCTATGACTTGGACTTCAGACCGTATAGCAATACTCAAAGTATACTCAAAATACTCACAAGAATATGCTCGATAATATAGAGAGAAAACTTCATTTACGGTGTGATTTTCAATTCTAACCCAAGACCCTATTTATAGAATTTGCTTAGAACACCAAAAGCAGTAAAATTTAATAAATTAATAATATAATTATATTATTTTCTACACATGTCTAGAATCTAATTTCAGCCATCAAACACATGCCACCTTCTAGAAAAAAAATAAGAAAAAACGTGTTTCTAATTTTAAATATTTTAAACTTCCAAAATCAATTATTTTGAGTTTCGTAACTTCAATAATTCATAATAAATAGCCCTTTCATCAGAAAATTCGAATCTCGCGAGTTTTTATAGGAAATTCAATTTCTACAACTTTACAGAAGAAAGTTTTTCCAAATTCCAATCAGAAATTGACCGAAATCCACAAACGGGCAATTTTATAGGCTATAATCAAATTTCAGTCAATAAATGGGGTCCACCGACATGTTTAACATGTTTTAAACATTTATTGTAACAAAAATACTCTTCCTCCTCAGATACTCATATATCCCACATTCGTTGTAAAAACATCACCGTTAATATATTATTAAAATAATATATTTAAATGAATTATTTTATCGTAAAAAGATAAAATATTAATTTTCAACAATTGTCATTTTAAAAATTTTCTCCATCTATATCCACATAAAATCAATATTTTCCTCATCATATAAATCAATAATTAATTATTCACAAATAATATTACGTAATCACAATATCGACAACCTGTGCAGCGGTTCAGAAGAGGGGCTTTCCAATAAGAATTTCTTCTTCATCGGCGCAATTAGGTGACCAAACCTCTCCTTAGACAGTAACTTTCTAGACATTGCCAATAATGTTATCTAATAATATTATTCAGATAATATGAATTATTGCTTCGATAAAGAAAAATATCGCCAGTAATGACAATTATTCAAACAACAAAGAATATAAAATATCAACGCAAAGAATTATTAACTCAATAAAATAATGAACAAGTAATTATCGTAACCATTATTGAGTAGTGCTTCTTCACGTAAGAATCAATAATTGGTGCAATACCGTGCTACTTGCTCAACAACGCCAGATTAGTGTTTTTTAACCACCGGGTATTCCAACAAGATAATCTGTGAATAACTACGCCTAGATTATTTAAAAACAACTTATATTTGTCGTTTTCTTCATCCAATCGCTTTCAGTTATGGGGCCCACACATGGTCGCTAAATGGCCGCATTTAATATTCCCCGACAAGCATTTAATATATTCCACGCACCAAACGAATATTCCCCTAACGATAATGAATATTTTATAACCACTTGCTTATTTTGAAATATTTATATTTAACCCTTAACTATCCATATTAATCAAATCAACCCTTACTATTTCAAAATAATAAATAAAGGAAATTCCTTTTTATTTAAAAAAATTTGGGGTCTTACAACCTCCCTCCTTATGAAATTTCGTCCTCGAAATTGACGACGCACTCGTGTGTTTCAAAAGGTGAGGATACCTCGCTTTCATTTCCGCTTTCCAACTCCTGTGTCATTTCTCTATAGCATGATTCCTCCACAAAACTTTAACTTGTGGTATGACCTTTGCGGCGTAGGACATGCTCCTTCCTATCCAAAATCTTGACAGTACCTCCTCATACGTTAAGTCTTCTGGCTATCTCGTCCAGGTTCTAACTCAATAACGTGGTTCGGGTCTTTCACATATTTACGAAATACGGATATGTGAAACACATTATGAACACGAGACATACTTTGAGGTAACGCAAGTCTATAGGCTACATTTCCTACTCGGTCAAGAATTTGAAATGGACCAATAAATCATGGATTGAGCTTTCCTCTCTTCCCAAATCTTGTAACTCCCTTCATTGGAGCAACTCGCAACAATACATGATCCCCTACATTAAATTCCACGTCCTTTCGATGAAGATCCGCATAACTCTTTTGTCGATCTTGTGCCGCTTTGTATACGTTGTCGAATCATTTGGATCTTTTCTAGAGTCATATACGTATTAACTCGGGTCCCAACAATGTTGCTTCACCCACCTCATCCCAACATATGGAGAATCCGACATTTTCGTCCATATAATGCTTGAATGGAACCATGCCTATATTTGTTTAATAACTATTGTTGTATGAGAATTCCACCAATGGCAAGTACTTATCCCAACTTCCTTTGAAATCTAGGACACGAGTTTTAATATATCTTCAAGAGTTTGAGTAGTCCTTTTCGATTGCCCATCCGTTTGAGAGATGGTATGCCAAGATCAATCAGAATTTCGTGCCTATAGCTTTCTAACCCAAAATCATGAAGTGAATCTTGGGTCACGATCTAAAACTATGGATCTTGGCATGCCATGCAATCTCACAATCGCATTTACGTACATACGAGAAAGACGTTCAAGGAATAAGTCTCGATGATCGGAAGAAATGAGCGAGACTTGGTTAATCTATCAACAATAACCCAAATAGCATTGATGCCTTGAGAAACCGTAGGAAGACCCCAGAACTAAATCCATAGTAATGTGTTCCCACTTCCATTCCGGAATCTCAAGTGGTTGCAACGGACCCTTAGGTACAAGATGCTCCGCCTTTACACGTTAGCAAGTTAAACACATCGAGATAAACTTTGCAATCTCTCTCTTCATATTGTTCCACCAAAATGTATGTCAAGATCACGATACATTTTAGTACTTCCAGATGGATTGCAAATGGCGATTGTGTGCCTCCATCATAATCTTGTACTTCAAATCGAGTCGTTAGGAACACAAAGTTCAGAGTGGACTCAAGTATTCCTTCTTCATCAATTTCGCTCGAATAGCTTCTTCTTGTACTTTCTTCTTCATACGCATCGCTCAAGATTGATTGGCTCGAAAGTAACCTTAACTTTTTCTATTAAAGTTGGCTCTGTCGTATACTTGACATCATCGCACTCGTTCTCGCATATGATCTTCTACTCAACGCGCGTCATTACCACGCTCGCTTTTCCAAGATGGTATGGTTAGAATATGTGCGAAATGAGTCGCCTCTTGAGCTCTTGGAAAATCTTCTCGCATTCCTCGCTCCATACGAATTTTGTATCTCTACGAGTCATTTGCGTTAATGGAATAGCGATTCGAGAATATCTTTCAACTAATCTCCGATAATAACCAACTAAGCCTGAAAGCTACGTATTTCGACATCGACTTAGGTTGCTCTCAATCGTGACTCATATCCCAATCTTGGATAAGACGTCACAATGACACCTATCGCTTTACTATCGCATCTAATATGACGCCCCTACAGAGAGTCCGCCAGGTGAATTCCACAAAGGAAGTCACAAAATAAAGGCTCGGTACCAAATTCTATAGTTGAATTTTAACTCAAGTTCAATAGAGCCATTCGACATGAGATTTTAGAAACGAGTTTTGTACCGGGTTCAAATTCGATACAAAATTTAATATCGCTTTGGGAGTAAGCCAAGAAATTCTTCAGAAATACGTCAGAAAAATCAATAACAACAGAATATTATTCAAATCGACGTGTCTTTATTCAAATCCATAACATGGACTAAGAAAATTTGACATCCGTAATAAACGAATGACTTCATGGCTTGATATGAAAATGTTTGACTACAATGGTTTGATTGCTTGAATTCAATAATAAAGTTACTTAGGAATATGAAAACTAACAACCTTATTTAAAATAATCAATTTCGGCATGATGAGTAGTTAACCTTAAAATTACATCAAAAACAAATATCTCTATAGAAATAAGGTTAACGGTAATGTGATAGTGCCAACTGAATCAAGCAAGATTTATAAACAACGGATGTAATGAAAGTTTCTCCTAACGGAGTCTCCATAAATAGGTCAAAGTCTAATTTCTCCGTAGTCAAGTTCAAACGTTGAAAGCGCAAGCAAAGAGATAAAAGAATGGGTAGAACCGGTATCTAGTAAGGTATAAACTTCAGCAAGAATTTATAATTAACTAACCCGTGCTAACTTCGTTCGGGTTCCTCGTATTTGACCGGTCACGACAAACGCTCTTCCAAGAACCGCTGACTTTGACTTTTTCGGGACATCCTTTTGAGTCACCATTCCACTGGATCTGGTTTCGATATCGTATAATCTCGAAGCGATATGTCCTTCTTTCCACAATTATAGCATACCTTAAACTGTTGTGGCGGGCCAATGATATGTCCCTCTTTCCCGCATTTGTAACATACGACCGGTGGTCGTTCTCCTCCCTTAAAACTAGTTGCTATCTTTGGCCGACGCGTCTTCACATGGTCGTTGTTGAATCTCCTCTTTAAAATCTCCTCCCACTCGCTTCTTCTATTTTCATGGCCACGATTACCACCAGTAGTGGTTACCGCTTTGTAATACGTATTCTTCTTTCTCTCCGTTGGTTATCGTTATTATTCGATGATCGCTATCTTCAGTATGATCCTCGGTTATGGTCCCTCGGTTGAACATACTCGTTATCTCGCTTCTAACAATCGAGCCTCGCTGACAACATCCGAATAGAGAGAAAATTTATGAGAAATGAGATATCGACGTATGTCGGGTTTCAAACCTCTCGTAAACATCCGGCGTCATCGTTCCTCATTCTCCACCAAATGAGGTGCAAACTGGATAACTCATGAACTTCGCCTCGTCATCGGGACAAAATCGTGTTATTCTCGCTCTAGTCTAATAAACTCCACTTCCTTCATACGATTTAATACTTTCGGGGAAGTACTTGTCATTGAACTGCATTTCAAACGTCTCCCACGACATCGCCGAGTGCATTTGGATGGGTACGCTTCACGATTCCCACCAAGATGTCCGCTTAGCCACTAACATAAAGCGCGCGAATGGAACTTTCTGTTCCTCCGTGCATCCCAAGACATCGAATATCTTGGTAATTTGTTTGACCCGTCTCGCCTTTAATCGGATCGCTTTCCCAGCACTCGGTGGTCCCAACTCTTTGATTCGCTTGGTTGTGACCACCCGTGAATCGCTATCATTTCCTCTTGTATTTTGAACACGAGTCTCCCTCACAAATGATTTTGCTTGAACTACAAAAAGCTTCTAAACATCCCTCGCTCATCATCTCGCTTTCGTTGGTGTTGTTCACGGGAGGAACATTACCGACTGTTGCAGACGTTCTCCTCGTTGGTGAGTACTGAGCATCTCCACGGTCTCATTTACTCCATCATTAATATTCTCAACGACATTCTCAAACCGCCATAAAATAAGGGTTAATTAAGGAAATCAATATATCACATAATATCCCTATATATCTTGACCAACTAACAAATAAGCTTAGGTAGGACACACTAGCGAAGGATTTACTCGCTCTCCCTCCTAGTTTTATTCCCGATCTCGCTGGAGATCATATCCCTAAGATCTCGATACCAAATGCGCGCCCCCAAAATAGGTCCATTCCATCCAACCCATTCTCGAGTCGCCAAATACATAAGTACGTAAATAACTACAATTTTACTAATACATTTGTCGTGTGAAAAATACGACAAATATATCTGTGAGTTTAAATATAATATTGTCTTCAGACAATATCTATACTCAAATAAATCCTCATCATAATTATTGATTCATTATTTTACAAAATGGTGAGGACTACTAAACAACTCTCTCTAGAACCTTCATTTCCACCCCCGACTAAGTACTCGCATTACATTCTCGCCTCCCGAGAAGAAAAATGGAACAACAAGGAAAAGGGTGAGCTCAACTAGCCCAAGAAAGAATATTATGACTAAGATAATATACAACAAATTATCGTTAGTCTTCAACAGGAAAAAAATCGATAGAATACAATAGACAACAAGTTTCGAGATCAATATTCGCAATGAAATAATAATTCATGTAAGAGTTACGTAGAGAATGAAATCTACTATAATCTATGAATTTAACGGTCCATCATCAATATTTTATCCTCGTAACATCAATCAATATACATCCGGAATCAAATATTCATCTTTGCACTACAAAGCCAAAGATATTCATCGATTAAGTCATGTTCATTTAAACACTGTTCATCTTTGCACTCTGTGCCAAAGATATTAATCAATCGATCGTTATGTTCATCTCAACACTCGTTCATCTTTGCACTACAAAGCCAAAGATATTCTTGAAATCATTCATCTTTGCACTACGAGCCAAAGATATTCAATAATATCATCATTTAAGATCGAGGATGATGAAAATATTTTTAAGAAACGAATCCAAATTGAAACAAAATGACAAGGATTAAGGATTAAGGATTCGTACTTGGTTTTATCCACGCCCAAAATTACCTCAAAATAATCATAGTGGTGTAAAATTCAAGAATGATCAAAACATGGATACAATCGAGTTAGTATCCGAATAGATATTTTGGACAAAAAGAAGAAATTTTATTTTTCGGTGAATAGTGCAGATATACGTGAATAAGTCAGATATCGTGAATAGGTCAGATATCGTGAATAGTAACTCGACACCAAAAGATAGAAATTCCACAAAAACATCTTCACGCTTCATGAATAGTACTCGTGAATAAGAACTCGTGAATAAGTACTCTCGTGAATAAGAACTTCGTGAATAGTAACTCATGAATAAGTAACTCATGAATAGAACCCATGAATAGTAACCCGACATGAAAAAGTTCCAAATTTGATAAAACTTCAGATCAACATTTCAAAGATAATGATATTGAAGAAATAATATCATTAAAAAAATAATATCCCTTACCTCGAAAGATCAAGATTTTTAAATTGAAACACCGGATATAAAGGCTATGACTTGACTTGCATCAAGTATAGAAATACTCAAAGTATACTCAAAATACTCACAAGAATATGCTCGATAATATAGAGAGAGAAAACTTCGATTTCGGTGTGATTTTCAATTCTAACCTAAGCACCTATTTATAGGAAATTGCTTTGTAACACCAAAAGCAGTAAAATTTAATAAATTAATAATATAATTATATTATTTTCTACACATGTCTAGAATCTGATTTCAGCCATCAAACACATGCCACCTTCTAGAAAAAAATAAGAAAAACGTTTTTCTAATTTTAAATATTTTAAACTTCAAAAATTAATTATTTTGAGCTTGAACTTCAATAATTCATAATAAATAGCCCTTTCATCAGAAAATTCGAATCTCGTGAGTTTTTATAGGAAATTCAATTCTCTACAACTTTACGGAAGAAAGTTTTTCCAAATTCCAATCGAAATTGACCGAAATCCACAAGCGGGCAATTTTATGTTATAATCAAATTTCGAATAATAAATGGGGTCCACCGACATGTTTAACATGTTTTAAATATTTATTGCAACAAAATACTCTTCCTCCTCAGATACTCATATATCCCACATTCGTTGTAAAAATATCACAATTAATATATTATTAAAATAATATATTTAAATGAATTATTTTATCGGAAAAAGATAAAATATTAATTTTCAACAATTGTCATTTTAAAAATTTTTCCATCTATATCCACATAAAATCAATATTTTCCTCATCATATAAATCAATAATTAATTATTCACAAATAATATTACGAGAATCACAATATCGACAACCAGCAGCGGTTCCCAGAAAGAGGGGCTTTCAATAAGAATTTCTTCTTCTTGGGCGCAGCAATTAGGTGACCAAACCTCTCCTGTATGTAACTTTCTAGACATTGCCAATAATGTTATCTAATAATATTATTAGGATAATATGAATTATTGCTTCGATAAAGAAAAATATTGTGTAATGACAATTATGAAACAACAAAGAATATAAAATATCAACGCAAAGAATTATTAACTCAATAAAATAATGAACGAGTAATTATCGTGTAACCATTATTGAGTAGTGCCTTCACGTAAGAATCAATAATTGGTGCAATACCGTGTCTTTATTGCTCAACAACGCCAGATATTGTGTTTTTTAACCATAGGGTATTCCAACAAGATAATTGTGAACAACTACGCCGTTATTTAAAAAACAACTTATATTTGTCGTTTTCTTCATCCAATCGCTTTCGTTATGGGCCTCACACATGGTCGCTACTGTTGCATTTAATATTCCCCGACGAGCATTTAATATTCCACGACCAAAACGAATATTCCCGACGATAATGAATATTTTATAACCACTTGCTTATTTTGAAATATTTGCGTATTTAACCCTTAACTATCCATATTAATCAAATCAACCCTTACTATTTCAAAATAATAAATAAAGGAAATTCCTTTTATTTAAAAAATTTGGGGTCTTACACATAGTGTTGCAGATAGTGTTTGTGTGACGCCCCAAAATTAGGTATATCGCCACCCATCTTGGGTCGCCACTTACATGGTACATAAATTCAAATACAACTTACTAATATAAGCTGTCGTGGTACAATACGACATAAACCGTGAGTTTGAATACAAATATTGTCTACTAGATATTATACAAACTCAAAAGGAGTTCTCATTATAACTATTATCACACTATTTCACGTATAGTGAGGACTACTTGTAAGACCTCAGAAATTTTTTAAATAAAAGGAATTTCCTTTATTTATTATTTTGAAATAGTAAGGGTTGATTTGATTAATGTGGATAGTTAAGGGTTAAATATGCAAATATTTCAAAATAAGCAAGTGGTTATAAAATATTCATTGTTGCCGGAGAATATTCGTTGGTCGTGGAATATTCGTGACATTTACTGCACGGTAGCAAAATGCATGTGTGGGCCCCATAACGGAAAAGCGATTGGATGAAGAAAACGACAAATATAAGTTGTTTTTAAATAACGCAGTAGTTGTTACCAAGTATCATCGTTGGAATACCTTATGGTTAAAAAACACACTAATACGCCGTTGTTGAAAGCAAAGATACACCAGATCGCACCAATTATTGATTCTTACGTAAGAAGGCACTACTCAATAATGGTTACAGTAATTAATGCTCAAAGATTTTATCGAGTTAATAATTGTCGTGTTGATATTTTATATTGTCATTGTTTCAATAATTGTCATTACACAAGATCTTTCATTATCGAAGCTAATAATTCATATTATCTCGAATAATATTATTAGATAACATTATTGATAATGTCTAGAAAGTTCGTTTAAGGAGAGGTTTGGTCACCTAATCATGCCAAGAAGAAGAAATTTTATCGAAAGCCCTCTTCCTGGAACCCGCCTCGGTCATCAATATTTGATTCTATAATATTATTTGTGAATAATTAATTATTGATTTATATGATGAGGAAAATATTGATTTTATGTGGATATAGATGGAGAAAATTTTTAAATGACAATTGTTGAAAATAAATATTTTATTTTTTTCTCGATAAAATAATTCATTTAAATATATTATTTTAATAATATATTAATTCGGTGATATTTTTACAACGAATGTGGGATATATGAGTATACGAGGAGGAAGAGTATTTTTGTTGCAATAAATGTTTAAAACATGTTAAACATGTCATGGACCCCATTTATCAATCGAAATTTGATCATATTTTGTAAAATCGCCTCGTTTGTGGATTTCGGTCAATTTCTATTTGGAATTTGGAAAAACTTTCTTCTGCAAAGTTGTAGAGAATTGAATTTCCTATAAAAACTCGCGAGATTCGAATTTTCTGATGAAAGGTCTATTTATTATGAATTATTGAAGTTCAAGTTCAAATAATTGATTTTGAAGTTTAAAATATTTAAAATTAGAAAACGTTTTTCTTATTTTTTCTAGAAGGTGGCATGTGTTTGATGGCTGAAATCAGATTCTAGATATGTAGAAAATAATATAATTATATTATTAATTTATTAAATTTTTCGCTTTGGTGTTCTAAGCAATTTCCTATAAATAGGTGCTTAGGTTAGAATTGAAAATCACACCTTAAATCAAGTTTTCTCTCTATATTATCGAGCATATTTTTGTGAGTATTTTGAGTATACTTTGAGTATTGCTATATACGTGCAAGTCCAAGTCATAATTTATATCCCTGTTTCAAATTTGTAAGATCGATCTTTCGAGGTAAGTGGATATTATTTTTTTTGTAATGATATTATTTCTTCAATATCATTATGTTGAAATGTTGATCCGAAGTTTTTATCAAATTTGGAACTTTTTCATGCCGGGGTTTTTATTCATGGGTTACTATCGTGAGTTACTATTCATGAGTTACTATTCACGAAAGTTACTATATTCATGAAGTTATTATTCACGAGTTACTATTCACGAGTACTATTCATGAAGCGTGAAGATGTTTTTGTGGAATTTCTATCTTTTGGTGTCTGAGTTACTATTATTCACGATATTCAAGACTATTCAATTAAAAATAAAATTTCTTCTTTTGTCAAAAATATCTATTCGGATACTAACTCGATCAGATCCATGTTTTGATCATTCTTGAATTTTACACCACTATGATTATTTTGAGGTATTTTGGGCGTGGATAAAAACCAAGTACTTAATCCTTAATCCTTAATCCTTGTCATTTTGTTTCACCGGATTCGCTTTTTTAAAAATATTTTTCATCATCCTCGCCTTAAATGATGATATTATTGAATATCTTTGGCCCAAGGCAAAAGATGAATGATTTTCAAGAATATCTTTGGCCTCAGAGTGTAAAAGATGAACAGTGTTGAGATTTAACGTGACAAAGGATTGATGAATATCTTTGGGCCTGTAGTGCAAAGATGAATATTTGATTCCGTATGTATATCGATTGATGTTACAGGATAAAATATTGATGATGGACCGTTAAATTCATAGATTATAGTAGATTTCATTCTCTACGTAACTCTTCTATGAATTATTATTTCACCATGTAATATTGATCCGAAACTTGTTGTTTATTGTATTCTATCGATTTTTCCTCGTTGAAGACTAACGATAATTTGTTGTATATTATCTTAGTCATAATATTCTTTACCGGGCTAGTCGAGCTCACCCTTTTCCTTGTTGTTCCATTTTTCTTCTCGGGAGGCGAGAATGTAATGAGTACTACTCGGGGTATGGAATGAAGGTTCTAGAGAGAGTTGTTTAGTAGTCCTCACCATTTTGTAAAATAATGAATCAATAATTATGATGGGGATTTATTTGAGTATAGATATTGTCTGTAAGACAATATTATATTTAAACTCACAGTATATATTGTCGATTTCACACACGACATTTGTATTATTGAAGTCAGTAGTTTTGTACCATACGATTATTTGGCACTCGAGAATGGGTGTTGTGTATACCTATTTTGGGGCGCCACAGCTTGTTATCGAGCTTAGGGATATGATCTCTCATGAGATCGGGAATAAAACTAGAGGGAGAGACGAGTAAATCCTTCGCTAAAGGTGTCCTACCTAAGCTTATTTGTTAGTTGGTCAAGATATAGGGATATTATGTGATATATTGATTTCTTAATTAACCCTTATTTTATGACAAAGATTTGAGAATGTCGATCGAGAATATTAACAAAGTGGAGTAAATGAGACCGTGGAGATGCTGTACTCACCAACGAGGAGAACGGCAACAGTGGGTAATGTTCCTCCCGTGAACAACACCAATCGAAAGCGAGATGATGAACGAGGGATGTTTAGAAGCTTTTTGTAGTTCATGCAAAATCGCACGAGGAGACTCGTGTTCAAAATATGAGGAGGAAATGATAGCAATTCACGGGTGGTCACACGTGACAAGCAGCTTCAAAGAGTTGGGACCACTGCACTGGGAAAGTCGAATCCGATTAAAGCGAGACGTGGGTCAAACAAATTACCAAGATATTCGATGTCTTGGGATGCACACGGAGAATGAGAAAGTTCCATTCGCCGCCTTTATGTTCCGTGGCGCAGGCAGACATCGGTGGGAATTGTGAAGCGCACTCCATCCAATTGACTTTCAAGACGTCATGGGAGACGTTTCAAGAAATAGTTCAATGACAAGTACTTCCCGAAAGTATTCGGGCTATATGAAGGAAGTGGAGTTTATTAGACTAGAGCAGAATAACACGACGGTGTCCCAAAGACGAGGCTAAGTTCATGAGTTATCGTGTTCGCACCTCATTTGGTGGAGAATGAGGAACGATGACGCGGATGTTTCGAGAGGTTTTCAAACCGACATACGCCAAGATCTCATTTCTCATAAATTTTCTCTATTCAGATGTTGTCAACAGTGGCTCATTGTTAGAAGCGAGATAACGAAAGTACGCTCAACCGAGGGACCATAACCAGGATCATACTCAAGATAGCAGCCATCGTAATAACGATAACCAAACGGAGAAAGAAGAATCTGAGACAAAGGCTGTAACCACCTCGATGGTAATCGGCCATGAAAAAATAAGAAGTTTAGTCGGGAGGAGATTTTAAAAGAGAGATTCAACAACCACGACCATTGTGAAGACGTCGCCACCAAGAAGAACTAGTTTTTATGGAGGAGAACGACCACCGGTCAGATGTTACAAATGCGGGAAAGAGGGACATATCACCCAAACCGCCCCACAACAGCTTTAAGGTATGCTATAATTGTGGAAAAGAAGGATATATCGCCGAGATCAGACGAAGAGCGTAAACCCCATTCCAATGAGAATGGTGACTCAAAAGATCGTCCCCGTAAAAGTCAAAGTCAACGATTCCGGAAGAGCGTTTGTTGTGGATTTGGTCAAAATGCGAGGAACCCGAACGGGTTAAGACGCAAGTTAGTTAATTATAAATTCTCTAAGTATATACCTTACTAGATATCGGTTCTACCCATTCTTTTATCTCTCTTACTTCAAGGCCAACGCTTGAACTTGACTACGGAGAAATTAAACTTTGACTTTATTTGTGGAGACTCCATTAGGAGAAACTTTCATTACATCCGTTGTTTAAAAATCTTGCTTGATTCAAGTTGGCACTATCACATTACCCGTTAACCTTATTTCTATAGAGATATTTGCTTTTGATGTGATTTTAAGGTTAACTACTCATCATGCCAAATTGATTGCTTTTGTAAGGTTGTTAGTTTTCATATTCCTAAGCAAACTCGTTATTCAATTCAAGCAATCAAACCATTGTAGTCAAACATTTTCATATCAAGCCATGAAGTCATTCGCTTATTACGGATGTTAAGTTTTTTAGTCCATGTTATGGATTTGAATAAAGACACGCCGATTTGAATAATATTCTGTTGTTATTGATTTTTCCCGACGTATTTCAAGAATTTCTTGGTTTACTCCCAAAGACCGATATTAAATTTTGTATCGACTTTGAACCCCAGACAAAACTCATTTCTAAAATCTCATATCGAATGGCTCCTATGAACTTCGAGGAGTTAAAATTCAACTATAGAATTTGGTACCGAGCCTTTATTTTGTGACTTCTTTGTAGAATTCACTAAGCCAGACTCTCTGTAGGGACGCCATATTCGTATGCGATAGTAAACCGATAGGTGTCATTGTGACGCTTATCCAAGATTGGGATATGAGTCACGATTGAGAGCAACCTAAGTCGGTTATCGAAATACGTAGCTTTTAGGCTTAGTTGGTTATTATCGGAGATTCGTTGAAGGATATTCTCGAATCGCTATTCCATTAACGCAATTGACTCGTAGAGATACAAAATTGTATGGAGCGAGGAATGCGAGAAGATTTTCCAAGAGCTCAAGAGGCTACTCATTTCAAGTACATATTCTAACCATGCCATCCTCGAAAAGCGAACGTGGTAGGCGACGCGTTGAGTAGAAGATCATATGCGGAACGAAAAGCGATGATGTCAAGTATACGCATAGAGCCAACTTTAATAGAAAAAGTTAAGGTTGCTTCAAGCCACCGAGGCCGGCCGATGCGTATGAAGAAGAAAGTACAAGAAGGAGCTATTCTAAGCGAGAATTGATGAAGAAGGAATACTTGAGTCCACTCTAGACTTTGTGTTCCTAACGACTGATTTGAAGTACAAGATTATGATGGAGGCAACACAATACGCCATTTGCAATCCATCCTCGAAGTACTAAAATGTATCGTGATCTTCGACATACATTTTGGTGGAACAATATGAAGAGAGAGATTGCAAAGTTTATCTCGATGTGTTTAACTTATCAACATGTAAAGGCAGAGCATCAAGTGCCAAAGGGTTCGTTGCAACCACTTGAGATTCCGGAATGGAAGCGGGAACACATTACTATGGATATCGTTACGGGTCTTCCTACGGTTTCTCAAGGCATCAATGCTATTTGGGTTATTGTTGATAGATTAACCAAGTCTACTCATTTCTTACCGATACGAGAGACTTATTCCTCGAACGCCTTTCTCGTATGTAAGTAAATGAGATTGTGAGATTGCATGGCATGCCAAGATCCATAGTTTTGGGTTAGTTTGCAGAAAGCTACGAAGCACGAATTTCATTTATCTGGATTTGGCATACCATCCTCAAACGGATGAAAGCAATCGTAAAGGACTACTCAAACTCTTGAAGATATATTAAAACTCGTGTCCTAGATTTCAAAGGAAGTTGGGATAAGTACTTGCCATTGGTGGAATTCTCATACAACAATAGTTATTAAACAAATATAGGCATGGTTCCATTCAAGCATTATATGGACGAAAATGTCGTTCTCCGATATGTTGGGATGAGGTGGGTGAAGCAACATTGTTGGGACCCGAAAGTTAAGACGTATTATCACTCTAAAAAGATCCAAATGATTGGACAACGATACAAACCGGCACAAGATCGACAAAAGAGTTATGCGGATCTTCATCGAAAGGACGGAAATTTAATGTAGGGATCATGTATTGTCATGCGAAGTTGCTCCATGGAAGGAGTTACAAGATTTGGGAAGAGAGGAAAGTGAATCCACGATTTATCGGTCCATTTCAAATTCTTGACCGAGTAGGAAATGTAGCCTATAGACTTGCGTTACTCTCCGAGTATGTCTCGTGTTCATAATGTGTTTCACATATCATGCATTTCAGTAAATATGTGAAAGACCCGAACCACGTTATAGAGTTAGAACCAGATTTAGATACCAAGACTTAACGTATTATGAGGTATTTGTCAAGATTTTGGATAGGAAAGAGCATGCCTACACGCAAGAAAGGTTATACCACAAGTTAAAGTTTTGTGGAGGAATCATGCTATAGAGGAAATGACTTTGGGAATTGGAAACGGAAATGAAAGCGAGGTATCCTCACCTTTTCGAAACACTAGGTACGTACGTCAATTTCGAGGACGAAATTTCATAAGGAGGGGAGGTTGTAAGACCCCAAATTTTTTAAATAAAAAGGAATTTCCTTTATTTATTATTTTGAAATAGTAAGGGTTGATTTGATTAATGTGGATAGTTAAGGGTTAAATATGCAAATATTTCAAAATAAGCAAGTGGTTATAAAATATTCATTGTTGTTTGGGAATATTCGTTTGGTCGTGGAATATTAAATGCGATTCGGGAATATTCGCACGATCGGCCAAGAAACCATGTGTGGGCCCCATAACGGAAAGTTTATGGATGAAGAAACGACAAATATAAGTTGTTTTTAAATAACTGGCGTAGTTATTACACAATTATCATTGTTGAATACCCGGTGGTTAAAACACACTAATACGCGCTTGTTGAAAGCAATTTAGATTACCAGTATTGCACCAATTATTGATTCTTACGTAAGAAGGCACTACTCAATAATGGTTACAAAGAATTCTCGCTCACGATATTTTATCGAGTTAATAATTGTTGTGTTGATATTTTATATCATTGTTTCAATAATTGTCATTACACAAGATCTTTCATTATCGAAGCAATAATTCATATTATCTGAATAATATTATTAGATAACATTATTGACAATGTCTAGAAAGTTACATCTAAGGAGAGGTTTGGTCACCTAATCAGGCGCCAGAAGAAGAAATTCTTATTGGAAAGCCCCCTCTTCCTGAAGGCGCTGGGTTGTCAATATTGTGATTCTCGTAATATTATTTGTGAATAATTAATTATTGATTTATATGATGAGGAAAATATTGATTTTATGTGGATATAGATGGAGAAAATTTTTAAAATGACAATTGTTGAAAATTAATATTTTATCTTTTTCTCGATAAAATAATTCATTTAAATATATTATTTTAATAATATATTAACGGTGATATTTTTACAACGAATGTGGGATATATGAGTATACGAGGAGGAAGAGTATTTTGTTGCAATAAATGTTTAAAACATGTTAAACATGTCATGGACCCCATTTATCAATGAAATTTGATATAAATGTAAAATCGCCCGTTTGTGGATTTCGGTCAATTTCTATTTGGAATTTGGAAAAACTTTCTTCTGCAAAGTTGTAGAGAATTTTATTTCCTATAAAAACTCAATGAGATTCGAATTTTCTGATGAAAGGGCTATTTATTATGAATTATTGAAGTTCTCAAGTTCAAATAATTGATTTTGAAGTTTAAAATATTTAAAATTAGAAAAACGTTTTTTCTTATTTTTTTTTCTAGAAGGTGGCATGTGTTTGATGGCTGAAATCAGATTCTAGACATGTGTAGAAAATAATATAATTATATTATTAATTTATTAAATTTTCTGCTTTGGTGTTCTAAGCAATTTCCTATAAATAGGGTGCTTAGGTTAGAATTGAAAATCACACCGTAAATCAAGTTTTTCTCTCTATATTATCGAGCATATTCTTGTGAGTATTTTGAGTATACTTTGAGTATTTCTCTACGGTGCAAGTCCAAGTCATGCTTTATATCAGGTGTTTCAAATTTAGAAGATCGATCTTTCGAGGTAAGGGATATTATTTTTTTTTTGTAATGATATTATTTCTTCAATATCATTATCTTTGAAATGTTGATCTGAAGTTTTATCAAATTTGGAACTTTTTCATGTCTGGGGTTACTATTCATGGGTTACTATTCATGAGTTACTATTCATGAGTTACTTATTCACGAAGTTACTATTCATGAGTTCTTATTCACGAGTTACTATTCACGTAGTACTATTCATGAAGCGTGAAGATGTTTTTGTGGAATTTCTATCTTTTGGTGTCTGAGTTACTATTCACGATACTCTGACTTTATTCACGATACATACGATAAGACTATTCATCGAAAAATAAAATTTCTTCTTTTTGTCCAAAATATCTATTCGGATACTAACTCTCGATTGTATCCATGTTTTGATCATTCTTGAATTTTACACCACTATGATTATTTTTGAGGTATTTTTGGGCGTGGATAAAACCAAGTACTAATCCTTAATCCTTAATCCTTGTCATTTTGTTTCCTTTGGATTAGTTTTTTTAAAAATATTTTCATCATCCTCGCCTTAAATGATGATATTATTGAATATCTTTGGCTTGTAGTAGCAGTAAAGATGAATGATTTCAAAGAATATCTTTGGCATCTTTGGGTGAGTGCAAAGATGAGCAGTGTGTTGAGATGAACGTGACCGATTGATGAATATCTTTGGCTGTAGGTAAAAGATGAATATTTGATTCCGGATGTATATTGATTGATGTTACGGGGATAAAATATTGATGATGAATTTGTTAAATTCATAGATTATAGTAGATTTCATTCTCTACGTAACTCTTCTATGAATTATTATTTTTCATTGCGAATATTGATCCGAAACTTGTTGTTTATTGTATTCTATCGACTTTTTCCTCGTTGAAGACTAACGATAATTTGTTGTATATTATCTTAGTCATAATATTCTTTATTGGGCTAGTTGAGCTCACCCTTTTCCTTGTTGTTCCATTTTTCTTCTCGGGAGGCGAGAATGTAGCGAGTACTAGTTGGGGTATGGAATGAAGGTTCAGAGAGAGTTGTTTAGTAGTCCTCACCATTTTGTAAAATAATGAATCAATAATTATGATGGGGATTTATTTGAGTATAGATATTGTCTGAAGACAATATTATATTTAAACTCATAAGATATATTGTCGTATTTCTACCGACATTTGTATTAATGAAGTTGTAGTTTGCTTTTTTGTACCATGTATTTGGTGACTCGAGAATGGGTGTTGTGTATACCTATTTTGGGGGCGCCACACTACTAATGCTATCCTCCGGACCATTACTCCGCTTTCCGACTCGTCTCAAATTATGTTCTCATTTTCTCAAGAGAATAAATGAAAGAAAGGGTGAGCTCAACTAGCCCAAGAAGAAATATTATGACTAAGATAATGCAAAATAATTTATCATTAGCCTTCAACGATGTTAAACCGATAAAATATAATAGACAACAAGTTTAACTCTGCAATGAATAAGCAATCCATTAAAAAGAGTCAAGTAGAGAATAAAGTCTACTATCTTTTAGGTTTTAAAAGGTTTTTCATCATCTTTAGTATTTGAGACTCAAACTTTAATAAATAATCCACATCATCGAATCACCCCGCTTGACTACTGACCAAGGATATTCATCAAATTATCAATGGTCATGACTATACCGAATCACCCTGGTCATAATCATACCAAAATTATCCATCATCGCATTACTGTGCCACCGAGGACTTTTATCACATCATTTATAACAAGACATGATTATACCGAATGATCCCCTGGTCATAATCATACTAAGTTCATCTATATCTTGTGACGCCCCAAAATAGGTCCATTCCATCCAACCCATTCGAGTCGCCAAATATATGGTATACGGAAAATAACTACAACTTTATTACAACAATTGTCATGCAAAATACAACAACACATATCTTGTGAGTTTGGATACAAATATATACCAATCAGAAGACGTCACAATGACACCTTACATAAAGGTATAGTCAAAAACTGTTTTAGAAATTAGAATCTTTGGGAAGTGTTCAAGGAAACCTTCGTATATGGGAGGCCATGCTTTTAGGTTATGGTAGATATCATATGGCCACGTAATTATCCTGGTTGATTCCAATAGACCCCAAAGAAAAAACGAGAAGATTACTATCATATTCTTCCCAATGGTGAGTCTTTTCTCGACATATCATTATCTCCACTGTCTCTAATTGGGTATTATACTCCAAACAAACACTAAGATTATATAGGTAGTGCTTGTAAATATACTCGCAAGTGGATGTGCACAACCTTGTCTTATGATAACACGAAGTTCAGTATGTCATTTAGACATCTTGTATGATAAGTGGCAAAACACCCTTCCAAAGTTAAATTCACCTCACCCTCAACATCTATATAGACCACCACTCTATTCCTCGCTATCCCCGCTCGACCCAATTTACACTTTTATTACATGAAAGGAATTGTGAAACAAAAGGGTGAGCACAACTAGCTCGATAAAGAATATTATGACTAAAGATAAATAAATTATCAATAGTCTTCATCAAGAATAAATCGTAGATTTAGAACATATGGTAGATGATAAAACTTTTCAACCATAGTTCAAAGTGGAATGAGCAATCCATTAGAAGAGTCAAATGACTATAAAGTCTATTATCTTCTCCACGTTAAAAGTCCATCAACAATATTTTATCCTTGTAACATCAATCAACAGTTCCTTTCCACAATCATATGAATAACTCATAATCATAATTGTGATTCTAAATTCCTCTTCTCATCCCAGACGAAGATAATTTTCATCAATTGCCTCTTTACCGAAACATCAAATATCATGGTTATACCAAATCACAGTTCCTGTTCATAATCATACTAATAAATTCATCTTTGCACCACGGGCCAAAGATATTCATCAATAGTACTACATGCTAAAGATATTCAACAACAGGTCATCTTTGCATTACGAGCCAAAGATATTCATCAATAATTCATCTGCAGACTACAATTTAAAGATATTCATCAACAAGTCATCTTTTGCATTACGAGCCAAAGATATTCATTAATAATTCATCTTTTTGACTACACAAAGCAAAAGATATTCATCAACAAGCCATCTTTGCACTACTACCCAAAGATATTCATATCTCAAATAAATACATAATCATTTCGAAGTTATATAACAATAATTATAACCATGTTGATCAATTCACCTTTGCACTTAAGCTAAAAATATTCAATTGTAAATTCAATGGTCATGATCATACCTTTACCAACAATTCAACTTTTGCACTTCTTGGCCAAAGAGAACCCATGGTCACGATCATACCAATAATCTACCCATCTTTTACACTCAAGTCAAAGAGAAATGTCATCATTAGGGTTATAAGAATGTTATATAAAACAATATAATCAAAACATAATTTTAATTTCAAGAGTAAGATTCATAAATCAACGATAATTTGGTGGGAAGAAGAAACCAATTTGTTGTGAATAGTACCCGTGATTCGTACGTAATACCGTATATCGCAAGTAGTAACCTCGACCACGAAAAGATAAAGTTTCATAATAAAATTCATATCCATATTTATAACACCTTAATCCAAATGTTATAAATCACTTAGAAATCTCATAATCTAATATTATTAATATTATAATAATATTTTAATCATTTCTTAAACTTATAAATAATTTAATCAAATTATTTACACTTTAATAATTAATGCATTTAATCATCTAAAATGCCAAACTCATAAGATTTCATCATCATTAACCAAAACCCTCATAAAAATCATATATATCTCATATATGATTCTCAAGCCAATAAATCATATTTTCCAATTTTCTTACTTCACATAACATATTTAATTCATTTACTCATAACTAGAACATTTTCATGAAAATACCAAATCGGTTCCAAAAATATTTCTTTTTCTGGGATTTAGCATAACATAGTTCCATATTGAACATATATTTTTCTCTAAATTTTAAAATTCATTTACTATTTTCAAATAGCCAAAACCATTTAATATTTAAACATTTATCATAAATTATACTTTTATCCAAAAATTCGAAATTTACACGGTATATTGATATTATATAGATGTACTCCCAATAAAAATTTCATCAATTTTGGAGTTAATCACAAGGAGTTATAAGCGATTACTTTTAAAATAGTCTTTTCTCATAAAATTCATAACTCTCAATCTATACATCTAAAATACCTCAAAATAATCATAGTGGTGTAAAATTCAAGAATGATCAAAACATGGATACAATCAAAGCTAGTATCCGAATAGATATTTTAGACGAAAAAAAAAAATTTCATTTTTAATTGAATAGTCGTATTCGTGAATGAATAGTCAGATACGTGAATAGTCTTAGTACACGTGAATAGTAACTCAAACACCAAAAGATAGAAATTCCAAAAAAAAACATCTTCACGCTTCATGAATAGTACTCGTGAATAGTAACTCGTGAATAGTAACTTATAAATAGTAACTCGTGAATAGTAACTCCTGAATAGTAACCCCGACATGAAAAAGTTCCAAATTTGATAAAAAGTTCCAACCAATATTTCAGCATAATGATATTGAAGAAATAATATCATATGAGAAGAAAATAACATCCCTTACCTCGAAAGACAATACTTCTAACAGGATATCGGATATGACGCTGAAGGAAACTTGCACTGATGAATATCAACTCACCAAGTATCTAAATACTCACAAATTACACTCAATAATCTAGAGAGAAAGAGAAAACTTATGTTTACGGTGTGATTTTCAATTCTAACTTAGCCCTCTATTTATAGGAAAATGTTAAGACGTAGAAGAAGACTTGATTGCCACCGATGGCTTTACTCGCTTCTTATTCCACCCACAAAAATCACCATCTTCCCAACAACCTGAAAGTAGTATTTATACAAGCCCAATCATGTTTGATGATAAATAATATACTTTATAACAATCTTATTCATTTATTAATAAAAGTATTAATTTATTAAAGGCTTTTGATTATCTACATGATGTTGTTTTATAATATGTGATAAACCCATAGTTTTAAGCAATGCTTTTAGAATAATGATGATGATCATTCTAATGAGATCTAAATTCTTTGAAAGCTTAAAACTAAAATAGTTCCCAATCGTTGGATTACTAAATTGGGGATTAGTGAATCCGGATAGATTGGTACATACGTTGCTTGCTTTCGTTGGATGAGGATGATTGATCTCATGATCATTTGTGTGGAGACACTAAAGCAAGTATGTAGGTGCTTATTAGAGAATAAGTTCATTGAACGTGGCTCGCTAAGGAATACCTAATGGAGTTTTATTTGCTTTGTCAATAGAATTCTGTAGTGATAGTGAAGACAAGTGATCCTTGGACTTGAGATCATCATAGTATCTTGTGTATGATGAGTTATACTTTGACTTATTCCTTAAGACCCTTAGGGTATATCAAAGGGTATGCTTGGGTATAATAAGTTATACATGGAGATAATGTATGATCAATAAAGAATCTACCACTTTAATAAAGAAGAGAAATGTCCTATGTGATTCGATAAATGACAACCCAAAGAGTCCTTGGTTAAGGCGTAATGAAATTAGAAAGGAGTTTCTAATTTGCATTATTTGAAGTTGTGCATTTAAGAGTCGAAATACATATAATTAAATAAAATAAGACTTGACGGTAATTTCATGTCTTATATTTAATCGGGACATTGTATGGTGGACGGATTGAATTATTTGCAGTAACTATTTACTCAAAGGTTCTTTTATGATTAATGTTGAAATCTATATTATCCGGAAAGTCGTTGATCGCTAGGAGGCTTATCCTCATTGTAGAATAAATATTATTTAAATAAATTAATTGTTTAATTTATTTATTTAAATAAGATTAGAATTGTTCTAATTGATTTATTCACAATAGGTTTAATATGGAGAACCTAAAGGTCACACCATAAAAGGAAGAATAATTATTTAAGAAGTTAATGGCATAATCGTAATATATATGTTAAGTATATTTAATTTAATCTATGGTGATAGAATAAATTAAATAGCTTAATATTTATTATTTAATATTTTAGAAATATTAAATATAAATTAATAAGAGGAGTCTTATTAATATTATTACAATTATTATTATTTTAATTTCTAAAAGAGTTTAGGAATTAATTTAATATAAGTACTCTCATTTATTCCTAATTGGATTAGGAAGGAAAATTAGTTAAAGGAGTTTAATTAATTATCCCTAATTAGATTAGGGAGCTTAATTAATTAAAATAATTTAATTAATTAAATAAATCTCAATTCCTTAATTATTAAGGTGGGTTGCCCACATCTATAAATAAGAGGAGTCTTATTATGGGTGGGATGGGTTGTTGACTTTGACAACTACGTAATTCCAATAGTTGGAGAGTACACCCTTTTTCTATAGAGATAGGAAAAACTAGGGTTTGAGCCAATACCCTTCTTCTTGAATTTTCTTCTTCCTTGGTGGATCACCTCTAGAGGCCAAACATTTGGGTGGCTAACGTTGATCAAAGGAAAGAACCAAACCCGGTGGATTCAAGTTGAACGAAAGGATTTGGAGGTGAACTTGTACACGAGGAAGCTCGATCTTGAGGGTATGATTTATTCTTTATCTTTTCGTTTAATTAATAATTATGCATAAAAGGTGATCCGTATATGGTTTGAAAATTTTTTAAACTCGATTTTTACACGCTTCGCTTTAATTTTATGCAATTTGATTCAAGCATATGAATATTACAAAACTAATAAATTGGTATCGAGCCAAACCTTTATGCACGAATTATTAATTATTTTATTTGATATGTATATTGATATGTGTTTAGAACAATTTAATTGGGCATAATTTAATTGTATAAAATTAAAAAAAAAAAAAAAAAGGTGAATCACGTGATCAGGAGTGTGACCAAAATAATTTGCTTAATTCAAAAGAAACTCGGCAACATATTTTGCTAGACTCCTGACTTCCAAACAAACAGGAACGGAAATAAAGTGAAGCAGCATGCATTCGGTCAAATTTTAAAAATCAGGAAGCATATATCAAATAAAGGAACGGAAATCTGATTATTTTTCGTTTTGATTCGCACGGAAATCTGATTATTTTTATTTTGATTTGCATGGATTTCAGTTAACTATATATATATATATATTCGGTATATATTATATATATATATATATAATAGTTATATATATATATATATTATTCTTAATATTATATTTATATACTATTATTTTATATATATATATTTGATATATATATATATATATATATATATATTTTATATATATAATTATTTTAATCTTAAAATAAAAGTTTATTTTAATTTTAAAATAAAAGGTTTATTTTAATTTTAAATAAAGGTTTATTTTAATTTTAAAATTAGAATTTCATGCTAACTAATTAGAGTTGGAATTGGATTCCATAATAACTAATTGGAGTTGAAATTGATCTTTCCTTAAATAAAGGAGTTTGTTTAGATTTGAAATAAGATTTCATATTATTCAAAATAAAAGAGTTTATTTGTGAATAGGAAAGAGAATCCTAATTTCCTTAAATAAAGGAGTTTATTTAAATATGAAATAAGATTTCATATTATTCAAAATAAAGGAGTTTATTTGTGAATAGGAAAAGAATATCCGTGTTTCCTTTAATAAAAGATTTTTTTTTACTTGGAATTGGATTCCATAATTAATTAAAATAAAGGAGTTTATTTTGATTAAAAATTTTGATTAAAATAAAATAGTTTATTTTATTCAAAATTGGATAAATTAAAATAAAATAGTTTTATTTTGATTTAAATTTGGATTAAAATAAAGGAGTTTATTTTGATTCAAAAATAGATTTTATACTAACTAAATTTGCCCATTAAATGATATCAATATATATATTAAATGTTTATTATTCATAAGATGAATGTTATTTATTGATGCATATGATGATGTGTATGATAATAAATGGGATTGATTATGGACTATTGACCAATGTGATTGGATTTTATTTTAGTTGGATGCATGAATGTATGGGTTTTATTAAATGGGTCTCACTGCGTACCTCGCCTTCTCTAATTTTTTCGAATGTAAATTCTATCTCCTCCTATGCACTTTCCCTCGATTCAGCGATCAAGGTTTCTATTTATTTTAAATAGTTTTGTAATAGGAATAGTTAGAATTAATTTTGAAAAATTGGAGATCAAAAGGGCAAGGAGCGCTTGAAGACCCGTTTGTTATGGAGCAGGGTTTAAATGTAATAGTTATATTTAAATATTATTTCTTGCACTTTGGGGGTTTGACCTTTTGGTTCACTTGGTGGCTCTAGTGAACCAAACTAGAATAAAAGTCCATAATCAATCCGGGTAGAATATAGTATTCTATATGTGCATGCTTATATTATATATATTATATATTATGCAAACATGCTTCGCATGTTCATTAATACGACGCGTATTTATATATATATATAAATGCTACGCTTAAACAAGATGAGACAAATTAATAAAAACCCTCAATTTTTATATTATGTCCTAAGCGTTCAAAGATATTTGGAATATCGAACGTCCGCCTTCTAGCATGATAAAATTAATAGAGTATTAAATATTTAATATGAGTTTGTTGTGTCACCACAAGACAAGTATTAAGTATTTAAGATGTTAATTTATCACATTTGATGCTTATAAAGAAAATTGAACAATATTGTTTTGTTGTGTCACCACAAGGATGATAATTTTCTTTTTTGAATATATGGAGTGCTAGGTCGGACTTAACTTCGATAATTTTGATTCGGATGTGCCACCACTTGATCAAAATAATCTAAGAGGCAAAATATAAGGAGTTCGATAGTTGATGTAATTGACAAAAAGTTGTCTACCTATTTATTTATATATAGTTTGTTGTGTCACCACAAGGCTATATACATTTGAAATGGGATCCTTATTCTCACTTAGCGAGATCTTTAATTAGATTTTGCCGAACTATATAAGTGAGGTAATATAGTTTGAAGAAAATAGTGGGAGATACCAATTTAAAACAAGACCTAATTTATTTTGGTAATTAATAAAAGAATGTATGTTAAAATGTTGTTAATTACAAATTCATTTACAGAATTTTATAATGTCTAAAATTACTATCACTGCGAAGCATATAAAATGCTAAATTAACCAAACCGAATTAAACGGATTGGTTAAGGAATTTGAGAATAGTTCTCATGGCTGAAAAGTTATCTTATGTCCTTAATACGCCTATCCCCGCAATGGTTGCGAACAATGCCTCGAGGAAGACATTGCTACTTTTAGAAAGTGGCAAAGATGATGCATGATTGGCTCAATGCATCATGCTCGCATCTACGAGTAACGAGCTTGTCGTAACAAGATGAAACTATGGATGCTCCTATTATATTCCCGCACATCAAGTAGTTGATGGTGAGGAAAGTGGGGATGATAGATATCGAGATATCTAAGGAGCTCTTCCGATCTAGAATGGCCAATGGCACTATAGTATGAGACAAAAAGTTCTTAACATAATCAATTTGATTGATCAATTAGACAACCTGGTTTTGTCATGGATGGAGAGTTGAGCCAAGATTTGATCTTGCACTCACTCCGGACTCCTTTCACAATTGTTGTGAATTTTTCATATGAACAAGCTAGATATCGACTTCGTTGATTTGCTTAACATGTTGAAAAATGATGAGAGTCACTTTCCAACCAAGAAAGACCATGTCTTCTTTGGTAGGGGCCAAAGGATCTTCCGAAAAGAAGAACGATTCAAAGAAGGTATATAGAAAGGCAAAACAAAGGATAATAAGAACAAAAGCGTCACGGATAAGAAAGGAGTTTGCTTCCACGCAATAAGCCCGACACCTTTGGAAAGAAAGCTGAGAAGCATCTTGCAGAGAGGCTAACCAAAGAAGCTTAGTGAAGTTTTGCCATAAATGATTTTTTGTTCATGATTGAAATAAATTTTTCTTTAAGTCAAGGTTCTACTTTGGGTATTGGATACCGATTTTTGGTTATCATAAATATAGATTTATGAAGGGACCAAGCAGAAGTAGAAAGTTAAACAAGGTAAGTAATCCTATGTGTGGGAAATGAAGCAAAGGTTGCTGTACATTAGCCATAGAAACTTATAGTTTAGCAATGCCTACGGGCAAATCTATTAAGTCAATAAGTTGTTATTGTATTCCAGTTCTTGTTAAAAATATTATTTCCATTTTATTGTTGGACAATGAAATCTTTGGTATTGTAATTAAGAACAATTGTTGTTCTATTTATAATAATAATGTTTTGTATAGAACTGGAGTATTACTTAATAAATTTAGTATACTTGACTTACGTGAAAATAATTTTGCATATTGAACAAATTAGTATAAGAAAAGGAGATGATTATTCAAAGAGTTGAATGTGTGTATTTGTTGAAATACAAGTGTGAATTATTTGAAAGGTTCAAAGAATTCAGAAGTGAAACAAATTGACAAAGTATTAAGATTCTTTGATTAGATCAAGGAATAAATGCTTGTGCAATAAGTTTCTAGATCATCTCAAATGGTTTTCTCATAATGGACACCTCCTGATACATAATAATTGATTTATGTATCTGAAAGGAAAAATTGTACCTTGTTGGACATGGTGCGGTCCATAATGATTTTACCGACATTTCAGTATCCCTCTAGGGTCATGTCCTAGAAATGGCTGCATATCTACGGAAAAGGTAACCTCAAAATCAGCCCCAAGACTCCATAAAAGTTATGGACTGGGAGGATTCCTAATCTTAAGTATGTTAAGATAAGGGTTGTCCAACTTATGTGAAAAGGTTTCAAAGGATAAGCTTGGGACAAGATTTGATATGTCTGATTTGTGGGACATCCTAAAGTAAGTTTAGGGTATATGTTCTATAATTCTACTTAGCAAAAGGTGTTTGTTATGAAACACCGCCTTCTAAGATAAAGGTGTTTATCATTGAAGGGGCTAGTGGGAGGATAATAGATCTTAAAAAGTTCAAGAACCACAAAACACTATAAGTCAAATAAGAGGAACTCGTAGATAGACCTATTGTACCACAAACCGAATCAGTAAATCGGAATAAGCATCAAGATACCTAGGAGGTATGGATTCATCATAGATGATGATGATGAGGTACGCATCATGAAGATGATGATCCGATTACATACGATGAGTTAAGAGTCATGAGACACTCGGAGAAATTGATTGAAGCAATATTCTCAAAAAAAATAAAATAAAATGGAACATTCATTTTGATGAAACAAATCAAAAGAGTTTGATTTTATCAAAATAAGAATGAACCTAATGTGTACAAAAGGGTCGATTGGGAGCATCATGACATTCCTAAGTATTATATGTTGATATACTACGGATAAGGAATGACATACCAATGCTACAATCAGTAAAGATAAAGTTGTCTAAACATTCCTCCATGAATGGTTTGGGAAGAGTATCTTAATTGGGGATATAAATCTATATAGATAGATTTAAGAGGATGCTCGACTTAACCCAAGGAACGTATATTCATTTGTTGCTAAATTCGTTTAGCATGGCAAACTCCAAGAGATGTCTCATGTAGATGAGCTATGGAGTGTATCTCTCTTAATAGTCCCCACAGACTCCTGAAAAGAGAGGTCGCATGAGTGACAATCATGTATGCAATGAAATGTACGAGACCTGATGTTGATCGGTCATATTCTGGAGAAGATCATTGTAAGACAGTGAAAAACATCTTAAAGTGCTTAACCGACACTAAGGATGTGATCATATTCATGGTGGGTCTTAATTAAAACTAGAGGGCTTAACAGACTCAAGTTTTCAGACAGACCAAGACGACAGAAAATACACTTTAAGGTAAAATGTTACCTTGAACAGTGGTGTAGTGAATTGGAAAGGTTCCAAACAGCAAAGAGTTGCTGGTTTAGTGATAAAGACAAAGTATATAGCTATAAATGAAGCTGCAAGTTGATTGTTTGGATTAAAAGTTCATTACGTAACTAGAGCAGTTCCCAAGTCTCATCTTGGATCTAAACATGTGTTGTGGCACTTTCATTTGATTATTAGAATCATTGAAAGATGGGAAATCACTATAGAGATAGTGGACTCTCATGAACAACATTACATATCCATTAACTAAAGCTTATCCAACAATGCAGGATAATCGTCACTTAGAAAGAAGAGTATAAGATACCATGACGATTGACTTTAGTGCAAGTAGGAGATTGAAAGTAGTATGCACACATGCCCAATCATGTTTGATGATAAAGCATATACTTTGTAACAATCTTATTCATTTATTAATAAAAAGTATTAATTTATTAAAGGCTTTTAATTATCTACATGATGCTGTTTTATAATATGTGATAAACCCATAGTTTTAAGCAATGCTTTTAGAATAATGATGATGATCATTCTAATGAGATCTAAATTCTTTGAAAGCTTAAAACTAAAATAGTTCCCAATCGTTGGATTACTAAATTGGGGATTAGTGAATCCGGATAGATTGGTACATACGTTGCTTGCTCATTGGATGAGGATGATTGATCTCATGATCATTTGTGTGGAGACACTAAAGCAAGTATGTAGGTGCTTATTAGAGAATAAGTTCATCGAAGCGTGGCTCGCTAAGGAATACCTAATGGAGTTTTATTTGCACTGTCAATAGGAATTCTGTAGTGATAGTAAGACAAGTGATCCTTGGACTTGAGATCATCATAAGTATCTTGTGTATGATGAGTTATACTTTGACTTATTCCTTAAGACCCTTAGGGTATATCAAAAGGTATGCTTGGGTATAATAAGTTGTACATGGAGATAATGTATGATCAATAAAGAATCTACCACTTCTAATAAAAGAAGAGAAATGTCCTATGTGATTCGATAAATGACAACCCAATGAGTCCTTGGTTTATATGAGTAATGAAATTAGAAAGGAGTTTCTAATTTGCATTATTTGAGTTGTGCATTTAAGAGTCGAAATACATATAATTAAATAAAATAAGACTCGACAAGTAATTCCATGTCTTATATTTAATTGGGACATGTATGGTGGAAGGATTGAATTGCACAGTAACTATTTACTCAAAGGTTCTTTTATGATTAATGTTAAAATCTATATTATCCGGAAAGTCGTTGATCGTTAGGAGACTTATCCTATTGTAGAATAAATATTATTTAAATAAATTAATTGTTTAATTTATTTATTTAAATAAGATTAGAATTGTTCTAATTGATTTATTCACAACCTGTTTAATATGGAGAACCTAAAGGGTCACACCATAAAAGGAAGAATAATTATTTAAGAAGTTAATGGCATAATCGTAATAATATGTTAAGTATATTTAATTTAATCTATGGTGATAGAATAAATTAAATAGCTTAATATTTATTATTTAATATTTTAGAAATATTAAATATAAATTAATAAGAGGAGTCTTATTAATATTATTACAATTATTATTATTTTAATTTCTAAAAGAGTTTAGGAATTAATTTAATATAAGTACTCTCATTTATTCCTAATTGGATTAGGAAGGAAAATTAGTTAAAGGAGTTTAATTAATTATCCCTAATTAGATTAGGGAGCTTAATTAATTAAAATAATTTAATTAATTAAATAAATCCCAATTCCTTAATTATTAAGGTGGGTTGCCCACATCTATAAATAAGAGGAGTCTTATTATGGGTGGGATGGGTTGTTGACTTTGACAACTACGTAATTCTAATAGTTGGAGAGTACACCCTTTTTCTATAGAGATAGGAAAAACTAGGGTTTGAGCCAATACCCTTCTTCTTGAATTTTCTTCTTCCTTAGTGGATCACCTCTAGAGGCCAAACATTTGGGTGGCTAACGTTGATCAAAGGAAAGAACCAAACCCGGTGGATTCAAGTTGAACGCGAAAGGATTTGGAGGTGAACTTGTCACACGAGGGCTTTCGATCTTCAAGGGTATGATTTATTCTTTATCTTTTCGTTTAATTAATAATTATGCATAAAGGGTGATCCGGGTATATGGTTTGAAAAAATTTTTAAACTCTGATTTTACACGCTTCCGCTTAATTTTATGCAATTTAATTGCGCACATGAATATTACAAACCTAACACAACCAAGAGTGGGGCCCACTCAATTCTAGAATTTTCCACCAAAACCTAATTTCCAAAATCAGTTACCTCTTAAAATTCATAACAAATCATACGTTCATTTTAACGGTTCAAAATTTGTGGACATATACTCAACTTATATATGTATAACATATCCAAAAATTACAACGATCCAACGGTCGGATCAAAATTTATAACTCATAATATATAGTGAAGAACACCGATTTTTGGACTATTAGTCCTTCTGGACCGATTTCATTCAAAATTTCACCACGAAATATCTACAAAGAATTTTTGGGTGATTCAAATTTTCTGATTAGCTTACTTCTAGGGCTTTCTTTTGATATATGGCTCATCTCTTAACTCATTATACACAAGAGTTATGGATTTTACAAAATCAAGTAATAAACTAATTTTTCGAAAATCCCATATTTTGTTCTCCATTTAAACAAATCTTGATAAAACACCTCATCATTAATTCCTTCACTTATAAATACATAAATAAATCCATCATTTATATCCACATCAAATAAATATTTTATTTTCATATAAATCAATAATTAATTATTCATAAATAACATTATAGAATCACAATAATGACAACCAGTAGGTTCCCGAGAAAGAGGGGCTTTCTAATAAGAATTTTTCCTTCTTCTTGGCGCAATTAGGTGACCAAACCTCTCCTTGTGAACTTTCTAGACATTGCCAATAATGCTATCTAATAATATTATTCAAATAATATGAATTATTGATCCGATAATGAGAAATATCATGCGTTGATAATTATTGAAACAACAATAATATAAAATATCAACGCAAGCAATTATTGAATCAATAAAATAAAATATTGAGCAGTAATTATTGTAATAATTATTGAGTAGTGTGCCTTACGTAAGAATCAATAATTCAAAAATCTTTGTAATACCTGGTAAGTGTCTTTCTTGTGCAACAACGCGCATTACTTTATTTTACCAATAGGGTATTCCAACAAATTGTTAAGCAGTAGCGATTACGTCGTTATTTATAAAAACTTAATTTTGTCATTTTCTTCATTAAAGCGGTTATTACATTATGGGGCCCTAAAATAGCTACTGGCCGTCGCATTGCGAATATTCAACGCAGAAAGAATATTCCACGACCAAACTAATATTCTCCAAACAATAATGAATACTTTATACCCCCCTTGCGTATTTTGAAAAAAAAAATTTCATATATCACCCTTAACTTTAACTTTTATCAATTTAACCATTTATCAAGAGAAAAATTGAATACTTTTATTTCATAAAATTCGGGGTCTTATATATACACGTAAAGTAGAAGATAACATAATATAACATGAGGATGATGACAATGACATAATAATTCAATAAAACAAGTTCAAGAATTATTTTATCGAGAATTATTAACGCCCAAATTGTCAAAATGATCTTTGTTTTGTAGAGTAAAATTCAAGAATGATCGGAAGAATATTTCCATGAAAAGATATTGGATGAAGCGCAAATATCAAGGATATTCCACTAATTTCATGGAGTATAGAAAGTCAAAGATTTAACCAATTGGGTATAATAAAGAATGGAATAACAAAAGAAATCACCACGCATGCGGATTTTGCAGATAGGCAAGTTATTCCAACAGAATAATAATAACGGAACGAGGTCGGTGAAATTCACACCGGCGTGATGATCCAACAGTAATAATAAATCTTTGAATAATAAACAATGGAACCAGGGTGTGTAAAACACACGCATGTGATATTCCAAATGTAATAATAAATGCGGAATAATAAGCAATGGAACCAGTCCGGTGTAAAACACATGCATGAGGATATTCCAACGTAATAATAAAGAATGGAATAATGTAAGGAGATCACCAAGTATAGGGGATTCACAGCGTATACTGAGTTATTCCAATGTAATAAATAAGAATGGAATAATATAAGGATTTCAACAAGTATAGGTATGCCTGCGTATACGAGTTATGTATATAGGTATACCACTTTTATAAGTTATTCCAATGTAATAATAAGCAATGGAATAACAACAGTTCTCTTCATGAATAAGAAAGAATAACACCCCTTACGGGTACAACAAATAATATTCCCTACCTTAGAAGAACTGAATATTGGCGAGGTGAAGTAGCGAGAATACTTTTCTTCTTTCTCTCTATAGTTTTCTCTCTAGAGTTTCAGGTGAATTCGTGAAAAATAATGAAGCACTAGGCCTCTATTTATAGAAGATTTCTAGCTTAAAGACCGCCATGTGAAAAGGCAAGTGGCTTGACGATTGGTGATGTGAAAAGAAAAGTGGTTTTGACGCCTTTTGTAATGTGAAACGACAAGTGGTTCGGACACTGAAATGTGAAACGACAAGTGGTTCGACGCTGCGTAATGTGAAACGACAAGTGGTTCGACGCCTTTGGTAAAGGTAATTACTATCGACGAAGGTAATTACTTATTCACAAAGGTAATTACTATTGACGAAGGTAATTACTATTGACGAAGATAATTACTATTCACAAAGGTAATTACTATTGACGAAGATAATTACTTAATTACTATTGACGAAGGTAATTACTATTGACGAAGATAATTACTATTCACAAAGGTAATTACTATTGACGAAGATAATTACTATTCACAAAGGTAATTAATTATTATTGACGAAGGTAATTACTATTCACAAAGGTAATTACTTATATTGTGAAGAGACTCTTAGATGATGACATGGGGCCCCTATAAAATAATCAAACTTACCACAAATGTCTCATAATGAGACTCTTTATATACATCAAGGATTGAATAAATATTACCACAAATCATTTTATTTTTAATCAACACATATTTAATCTTTCAACAATTATTAATCATTTATAACTTGTCGTCTCAATTATTGATTTAATACTATAACATATTATCTGAGATGATCATTGTGACAATAATTGAATCAATAATATAAGAGATATGATGCAAGAATTATTTCGTGAGTAATAATTGAGCATAATTTGAGTGACTTCTCACGTAAAGATCAATAATCAATATCGTGTGCTCTTATACAACTACGCGTAGACATCGTACTTTTACTAACGGGTAGTTCAACAGTTTTAATTCAGTAACACCTCTGCCGTTATTTTTATAGAAAGATAATTTTGTCGCTTTTTAACTACGACAATACTTCCCATTAATGGGGTCCACTAATGATTGGAGCCGTCAATCTGAATATTCCCCGACAAAAAGAATATTCCCACCAAACGTAATATTTTATAACAACTTGCATACTTTGCAAAATTTATAAATGTTACCCACAACTATAATATTATCTTAAATTCACACCATAATATTAAAAATTATTTCGACAAAATTTAAATCTTTATTGATAAAATCTGGGTCTCACAATCTCCCTCCTTATGGAATTTCGCCCTCGAAATTAGGGTACGTACTGGTATGATAAAGAGGTGAGGATACCTTGAATACCTTTATCGTTGAAAACATTAAATTCATCTTTGCAATCCTACCAAAGATATTTATTCACAATTCATCTTTGCACTCTGAAGCCAAAGATATACAACTCATAAAACCAATAATCCGAGACGCAGCGACTTAATAGTATCACGACCACGAATTATCCATGCACCATCGCCGAGGATATTCGTGTTTTCAATTACTGGCCATGATTATACCGAATGATCCTGGTCATAATCATACCAAGTCTATCAATGCACTACTACTAAAGATGACTTTTACCACATCCATGAATTAATATTTCATTGATGAGACTCAAATTTCAATAATTAATCCATATCATCGAATCATCCCTCGCACTACGTGCCAAGGATATTCATTAGTATCACGACCACGAATTATCCATGCACTACGTACAAAGATAATTGTGTATTCATTAATATCACGACCATAATTATCCATGCACCACGTGCCAAAGATAATCGTGTATTCATTAAGTATCGCGACCACAAATTATCCATGCACTACGTGCAAAGATAATCGTGTATTCATTAGTATCACGACCACAAATTATCCATGCACTACGGCCAAAGATAATCGTAGTTTTCAATTACGGTTATGATTATATAGAACAATCCTGGTCATAATCATACCAAGTCCATATATGCACTACTGAGCCATGTAGATGACTTTCAACATAATATAAGCGTGAGGATAATGATATAAAGAATCAATCAAATGAGATAAAGGATAAATATTAAACATTTATAATATAATTTATCCAGGATTCAAGAATATCCCATGTTATCAATCACTTAATAATCTCATAATCTAATATCCTTAATATTTTAATCACTTCTTAAATTTATAAACAATTTATTTCAATTGTTTACGCTTTTACCATATAATGCATTTAATCATTCAAAAATGTCATACTCATAAGATATCATCACCAATTATCAAATCCCTCATCAAAAAATATGCATATACTCTATATAGGATTCTCAAGCCATAAAATCCTATTTTCAACTTTGTTACTTCACATAACATATTTAACTCATATATGTTAGAATTAAACTATTTTCATGAAAATACCAAATCAGTCCCAAAAATATTTCTTTTCTGGGATTTAGCATAATATAGTCCCATAATGAAAATATATTTTTCTAGAATTTTAAAATTCATTTACTATTTTTCAAAAATCAATTTCTAATTAATTCCTTAAGAAATTAGCTACCTCAAGTTTAACTCCAAAATTCCCAAATCTTGGCAGGACCTTACACATGTTAACATGAGCTTCCAGTTTAAATTTCATGGTCATCTGAGTTATAGAACTCAGGTTATAGTGTTTTTAAATCGGAAAAACCTAAATATTGAAATAGTCATAACTTGCTCATTTTAAGTCAGAATGAGCTCATTTTTGGACAGGAGGTACTTTATACCATATACCTTCATGTCCCAAAAGGCCAGAATTTTTCTCATAATTTAAGTGGCCAAAACAGCCCGTCTAAAATCATGGCAGCAGCTTTTTTCAGTTTTTTACAGCTTTGCACTCCTTTGCTAAAATCAGTCCACACAAAAATCTACAACACCTTTTCCAGTAATTCCACTTGGATTAGTTAGGTAACTCATAGATCTAACTCTAGGACTTGACCACACTCAAAAATTCAAAATATAATAGGAGATATGGTCAATTGAATTTCATTTTACGTTTTTCACCAAAATCTGATTTTCAACTCTTTAGGTTTTAAAAGGTTTTCATCAATTTTTATCACTAAGACTAAATTTAATGAATAAACCACAATATCTAATCATCCCTGTACCACGGTCAAGGATTTTCATCAAATTATCAATGGTCATGACTATACCGAATCACCCCGGTCATAATCATACCAAAAACTATCCATCATCGCACATACAATCCATCGAGGACTTTTGTCACATCATTTATATCAAGCCATGATTATACCGAATGAACCCTGGTCATAATCATACTAAGTTCATCTATGCACGTAAGCCAAAGATAACTTTCAACATAATATAAACATGAGGATGATAACAATGATATAAGAATTCAATAAAACAAGTTCAAGAATTAATTTATCTAGGAATTATTAACGTCCAAATTGTCAACAAGATACTGTTTTGTAGAGTAAAATTCAAGAATGATCAGAAGAATATTTCCATGAAAAGATACTGGATGAAACACAAATATCAAGGATATTCTACTAATTTCATAGAGTATAGAAGTCAAAGTTTTAACCAACTGGGTATAATAAAAAATGGAATAACAAAAGAAATCACCATGCATGCGGTACTTCACATAGACATGTTATTCCAACAGAATAATAATAACGGAACCAGGTCAGGTGAAATTCACACCGACAGGATGATCCAACAGAATAATAAATGCTGAATAATAAACAATGGAACCGAATTAAATTGTAAAACACATGCATGTGATATTCCAATGAGAATAATAAATGCGGAATAATAAACAATGGAACCAGGTAGGTGTAAAACACACACGATGTGATATTCCAATGTAATAATAAATGCGGAATAATAAACAATGGACCAGTGTCCGTGTAAAACACATGCATGTGGATATTCCAAAGAATAATAAAGAATGGAATAATGTGAAGAAGATCACCAAGTATAGGGGATTCACAGTATCTGAGTTATTCCAATGAGAATAAATAAGAATGGAATAACATAAGGATTTCACCAAGTATAGGGTATCCGCATATACAAAAGTTATGTATAGGGTATACCACTTTTACAAAGTTATTCCAATGAATAATAATGAATGGAATAATGAAGTTCTCTTCATGAATAAGAAAGAATAACACACTTACAGTACAACAAATAATACCCCCTTACCTTAGAAGAACCTGAATATTGGAAAAGTGAAGTAGCGAGAATACTTTCTTTTCTTCTTTCTCTCTATAGATTTTTCTCTATAGCTTCTCTCTATAATTTCTCTCTCTAGAGTTTCAAAGTGAATTCGTAAGAAAATAATGAAGGAATGAGCTTCTATTTATAGGAAAATAGAATGCATAGTAATTAATCCATGAGCGGTCCAGATTGATTTACTTTAATCGACGGTCCATATTTAAAGCAAAATCTTTTAAATAAAATATCATATATTCTATTTATATAAAAACATTTTACTATACAAACACTATGCAACACTACGCAAAACACTATGCAACACTATGCATAATAAAATATAATATATTCTATTTATAGAATAACTTTAATAAAGTATTACATTTTATATAAAAAAGATGTTCGCATTTTATTACGTTAATAATATGAATAAAACAAAACGTCATTATCATTATAATAATTCATATTATTAATCGACAATAATGGAATCAAATGAAAGTGACTTCTCACATAAGATCAATAATCAATACCGTAGGTGTGCTACTATGCAACCACACACGACATCTTTACTTTTACTACTGAGAGTAGTTCAACAAGATCAACCGGTAAAACTTCCGCCGTTATTTCAATAAAATATATTTTTTTGTCGTTTTTCGATCAATCCGATAATTACATTGTAGGGTCCACCAATGATTGAGTAGTTGTATTTAATATTCCTCGCTAAGCCAAGAATATTCCCCCACCAATCGAATATAATATAACCACTTGCATACTTTGCAAAATTTATAAATACTACCCACAACTATAAAATTATCTCAAATTCACACCATAATATTAAAATTATTTCGACAAAATTTAAATCTTTATTGATAAAAACTGGGGTCTCACAATCTCCCTCCTTATGGAATTTAAGCCCTCGAAATTAGGGTACGTACCTGGTATGATAAAGAGGTGAGGATACCTTGAATACCTTTATCGTTGAAAACATTAAATTCATCTTTGCAATCCGGCCAAAGATATTCATTAACAATTCATCTTTGCACTACAGGCCAAAGATATACAACTGTAAAACCAATAATGCTGAGACTCAGCTTAATAGTATCACGACCACGAATTATCCATGCACTACGGGCCAAGGATATTCGTGTTTTCAATCTGATCATGATTATACCGAATAATCCTTGGTCATAATCATACCAAGTCTCTCAATGCACTACGGCCAAAGATGACTTTTATCACATCCATGAATTAATATTTCATTCTTTGAGACTCATTTCAATAATTAATCCATATCATCGAATTATCCCCCTTTCTGGTCGAGGATATTTATTAGTATCACGACCACGAATTATCCATGCACTACTACCAAAGATAATCGTGTATTCATTAAGATCACGACCACAAATTATCCATGCACTACTACCAAAGATAATCGTGTATTCATTAGTATCACGACCACAAATTATCCATGCACTACTACCAAAGATAATCGTGTATTCATTAGTATCACGACCACAAATTATCCATGCACTACTACCAAAGATAATTGTGTATTCATTAGTATCACGACCACAAATTATCCATGTACTACTACCAAAGATAATCGTGTATTCATTAGTATCACGACCACAAATTATCCATGCACTACTACCAAAGATAATCGTGTATTCATTAGTATCACGACCACAAATTATCCATGCACTATGACCAAAGATAATCGTGTATTCATTAGTATCACGCACCATAAATTATCCATGCACTACTACCAAAGATAATCGTGTATTCATTAGTATCATGAACACAAATTATCCATGCACTACTACCAAAGATAATCGTGTTTTCAATTACGGTTATGATTATACTTAGAACAATCCTCGGTCATAATCATACCAAGTCCATCTATGAACGTAAAGTTCACGGATGACTTTCAACACAATATAAGCATGAGGATAATGATATAAAGAATCAATCAAATGAGATAAAGGATAAATATTAAACATTTATAATATAATTTATCCAGGATTCAAGAATATCCCCATGTTATCAATCACTTAATAATCTTATAATCTAATATCATTAATATTATAACAATATTTTAATCACTTCTTAAATTTATAAACAATTTATTTCAATTGTTTTACGCTTTTACCATATAATGCATTTAATCATTCAAAATGCCATACTCATAAGATATCATCACCAATGATCAAATCTCTCATCAAAAATATGCATATACTCTATATAGGATTCTCTAGCAATAAAATTCTATTTTCAACTTTGTTACTTCACATAACATATTTAACTCATATGTTCGTAACTAAATTATTTTCATGAAAAATACCAAATCAGTCCCAAAAATATTTCTTTTCTGAGATTTAGCATAATATAGTCCCATAATGAAAATATATTTTTCTCGGAATTTTTAAAATTTATTTACTATTTTTCAAAAATCAATTTCTAATTAATTCCTTAAGAAATTAGCTACCTCAAGTTTAACTCCAAAAATTCCCAAACCTTGGCAGGACCTTACACATGTTAATGTGAGCTTCCAGTTTAAATTTCATGATCATCGGAGATATAGAACTCCGGTTATAGCATTTTTCGTCGGAAAAACCTAAATATTGAAATAGTCATAACTTGCTCATTTTAAGTCAGAATGAGCTCATTTTTGGACAGGAGGTACTTTATACCATATACCTTCATGTCCCAAAAGGCCAGAATTTTTCTCATAATTTAAGTGGCCGAAACAGCCCTCTAAAATCATGGCAGCAGAATTTTTTGGTTTTGCAGCTTTGCAATCCTTTGCTAAAATCAGTCCACACAAAAATCTACAACACCTTTTCTAGTAATTCAACTTGGATTAGTTAGGTAACTCATAGATCTAACTCTAGGACTTTACCACACTCAAAAATTCAAAATATAATAGGAGATATGGTCAATTGAATTTCATGTTACGTTTTTCACCAAAATCTGATTTTCAACTCTTTGTGATTTCTAAGAAACTTTCATGTTTTCACATACTAACCAACATAACTTATCATAAAACTTACTAATACTTCATATACCCATGATTTTCATCAGTTCTATACTTTTATTATGACTTTCATCATAATCCTCGTAAACAGATCCTTTTAGTTGAAGAAATATTTGAGGGTTTAAGAAATGGGTTTTTTTTTTGTACTGGGGTCAATACAAAATTCGATTTCACGACTACTAATGCTATCTTTGGGACCATCACTCTTTTTCCCGACTCGTCCCAGCTATATTCTCATTTCCTGAAGAGAACAGTGAAAGAAAGGGTGAGCTCAACTAGCCCAGTAAGAAATATTATGACTAAGATAATGCAGAATAAATTATCATTAGCCTTCAACAGTGTTAAACTGATAAAATATAATAGACAACCAGTTTAACTGCAGCGGAATGTGCAATCCATTAAAAGAGTCAAGTAGAAAATAAAGTCTACTATCTTTTAGGTTTTAAAAGGTTTTCATCAATTTTTTATCACTAAGACTCAGTTTAATGAATAAACCACAATATCTAATCATCCTTGTACCACGGTCAAGGATTTTCATCAAATTATCAATGGTCATGACTATACCGAATCACCCCTGGTCATAATCATACCAAAAACTATCCATCACTGCATTACAGGCCACTGAGGACTTTTGTCACATCATTTATATCAAGCCATGATTATACCGAATGAACCCTGGTCATAATCATACTAAGTTCATCTATGCACGTAAGCCAAAGATAACTTTCAACATAATATAAACATGAGGATGATGACAATGATATAAGAATTCAATAAAACAAGTTCAAGAATTAATTTATCTAGGAATTATTAACGCCCAAATTGTCAACAAGATATCTTGTTTTGTAGAGTAAAATTCAAGAATGATCGGAAGAATATTTCCATGAAAAGATATCTTTGGATGAAACGCAAATATCAAGGATATTCTACTAATTTCATGGAGTATAGAAGTCAAAGTTTTAACCATTTGGGTATAATAAAGAATGGAATAACAAAAGAAATCACCATGCATGCGGTACTTCAGATAGACATGTTATTCCAATGAATAATAATAACGGAACCAAAGTCGGGTGAAATTCACACCGATAGGATGATCCAATGAATAATAAATCTTTGAATAATAAACAATGGAACCGTGTCGGTGTAAACACACGTGCATGGATATTCCAATGTAATAATAAATGCGGAATAATAAACAATGGAACCAGTCGGTGTAAAACACATGCATGACGAGGATATTCCAAATGTAATAATAAATGCGGAATAATAAACAATGGAACAGTGTCCGTGTAAAACACACGCATGTGATATTCCAACGAATAATAAAGAATGGAATAATGTGAAGAAGATCACCAAGTATAGGGGATTCGCAGATACAAAGTTATTCCAATGTAATAAATAAGAATGGAATAACATAAGGATTTCACCAAGTATAGGGTATCTTTGTGGCGCCCCCAAAATAGGTATACATCACCCATTCGAGTTGTCAATACATGGTACGAAACAACTACAACTTTATTATTACAACATATAAAGCTGTGAATTTAAATACGAGATATTGCCATCTAGACAATATCCACACGCAAATAAATTCCCATCATAATTATTGATACATTATTTTACAAAATGGTGAGGACTACTAAACAACTCTCTCTAGAACCTTCATTCCATACCCGACTAGTACTCGCTACATTCTCGCCTCCGAGAAGAAAAATGGAACAAAAAGGAAAAGGGTGAGCTCAACTAGCTCAAGAAGAAGAATATTATGACTAAGATAATATACAACAAATTATCGTTAGTCTTCAACAGGAAAAATCTAATAGAATACAATAGACAACAAATTTTAAATCAATATTCGCAATTGAAATAATAATTCATTAGAAGAGTTAAGTAGAGAATGCAAACTACTATCTTCATGTATGAATTTAAAAGTTCATCGTCTCATCTTTTATCCCCAGTAACATCAATCAATATACATCGGAATCAAATATTCATCTTTGCACTACTGAGCCAAAGATATTCATCGATTAAGTCATGTTCATCTAAACACTGCTCATCTTTGCTCTATGTGCCAAAGATATTCTTGAAATCATTCATCTTTGCACTACAGCCAAAGATATTCCATAATATCATCATTTAAGACATGATGATGATGAAAATATTTTTAAAGAAAACGAATCCGGTGAAACAAAATGACAAGGATTAAGGATTAAGGATTCGTACTTTGTTTTATCCATGTTCAAAAGATACCTCAAAAAATAATCATAGTGGTGTAAAATTCAAGAATGATCAAAACATGGATACAATCAAAGCTAGTATCCGTAATAAATATTTTGGGACTAAAAGAAATTTTTCATTTTTAGATGAATAGTTAGTGATTCGTGAATAAGTGTCGTATACGTGAATAGTGCCAGTATACGTGAATAGTAACTCGACACCAAAAGATAGAAATTCCACAAAAAACATCTTCACGCTTAGCTGAATAGTACTCGTGAATAAGAATCTCGTGAATAAGAAACTCATGAATAGTAACTCGTGAATAGTAACTCATGAATAGTAACCCCGAGCATGAAAAAGTTCCAAATTTGATAAAAGTTCCAACCAATATTTCATCATAATGATATTGAAGAAATAATATCATTTGAGAAGAAAATAACATCCCTTACCTCGAAAGATCAAGTCTTTAAATTTGGAATCTAGTATATAGTCTTTGAAGGAACTTGCAGTCTAACAATACTCAAAGTATACTCAAAATACTCACAAGAATATTTCGATAATATAGAGAGAGAAAACTTCAGTTTCGGTGTGATTTTCAATTCTAACCCAAGCACCCTATTTATAGGAAAATGCTTAATACCAAAGTAGAAAATTTATTAAAATATTAATATATATATAAAATCTTCACGCACACCTTTGAATCTGAATTTCAGCAATTGAACACATGCCTCACACATGCAAAAAACTTTTTTTGTAAAAAAATATTTAAAACTTCAAAAATTAATTATTTTGGAGCTTCAGAACTTCAATAATTCATAATAAATAGCCCTTTTATCAGAAAATTCGAATCTCGCGAGTTTTTATAGGAAATTCAATTCTCTACAACTTTGCAGAAGAAAGTTTTTCCAAATTCCACATAGAAATTGACCGAAATCCACAAACGGTCGATTTTACAAAGTTATAATCAAATTTCGACCAATAAATGGGGTCCACAGAGCATGTTTAACATGTTTTAAACATTTATTGCAACAAAAATACTCTTCCTCCTCAGATACTCATATATCCCACATTCGTTGTAAAAATATCACCATTATTATATTATTAAAATATAATAATATATTTAAATGAATTATTTTATCGAAAAAGATAAAATATTAATTTTCAACAATTGTCATTTTAAAAATTTTCTCCATCTATATCCACATAAAATCAATATTTTTCTCATCATATGAATCAATAATTAATTATTCACAAATAATATTACAGAATCACAATATCGACAACCGTGCGAGCCTCCTCAGGAAGAGGGCTTTCAATAAGAATTTCTTCTTCTTGGCCGCAATTAGGTGACCAAACCTCTCCTTAGATGTAACTTTCTAGACATTGCCAATAATGTTATCTAATAATATTATTCAGATAATATGAATTATTGCTTCGATAATGAAAAATATCGTGTAATGACAATTATTCAAACAACAATGAATATAAAATATCAACGCAAACAATTATTAACTCAATAAAATAATTGAGCAAGAATTATCGTAACCATTATTGAGTAGTGCCTTCTTACGTAAGAATCAATAATTGGCTAATACCGCAGTGTCTACGTGTTTTAACCAACCGAGTATTTTAAACGATGATAGCGGTAATAACTACGCTGCGTTATTTTTAAACAACTTATATTTGTCGTTTTCTTCATCCAATCGCTTTCGTTATGGGGCCACACACATGGTGGCGTCGTCGCATTTAATATTATTCTGACAAGCATTTAATATTCCACGACCAAACTAATATTCCAAACAACAATAAATATTTTATAACCACTTGCTTATTTTGAAATATTTGAGTATTTTACTCATAACTATCCACATTAATCAAATCCACCCTTACTATTTCAAAATAATAAATAAAGGAAATTCCTTTTATTTAAAAAAATTTTGGGTCTTAGCGATTCTTCGACAATTCAATCCTTCCACCATACAATGTCCCAATTAAATATAAGACATGGAATTATCACAAGTCTTATTTTATTTAATTATATGTATTTCGACTCTTAAATGCACAACTCCAAATAATGCAAATTAGAAACTCCTTTCTAATTTCATTCCCTTAACGGCCAAGGACTCTTTGGGTTGTCATTTATCGAATCACATAGGACATTTCTCTTCTTTTATTAGAAGTGGTAGATTCTTTATTGATCATACATTATCTCCATGTACAACTTATTATACCCAAGCATACCCTTTGATATACCCTAAGGGTCTTAAGGAATAAGTCAAAGTATAACTCATCATACACAAGATACTATGATGATCTCAAGTTCAAGGATTACTTGTACTACTATCACTACAGAATCCCCTATTGACAGCAAATAAAACTCCATTAGGTATTCCATAATGAGCCACGTTCAAATTGAACTTATTCTCTAATAAGCACCTACATACTTGCTTTAGTGTCTCCACACAAATGATCATGAGATCAATCATCCTCATCCAATGAGCAAGAACGTATGTACCAATCTATCCGGATTCACTAATCCCCAATTTAGTAATCCAATGATTGGGAACTATTTTAGTTTTAAGCTTTCTAAGAATTTAGATCTCATTAGAATGATCATCATCATTATTCTAAAAGCATTGCTTAAAACTATGGGTTTATCACATATTATAAAAACAAAGATCATGTAGATAATTAAAAGCCTTTAATAAATTAATACTTTTTATTAATAAATGAATAAGATTGTTACAAAGTATATGCTTTATCATCAAACATGATTGGCTTGTGTGCATATTACTTTCAATCTCCCACTTGCACTAAAGCCAATCGTCATTGTATCTTATACTCTTCTTCTCAAAGTGACGATTATCCTGCTGTTGGATAAGCTTTAGTTAATGAATATGTAATGTTGTTCATGAGAGTAAACTATCTCTATAGTGATTTCCCATCTTTCAATGATTCTAATAATCAAATGAAAGTGCCACAACACATGTTTAGATCCAAGTTGAGACTTAGGAACTATTCCTAGTTACGTAATGAACTTTTAATCCAAACAATCAACTTGTGACTTCATTTATAGCTATATACTTTGTCTTTATCACTAAACCAAAGAACTCTTTGTTGTTTGGAACCTTTCAATTCACTACACCATTATTCAAGGAAACACTTTACCTTAAAGTGGATTTTCAATCGTCTTCGTGCGTTCGAAAAACTTGAGTCTGTAAAGCCCTCTAGTTTTAATTCGGACCCACCATGTTTGCTCACATCCTTAGTGCTTGGGTTAAGAACTTTAAGATGTTTTTCACCATCTTTACGGTGATCTTCTCCGAATATGATCGATCAACATCGTGTCTCGTATATTTCATTGCATACATGATTGTCACTCACCATGCGACCTCTCTTTTCGAGAGTCTGTGGGGACTATTAAGAGATACTCTCCATAGCTCATCGACATGAGACATCTCTTGGAGTTTGCCATGCTAAACGACTTTAGCATCATATGAATATACGTTCCTTGGATTAAGTCGAGCATCCTCTTGAATCTATCTATATAGATTTTATCCCCAATTAAGATACTCTTCCAAATCATTCGTGGAGGAATTTTTAGACAACTTTATCTTTACTGATTGTAGCATTGGTATGTAATTCCTCATCCGTAGTATATCAACATATAATACTAGAAATTTCACGACGCTCCCACTGACCCTTTTGTACACACTAGAACTCTTACCTCATCGTATGTAACTCTGGATCATCATCTTCTATGATGCGTACCTCATCATCATCATCTATGATGAATCCATACCTCCTGTATCTTCTGCAGATTATTCCGATTTACGATTGATCTTGGCCAGGTACAATAGGTCTATCTACAGGTTCCTCTTATTTGACTTATAGTGTTTTATGGTTCTTGAACTTTTCAAGATCTATTATCCTCCCACTAGCCCCTTCAATGATAAACGCCTTTATCTTAGAAGGCAGCGTGTTTCGTAACAAACACCTTTTGCTTAGTAGAATTATAGAACATATACCCTAAACTTACTTTAGGATGTCCCACAAATCGACACTTGTCAAATCTTGTCCCAAGCTTATCCTTTTGAAACCTTTTCACATAAGTTGGAACCCCTTATCTTAACATACTTAAGATTAGGAATCCTCCCTGTCCATAACTTTTATGGAGTCTGGGGAAATGGGATTTTGAGGTTACCATTTTCGTAGATATGCGACCATTTCTAGGACATTATCCGGAAGGATCTTTGGAATGTCAAGTAAAATCATTATGGACCGCATCACGTCCAACAAGGTACGATTTTTTCATTCAGATACATCAATCAATTATTGCAGATCCGAGGCGCCCATTAATGAGAAAACCATTTGAGATGATCTAGAAACTTATTGCACAAGTATTCCTTCCTTGATCCGATCAAAGAATCCTAATACTTTTGCCAATTTGTTTCACTTTTGAAATTTTGAACCTTTCAAATAATTCACACTTGTATTTCAAAGAAATACACACATTCAACTCTTTGAATGATCATCTCCTTTTCTTATACTAATTTGTTCAATATGCAAAATTATTTTCATGTAAGTCAAGTATACAAAATTTATTAAGTAATATTCCATTCTATACAAAACATTATTATTATAAATAGAACAACAATTGTTCTTAATTATAATACCAAAGATTTCATTGTCCAACAATAAAATGGAAATAATATTTTTAACAAGAACTCAAATACAATAACAACTTATCGACTTAATAGATTTGCTTCGTAGGCATTGCTAAACTATAAGTTTCTATGGCTAATATGGCAACCTTGCTACATTTCCCATACATAGGATTACTTATATTTGTTTAGCTTTTACTACATTTGGTCCCTTCATAAATCTATATTTATGATAACCAAAGTCGGTATCCAATACCCAAGTAGAACCTTGACTTAAAGAAAATTTTATTTTAAATCATGAACAAATTTGTATTTATAACCGAAACTTCACTAAGCTTCTTTGGTTAGCCTCTGCAAAATGCTTTTTCACAGTTTATTTCCAGTGTCCAGGCTTATAGCAGTGGAAGCAAACTCCTTTGCTATCCGTATCAGTTTTGTTCTTATTATCCTTTGTTTACGCCTTTCTATTTACCTTCTTTGAATCGTTCTTCTTTTCAGAAGATCCTTTGGCCCCTACCAGTAAGACATGGTCTTTCTTGGTTGGAAAGTGACTCTCAACATTTTTCAATATGTTAAGCAAATCAGCGAGGCTGATATCTAGCTTGTTCATATGAAAAATTCACAACAATTGTGAAAGGAGTCCGGGAGTGAGTGCAAGATCAAATCTTGGCGAAACTCTCCATCCATGACAAAACCCGTTGTCCTAATTGATCAATCAAATTGATTATCATTAGGACATGTGTTTGTACTGTAGTGCCTTCGGTCATTCTAGATCGGAAAAGCTCCTTAGATATCTGATATCTATCAGTCCTACTTTCCTCACCATCAACTACTTGATGTGTAGGAATATAGTAGGAGCATCCATAGTTTCATCTTGTATTTGAAGCTCGTTACTCATGGATGCGAGCATGATGCATTGAGCCAACTATGCATCATCTTGCCACTTTCTAAAAGTAGCAATCTCTTCCTCAGAGGCATTGTCTGCAACCATTGCAGAGATAGGCGTATTAAGGACATAAGATAGCTTTTCAGCCATGAGAACTATTCTCAAATTCCTTAACCAATCCGTTTAATTCGGTTTGGTTAATTTAGCATCTAATATGCTTCGCAGTGATAGTAATTTAAGACATCGTAAAATTCTATAAATGAATTTGTAATTAACAATATTTTAACATACATTCTTTTATTAATTACCAAAATAAATTAGGTCTTGTTTTAAATTGGTATCTCCCACTATTTTCTTCAAACTATATTACCCTCACTTATATAGTTCGGCAAAATCTAATTAAAGATTTCTTTAGTGAGAATAAGGATCCCATTTCAAATGTATATAGCCTTGTGAGTGACACAACAAACTATATATAAATAAATAGGTAGACAACTTTTGTCAATTACATCAACTATGCAACTCCTTGTATTTTTGCCTCTTAGATTATTTTGATCAAGTGGTGGCACATCCGAATCAAAATTATCCAAGTTAAGTCCGACCTAGCACTCCATATATTCAAAAAAGAAAATATCATCCTTGTGGTGACACAACAAAACAATATTGTTCAATTTTCTTTATAAGCATCAAATGTGATAAATTAACATCTTAAATACTTAATACTTGCCTTGTGGTGACACAACAAACTCATATTAAATATTTAATACTCTATTAATTTTATCATGCTAGAAGGGCGACGCTCGATATTCCAAATATCTTTGAACGCTTAGGACTTAATATAAAAAATTGAGGGTTTGTTATTAATTTGTCTCATCTTGTTTAGCTAGCAGCATGCACATATATATATAAAATACGCGTTATATTAATAAACATGCAAGATGTTTGCATAATATATAATATATATAATATAAGCATACGCATATAGAATACTATATTCTACCCGGATTGATTATGGACTTTTATTCTAGTTTGGTTCACTAGAGCCACCAAGTGACCAAAAAAGGTCAAACCCTAGGGGTGCAAGAAATAATATTTAAATATAACTATTACATTTAAACCTAAGCTTCATTACAAACGGGTCTTCAAGCGCTCCTTACTCCTTGATCTCTAATTTTTCAAAATTAATTCTAACTATTTCTATTACAAAACTATTTAAAATAAATAGAAACCTTGATCGTGATCGAGGGAAATACATAGGAGGAGATAGAATTTACATTCGTAGAAAAATTAGAGAAGGCGAGGTACGCAGACCCCATTTAATAAAACCCATACATTCATGCATCCAACTAAAATAAAATCCAATCGCATTGGTCAATAGTCCATAATCAATCCCATTTATTATCATACACATCATCATACGCATCAATAAATAATATTCATCTTATGAACAATAAACATTTAATATATATATATTAATATCATTTAATGGGCAAATTTAGTTAGTATAAAATCTAATTTTTTGAATCAAAATAAACTCCTTTATTTTAATCCAAATTTAAATTAAAATAAAACTATTTTATTTTAATTTATCCAATTTTGAATAAAATAAACTATTTTATTTTAATCAAAATTTTAATCAAAATAAACTCCTTTATTTTAATTAATTATGGAATCCAATTCCATATATATAAAAATCTTTTATTAAAGGAAACACGGATATTCTTTCCTATTCACAAATAAACTCTTTTATTTTGAATAATATGAAATCATATTTCATATCAAAACAAACTCCTTTATTTAAGGAAAGATGGATTTACTTTCCTATTCACAAATAAACTCCTTTATTTTAGGAAAAATAAAATCCAATTTCAACTCCAATTAGTTATTATGGAATCCAATTCCAACTCTAATTAGTTAGCATGAAATTCTAATTTTAAAATTAAAATAAATCTTTTTATTTTAATATTAAAATAAACCTTTTATTTTAAGATTAAAATAAACTTTTATTTTAAAAATTAAAATTATTAAGAATATAATATATATATATATATATCCGAATATTATATATATATATAATAAAAAAAAACAAAACCATGCACTTAATTAGAAATCCTTGATTTGCGTGCAGCCTCATGTTTTTTTTTTTTTTTTTATTATTCCGTGCTATCCTTTTCATGCAACAAGTCCGGTTATGTTCTGCCGAATTTTTTTTTTTTTTTTTTTTTTTATAAAACCGTGCACATGCTTTTCTTTAAAAAAACAAATTTAACAACCGTGCACATGCTTTTTGTGACGCCCCCAAAATAGTTATACATCACCTATTCTGAGTTGTCAATACATGGTACAGAAACAACTACAACTTTATTATTACAACAGTAAAACTGTGAGTTTGAATACAAATATTATCTTCTAGACAATATCTATACTCAAATAAATCCTCATCACATTTATTGATACATTATTTTACAAAAATGATGAGGACTACTAAACAATCCTTTCTAAAACCTTCATTCCATACCCCGACTCGTACTCGCTATATTCTAGCCTCCTGAGAAAAATGGAACAAAAAGGAAAAGGGTGAGCTCAACTAGCTCAAGTAAAGAATATTATGACTAAGATAATATACAACAAATTATCGTTAGTCTTCAACAGGAAAATCTAATAGAATACAATAGACAACAAATTTTAAATCAATATTCGCAATGAAATAATAATTCATTAGAAGAGTTAAGTAGAGAATGCAAACTATTATCTTCTATGTATGAATTTAAAAGTTCATCGCTCATCTTTTATCCCCGTAACATCAATCAATATACATCCGGAATCAAATATTCATCTTTACACTACAGCCAAAGATATTCATCGGTTGGTCATGTTCATTTAAACACTGCTCATCTTTGACTACGGCCAAAGATATTCTTCAGAAATCATTCATCTTTGCACTACAAAAGCCAAAGATATTCTTAAGAAATCATTCATCTTTGCACTACTGTGCCAAAGATATTCCATAATATCATCATTTAAGACCGAGGATGATGAAAATATTTTTTTAAAGAAACGAATCCGGTGAAACAAAATGACAAGGATTAAGGATTAAGGATTCGTACTTGGTTTTATCCACGTCTAAAAATACCTCAAAAATAATCATAGTGGTGTAAAATTCAAGAATGATCAAAACATGGAAACAATCGAGTTAGTATCCGAATAGATGTTTTGGACGAAAAGAAGAAATTTTATTTTTCTATGAATAGACCAGATATCGTGAATAGTGTCAGATACGTGAATAGTCAAGATACGTGAATAGTAACTCCGACACCAAAAGATAGAAATTCCACAAAAACATCTTCACGCTTCATGAATAGTACTCGTGAATAAGAACTCGTGAATAGTAACTCATGAATAAGAACTCGTGAATAGTAACTCATGAATAAGTAACTCATGAATAAGAACTCATGAATAGTAACCCGACATGAAAAAGTTCCAAATTTGATAAAAACTTCAGATCAACATTTCAAAGATAATGATATTGAAGAAATAATATCATTCGAGAAGAAAATAACATCCCTTACCTCGAAAGATCAATACTTCTAGCTAGAATAATTGCATATAGTCTTTGTCAAGGGAACTTCATACCGCCTAGCAATACTCAAAGTATACTCAAAATACTCACAAGAATACGCTCGATAATAGAGAGAGAAAACTTAAGTTTTCGTGTGATTTTCAATTCTAACCCAAGACCCTATTTATAGGAAAATGCTTGTAACACCAAAGTAGAAAATTTATTAAAATATTAATATATATATAAAATCTTCACGCACACCTTTGAATCTGAATTTCAGCAATTGAACACATGCCTCACACATGCAAAAAAAACGTTTTTGTAAAAAAATATTTAAAACTTCAAAATTAATTATTTTGGAGCTTGTAACTTCAATAATTCATAATAAATAGCTCTTTTATCAGAAAATTCGAATCTCATGAGTTTTTATAGGAAATTCAATTCTCTACAACTTTGCAGAAGAAAGTTTTTCCAAATTCCACATAGAAATTGACCGAAATCCACAAACGGTCGATTTTACAGGCTATAATCAAATTTCAATCAATAAATGGGGTCCAACCAGACATGTTTAACATGTTTTAAACATTTATTGCAACAAAAATACTCTTCCTCCTCGTATACTCATATATCCCACATTCGTTGTAAAAATATCACCATTATTATATTATTAAAATATAATAATATATTTAAATGAATTATTTTATCGTAAAAAGATAAAATATTAATTTTCAACAATTGTCATTTTAAAAATTTTCTCCATCTATATCCACATAAAATCAATATTTTTCTCATCATATAAATCAATAATTAATTATTCATAAATAATATTACAGTAATCACAATATCGACAACCAAGTTAGCTCCAGTGAAGAGGGGCTTTCCAATAAGAATTTCTTCTTCATGGCGGCGCAATTAGGTGACCAAACCTCTCCTTGATGTAACTTTCTAGACATTGCCAATAATGTTATCTAATAATATTATTAGGATAATATGAATTATTGCTTCGATAATGAAAAATATTGTGTAATGACAATTATTGAAACAACAAAGAATATAAAATATCAACACAAAGAATTATTAACTCAATAAAATAATCGAAGCAAGAATTATCGTGAACCATTATTGAGTAGTGCCTTCAATAATTGGTGCAATACCGGTAATCATCGTGCAACAACGCCAGACATCGTGTTTTAACCAAGGGTATTCCAATAGTGTTAACAGTGAATAACTACGCCTATTATTTTTAAACAACTTATATTTGTCGTTTTCTTCATCCAATCGCTTTCAGTTATGGGGCCCACACACATGGTGCTACCGTCGCATATAATAATATTCCCGACAAAGCATTTAATATTCCACGACCAAACGAATATTCCCGACGATAATGAATATTTTATAACCACTGCTTATTTTCAAGTATTTGCGTATTTAACCCTTAACTATCCACATTAATCAAATCAACCCTTACTATTTCAAAATAATAAATAAAGGAAATTCTTTTTATTTAAAAATTTGGGGTCTTACAACCTCCCTCCTTATGAAATTTCGTCCTCGAAATTGACGACGCACTCGGTGTTTGAAAAGGTGAGGATACCTCGCTTTCATTTCCGCTTTCCAATTCCCTGTGTCATTTCCTCTATAGCATGATTCCTCCACAAAACTTTAACTTGTGGTATGACCTTTTCTTGGCGTAGGACATGCTCCTTCCTATCCAAGATCTTGACAGTACCTCCTCATACGTTAAGTCTTGGCTATCTCGTCCGGTTCTAACTCAATAACGTGGTTCGGGTCTTTCACATATTTACTAAATATGGATATGTGAAACACATTATGAACACGAGACATACTTGGAGGTAACTTGCAAGTCTATAGGCTACATTTCCTTCTCGGTCAAGAATTTGAAATGGACCAATAAATCGTGGATCGAGCTTTCTCTCTCTTCCCAAATCTTGTAACTCCCTTCCATGGAGCAACTCGCAACAATACATGATCCCCTACATTAAATTCCATGTCCTTTCGATGAAGATCCGATAACTCTTTTGTCGATCTTGTGCCGCTTTGTATACGTTGTCGAATCATTTGGATCTTTCGGTAGTCATATACGTCTTAACTCGGGTCCCAACAATGTTGCTTCACCCACCTCATCCCAACATATTCGAGAAACGACATTTTCGCCCATATAATGCTTGAATGGAGCCACACCTATACTTGTCTCGATAATCGTTGTGTTGTAGGAGAATTCCACCAATGGTAAATACTTATCCCAACTACCCTTGAAGTCTCAGGGACACGAGTCTTAATAGATCTTCAAGAGTTTGAATAGTCCTCTCGATTGTCCGTCTGTTTGGGGATGGTATGCCAACTAAATCGCAAATCTGTGCCCATAGCTTTTTGCAAGCTAACCCAAAATCTTGAAGTGAATCTTGGGTCACGATCCGAAACTATGGATACAGCATGCCATGCAACCTCACAATCTCATTCACGCACATACTAACAAGACGTTCAAGGAATAAGTCTCCAGATTCGGCAAGAAATGATGAGACTTGGTTAATCTATCAACAATAACCCAAATAGCATTGATGCCTTGAGAAACCGTAGGAAGACCCAGTAACGAAATCCATAGTAATGTGTTCCCACTTCCATTCCGGAATCTCAAGTGGTTGCAACGGACCCTTAGGTACAAGATGCTCCGCCTTTACACGTTGGCAAGTTAAACACATCGAGATAAACTTTGCAATCTCTCTCTTCATATTGTTCCACCAAAATGTATGTCAAGATCACGATACATTTTAATACTTCCAGATGGATTGCAAATGGCGATTGTGTGCCTCCATCATAATCTTGTACTTCAAATCAGAGTCGTTAGGAACACAAAGTCTAGAGTGGACTCAAGTATTCCTTCTTCATCAATTCTCGCCCTAATAGCTCCTTCTTGTACTTTCTTCTTCATACGATCGATCCCGGCCGGTGGCTCGAGCAACCTTAACTTTTTCTATTAAAGTTGGCTCTACGCGTATACTTGACATCATCGCACTTTCGTCCTCAAGATATGATCTTCTACTCAATGCGTCAGCTACCACGTTCGCTTTACCAGGATGGTATTGAATAGTGTGGTCGTAGTCTTTCAATAGCTCGAGCCAACGTCGCTGCCGCATGTTGAGTTCTTTTTGAGTGAAGAAATATTTAAGGCTTTTATGGTCTGAATATATCTCCACTTTCTCCCCATATAGATAGTGCCTCCATATTTTAGCTGAAAACGATCACGCTAACTCTAGATCATGAGTAGGATAATTCCTCTCATACTCTTTAAGTTGTCATGAGGCATAGGCTATGACCTTCCCACATGCATGAGAACACATCCTAACCCTTTTGCGAAGCATCGTCAGAGATAACAAATCCATCCGAACCAGATGGTATTGTTAGAACAGTCTTAGAAATAAGTCTCCTCTTAAGCTCTTGGAAACTTTTCGCGATTCTTCGCTCCAAACGAATTTTGTATCCTTCCGAGTTAGTTCTGAGTTAATGGAGTAGCGATTCGAGAAAACCCTTCCCACGAATCTCCGATAATAACCAATTTAAGCCCAAAAGCTACGTACTTGATCCACCGACTCGATTTGCTCCCTAACTTCAGATTGCTTCAATCTTCACGGATCAACAGATACTCCATGTTTTGACACCACGCGTGCCCAAGGAATGCTACTTCCTCAAGCGTAACTCGCATTTATTCAATTTGGCATATAGTTGGTTTTCACGAAGCCTTTGAGTACCAAACTTCAAATGGTGCTCATGATCTTCACGGCTTTTGGAATATATGAGGATGTCATCAATAAAGACAACAACGAATTGATCCAAATATTCCTTGAATACTCGGTTCATCATATCCATGAAAGTCGCAGGAGCATTAGTTAGTCCGAAAGACATGACTAAGAATTCATAATGCCTATACCGAAGTTTCAAGGCGCTTTGGAATATCCTCGATTCTAATCTTCAAATTGATGATATCCGTAAGCTAAGATCGATTTTTGAAAAGAATTGTGCCCTCAGAATTTGGTCAAACAAGTCATCAATACGAGGTAGAGGATACCTATTCTTGATGGTGACATGGTTCAATTCCCGATAGTCAATACAAAGTCGCATACTCCGTCTTTCTTCTTTACAAATAAAACAGAGCACCCCAAGGAGACGTCTTAGGATTTAATGAAACCGATGTCCAACAATTCTCGTAGTTGGACCTTTAACTCTCAAGTTCAATAGGAGCCATTCGATATGGGGTTTTAGAAATGGGCTTTGTACCAAAGTTCAAGATCAATAAAGAATTCAACTTCACGTTCGGGGTAGACGGGAAGTTCTTTGAAATACGTCAGAAAGTCAATAACAACAGGAATATTATTCAAATTTGACGTGTCTTTATTCAAATCCATAACATGGGCTAAGAAAGCTTGACATCCGCTTTTTAATAAACGAATAGCTTTATGATTAGATATGACGGTGATTGATTTTAATGGTTTAGTTGCTTGAATTGCATAACAACAGGTTGGTTAGGAATATGAAAACTAACAACCTTATTTAAAACAATCAATTTTGGCATGATGAATAGTTAACCAATCAATCCCTAAAATCACATCAAAAGCAAGTATCTTTAAAGAGATAAGGTCAACGGTGTAAGGTGATGGTGCCAACTTGAATCAAACAAGATTTATAAGCAAGTGGATGTGATGAAAGTTTCTCCTAACGGAGTTTCCAGAGATAGGTCAAAGTCTAATTTCTCCTGAGTCAAGTTTAAACGTTGAGCACATGCAGGAGAGATAAATGAATGGGTAAGACCCCAGATCAAGTAAGGTATAAACTTCGCAAGAATTTATAAATAGCTTACCCGTGATCACCTCGTTTGGGTTCTCGATTATGACCGATCACAACAAACGCCTTTCTTCCCGGAATCGTTGACTTTGACTTTTTCGGGACGATCTTTTTTGAGTCACCATCCCCTCATTGAACTAGGTTTCGCCATCGCATAATCTCGAGCGATATGTCCTTCCTTTCCATAATTATAGCATACCTTGAACTGTCAGGCGCGGTTTGGTGATATGTCCCTCTTTTCCGCATTTGTAGCATATGACCGGTGGTCGTTCTCCTCCCTTAGAACCGATTCTTGCAAGACCGCATCATCTTCATATGGTCGTTGTTAAATCTCCTCTTTAAAATCTCCTCCCGACTCGCTTCTTCTATTTTCATGGCCATGATTACCACCAGAGTGGTAACCATTTTTGTCCGTCTGTTTCTTTCTCCATTGGTTATCATTATTCGCTGATCGCTATCTCGTACGATCCTCGGTTGTGGTCCTCGGTTGACTGTAGTACTCATTATCTCGCTCTAATAATTGAGCCCATTTACAACACATCGAATAAAGAGAAAATTTATGAGAAATGAGAGATCTTCGACGTATCTTAGGGTTTCAAACCTCTAAGAAACATCCACATACGTTCCTCATTCTCCACCAAATGAGGTCTGAAAACCGATAACTCTCGCAAACTTTGCCTCATATCGAGACACCGCTATGTTGTTTTGTTCCAATCGATGAACTCCACTTCCTTCATATGACGAACACTTTCGGAAAGTATTTGTCATTAAATAGCTTCAAACGTCTCCCAAGACACGCCGAAATGCAATTTGGATGGGTACGCTTCATGCAACTCCACCAGTAGTCCGCTTCGCCACGGAACATAAAGGTGGCGAATGGAACCTTCTGTTCCTCCGTGCATCCCAAGACATCGAATATCTTGGTAATTTGTTTGACCCATGTTTACGCATGATCGGATCTCGCTTTCCTTAAATTCGTGGTCCCAACTCTTTGAATCGCTTGGTGTGACAACCCGTGAATTGCTATCATTTCCTCCTCAGATTTTGAACACGAGTTTCTCTCGTCGATTTTTGCATGAAGCGTAAAAAACTTCTAAACATCCCTCGCTCATCATCCGCTCAATGGTGTTGTTCACGGGAGGAACATTGCCACTGCTGTTGCACGCTCTCCTCGTTGGTGAGTACAGCATCTCCACGGTCTCATTTCCATTGTTAATATTCTCACGACATTCTCAAATCCGCATATAAAACAAGGGTTAATTAAGGAAATCAATATATCACATAATATCCCTATATATCTTGACCAACTAACAAATAAGCTTAGGTAGGACACACTCAAGCGAAGGATTTACTCGTCTCTCCCTCCTAGTTCTATTCCCCGATCTCCGCCAGAGATCATATTCCTAAGCTCGATACTAATCTGTGACGCCCCCAAAAAATAGGTATACATCACCCATTCGAGTTGTCAATATATGGTGTGCGAAACAACTACAACTTTATTATTACAACAAGAAATCGTGAGTTTGAATATAAATATTATCTTCAGACAATATCTATACTCAAATAAATCCTCATCACATTTATTGATACATTATTTTACAAAATGATGAGGACTACTAAACAATCCTTTCTAAAACCTTCATTCCATACCCCGACTGCGACTCGCTATATTCTCGCCTCCCCGAGAAAAATGGAACAAAAAGAAAAGGGTGAGCTCAACTAGCTCAAGAAGAATATTATGACTAAGATAATATACAACAAATTATCGTTAGTCTTCAACAGGAAAAATCTAATATAATACTGATAGACAACAAATTTTAAATCAATATTCGCAATGAAATAATAATTCATTAGAAGAGTTAAGTAGAGAATGCAAACTACTATCTTCTATGTATGAATTTAAAAGTTCATCGCTCATCTTTTATCCTCGTAACATCAATCAATATACATCCGAATCAAATATTCATCTTTGCACTACAGCCAAAGATATTCATCATTTGGTCATGTTCATTTAAACACTGCTCATCTTTGCACTACGGGCCAAAGATATTCTTCAGAAATCATTCATCTTTGCACCTGTGCCAAAGATATTCTTAAGAAATCATTCATCTTTGCACTACTAAAGCCAAAGATATTCCATAATATCATCATTTAAGACCGAGGATGATGAAAAATATTTTTTTAAAGAAACGAATCCAAAGTGAAACAAAATGACAAGGATTAAGGATTAAGGATTCAGACTTGGTTTTATCCACGTCAAAAATACCTCAAAAATAATCATAGTGGTGTAAAATTCAAGAATGATCAAAACATGGATACAATCGAGTTAGTATCCGAATAGATGTTTTGACGAAAAGAAGAAATTTTATTTTTCTATTGAATAGTACCAGTATACGTGAATAGTGCCGTATCACGTGAATAGTAACTCAAACACCAAAAGATAGAAATTCCACAAAAACATCTTCACGCTTCATGAATAGTACTTTCGTGAATAAGAACTCGTGAATAGTAAATTTCATGAATAGTAACTCGTGAATAGTAACTCATGAATAAGAACTCATGAATAAGTAACCCGACATGAAAAAGTTCCAAATTTGATAAAAAGTTCCAACCAATATTTCATCATAATGATATTGAAGAAATAATATCATTTGAGAAGAAAATAACATCCCTTACCTCGAAAGATCAAGATTTCTAAATTTGGAATCTAGATATATAGTCTTTCAAGGAACTTCTGCACCGCCTAACAATACTCAAAGTATACTCAAAATACTCACAAGAATAATACTCGATAATATAGAGAGAGAAAACTTCAGTTTACGGTGTGATTTTCAATTCTAACCCAAGACCCTATTTATAGGAAAACGCTTAACACCAAAGTAGAAAATTTATTAAAATATTAATATATATATAAAATCTTCACGCACACCTTTGAATCTGAATTTCAGCAATTGAACACATGCCTCACACATGCAAAAAACTTTTTTGTAAAAAATATTTAAAACTTCAAAATTAATTATTTTGGAGCTTCAGAACTTCAATAATTCATAATAAATAGCCCTTTTATCAGAAAATTCGAATCTCGCGAGTTTTTATAGGAAATTCAATTCTCTACAACTTTGCAGAAGAAAGTTTTTCCAAATTCCACATAGAAATTGACCGAAATCCATAAACGGTCGATTTTACAGGCTATAATCAAATTTCAGTCAATAAATGGGGTCCACCGACATGTTTAACATGTTTTAAACATTTATTGCAACAAAAATACTCTTCCTCCTCATATACTCATATATCCCACATTCGTTGTAAAAATATCACCATTATTATATTATTAAAATATAATAATATATTTAAACGAATTATTTTATCGAAAAAGATAAAATATTAATTTTCAACAATTGTCATTTTAAAATTTTCTCCATCTATATCCACATAAAATCAATATTTTCCTCATCATATAAATTAATAATTAATTATTCACAAATAATATTACAGTAATCACAATATCGACAACTGTGCAGCTCCTCAGGAAGAGGGGCTTTCAATAAGAATTTCTTCATCTGGGCGCGCAATTAGGTGACCAAACCTCTCCTTAGATGTAACTTTCTAGACATTGCCAATAATGTTATCTAATAATATTATTCAGATAATATGAATTATTGCTTCGATAATGAAAAAAATGCCAGTAATGACAATTATCAAACAACAAAGAATATAAAATATCAACACAAAGAATTATTAACTCAATAAAATATCGAACAAGAATTATCGTAACCATTATTGAGTAGTGCCTTCAATAATTGGTGCAATACCTGGTATCTTCTATCATGTGCAACAACGCCAGACATCTTGTTTTAACCAACCGGTATTCCAATAGTGTTAACAGAATAACTACGTGAGTTATTTTTAAACAACTTATATTTATCGTTTTCTTCATCCAATTGCTTTCAAGTTATGGGGCCCACACATGGTCGGCTGTCAGCATATTAATATTCCCCGACAAGATTTAATATTCCACGACCAAACGAATATTCCCCGACGATAATGAATATTTTATAACCACTTGCTTATTTTGAAATATTTGCGTATTTAACCCTTAACTATCCACATTAATCAAATCAACCCTTACTATTTCAAAATAATAAATAAAGGAAATTCCTTTTTATTTAAAAATTTCGGGGTCTTACACTTTTCTTCCGCATTTTTTTTTTTTTTGCAATTTTTTTTTTATATGTTGCTACATGCTTTATTTTATTAAGCACGTGGCTCCCTTAAAAGGCTAACTCCTGACTTCCGTTGTATGACATCCTTGAATGCCCAATTTGCCTTTATTTCCGCAAGCAGATATATATGATTTTTTTTATTATTATTATTATTAAATTTTATACAATAAAATTATGCCCAATAAAATTGTTCTAAACACATATCAATATATATATCAAATTAAAACAATTAATAATTCGCATAAAGGTTTGGCTCTGATGCCACTGTTAGGTTTGTAATATTCATGTGCGCAATCAGATTGCAAAATAATGCTAAGCGATGTAAAAATCGAGTTTAAAAATTTACAAACCATATACCCGGATCACCCTTTATGCACAATTATTAATTAAACGAAAAGATAAAGAATAAAATCATACCCTTGAAGATCAAGCTTCCTCGCGTACAAGTTCACCTCCAAATCCTTTCGCTCAACTTGAATCCACCGGGTTTTGTTCCTTCCTTTGATCAACGTTAGCCACCCATATGTTTGGCCTCAGAGGTGATCCACCGAGGAATAATAAGAATTGAAGAAGGGGTATCGCTCAAACCCTAGTTTTTCTATCTCTATATAAAAGGTGTACTCTCCCAACTATTGGAATTATTACGTAGTTGTTAAAAGTCAACCACCCACCACACCCATAATAAGACTCCTCTTATTTATAGATGTGGGCAACCCATCTTAACAATTAAGGAATTGAGTTTTATTTAATTAATTAAATTCTTTTAATTAATTAAGCTCCCTAATCTTATTAGGATAATTAATTAAACTCCTTTAACTAATTTTCCTTCCTAATCCAATTAGGAATAAATGAGAGTACTTATATTAAATTAATTTCTAAACTCTTTTAGAAATTAAAATAATAATAATTGTAATAATATTAATAAGACTCCTCTTATTAATTTATATTTAATATTTCTAAAATATTAAATAATAAATATTAAGCTATTTAATTTATTCTATCACCATAGATTAAATTAAATATACATAACATATTATTACAATTATGCCATTAACTTCTTAAATAATTATTCTTCCTTTTATGGTGTGACCCTTTAGGTTCTCCATATTAAACCTAGGTTGTGAATAAATCAATTAGAACAATTCTAATCTTATTTAAATAAATAAATTAAATAATTAATTTATTTAAATAAATAATATTTATTCTACAATAGGATAAGCCTCCTCAATGATCAACGACTTTCCGGATAATATAGCTTTCAACATTAATCATAAAAGAACCTTTGAGTAAATAGTTACAGTATAATTCAATCCTTCCACCATACAATGTCCCAATTAAATATAAGACATGGAATTACCGTCAAGTCTTATTTTATTTAATTATATGTATTTCGACTCTTAAATGACAACTCAAATAATGCAAATTAGAAACTCCTTTCTAATTTCATTTCGCTTTGCCAAGGACTCTTGGGTTGTCATTTATCGAATCACATAGGACATTTCTCTTCTTTATTAGAAGTGGTAGATTCTTTATTGATCATACATTATCTCCATGTACAACTTATTATACCCAAGCATACCCTTTGATATACCCTAAGGGTCTTAAGGAATAAGTCAAAGTATAACTCATCATACACAAGATACTATGATGATCTCAAGTCCAAGGATTACTTGTACTACTATCACTACTGAGGAATCCCTAATGACAGCAAATAAAACTCCATTAGGTATTCCATAGCGAGCCACGCTCGATGAACTTATTCTCTAATAAGCACCTACACACTTGCTTTAGTGTCTCCACACAAATGATCGTGAGATCAATCATCCTCATCCAACGAAGAAAAGCAACGTATGTACCAATCTATCCGGATTCACTAATCCCCAATTTAGTAATCCAATGATTGGGAACTATTTTAGTTTTAAGCTTTCTAAGAATTTAGATCTCATTAGAATGATCATCATCATTATTCTAAAAGCATTGCTTAAAACTATGAGTTTATCACATATTATAAAACAAAGATCGTGTAGATAATTAAAAGCCTTTAATAAATTAATACTTTTTATTAATAAATGAATAAGATTGTTACAAAGTATATGCTTTATCATCAAACATGATTGGCTTGTGTGCATATTACTTTCAGTATATGGTTTGTAAAAAATTTTAAACTCTGATTTTTACATGTTTCCGCTTATTTATGCAATTTGATTGTGTTCTTGAATATTACAAACCTAACAATTCCAACAGAATACTAAATGACGGAACCAGGCCAGGTAAAATTCACACCAACAGGATGTTCCAACAGAATAATAAAGACGGAACCAGTTACAGAAAAAGCATGCATGTGATATTCCAATGTAATAATAAAGAATGGAATACGTAAGAATTTCACCAAGTATAGGGTAGTAGCAGATATCAAAGTTATTCAATGTAATAATAAAGATGGAATAATAGAAGTTATCTTCATGAATACAAAAGAAAAATAATACCCCTACCGTGAAAGAAACTTGATATCGGAGTAGTGAAGTAGCAGAATACTTTTCTTCTTTCTCTCTATAATTTCTCTCTCTATAGTTTTTCTTTCTAGAGTTTCAGTGAATTCGTAAGAAATAATGAAGGAATGAGCTTCTATTTATGAAGAATGGAATGAATAGTAAATCAATCCATGAACGGTCAGATTGATTTACTTTAATCGGACGGTTCATATTTAAAGCAAAATCTTTTAAATAAAATATAATATATTCTATTTATAATCTAATAAAACGAATAACTTTTAAAAAGATTTAACTATGCAAATACTATGCAAGCACTGCAAAACACTATGCATAATAAAATATAATATATTCTAATTATTGTCTAATAAAGCAGATAACTTTATAAAAGTATTTTGTTTTATATAAAAAGATTTTACTATTAGCCTTTAATAAAACGAATAACTTTATAAAAGTATTATATTTTATATAAAAAGTTTTTTTTGTTTTATTACGTTAATAATCTGAATAAAACAAAACGTTATTATTATTATTATTATTCACACTATTAATCGACTGTGTCGTTCCCAAGAAAAGGGCTTTCCAATAAGGATTTTTCCCTATTGGCGCCATAAATTAGGTGACAAAACCTCTCCTCGCGTAACTTACAGACATCGTTAATAATGCAAATAATAATATTAATAACTTCGTCATCTCAATTATTGATTTAATAACATATAAAATATCGACAATAATTGAATCAAACCGAAGTGACTTCTCACATAAGCATTAATAATCAATACTGCAAGTGCTACTACGCAGAAACCACGCCAGACATCGCGTATTCTTTTACTTTACCTAGAATAGTTCAACAATTGTCTCAAGCAGAAACTTTCGCCGTTATTTTCATAACAATATTTTTTGTCGTTTTCTCGATCAATCCCGATAATAATTACATTATGGGGTCCACTAATAATTGTGCTTGCCGCATTTAATATTCCCCCACCAATCGAATATTATATAACAACTTGCGATTTTGTAAAATTTATAAATATTACTCACAACTATAATATTATATCAAATTTATTCTATAATATTTAAAAATGATAATTATAAAAATTCATCTTTATTTATAAAAGTTGTGGTCTTTACAAAGATATAAAATTAAATAACACTTATTTTGAAGAGAAAAAATTTAAAATATTTTGGTATGATTTTTCTAAGTATAGTGGATTATGAACCAAAAGAATTCAATCAAAACTTTATACTACAAGATAATTTAGGGACAAAAATGATTTTAAAGAAGAATATAGTCATTGAGACTAAACTTACTTGCTTTTAGGCGAGTAGAGAGAACTTGGACAGAATTGAGTTAATTTGCTATGTTTATAAAATTAAAAATAATTTACTTTTAAACTGCATGCATGCGATTACAAGTAATTTTAAATAAATTATAGGTCATTATTTGTAATTTACTCAAATTACTAGTAATATACATGACCTTCACTTGAGTCATTGTATGTGAAAGTTGGAACAATTGTGGGAATGGAGTATGATCCCACCACATATGTAATCCAATTCAATATTAGTGGGATGATTAGATTGACAAATTAAGAGGCTTGGCTTCATTCAAAAAAGTTATCAATCTTAAAATAATTATATTTATATTCTATCTAGGTTCAATATAATTTATTTGTTTATTTAACTTGTTAAATGGGGGACAAGGACTGGAAGAACGTCCGTCCGGTGCACCTAACTGTGACGACAGCGTCGTCCCAGCATCAGCATGTTTGGTGTATGTAATATTATTGTATTGTTAGTGAAAAAATAGGAGCAATGATTTTAAGTCCTCTATTAAAAACCCAACCCATTTCCATAATGGCCCATGTCCCTGTTTTTTGGACTAGCGGTTAATTCAATTGGAAATGGCCCAGTGCTATGCCTATGATCTCTGGCCCATATTCAAATTTGCAAAGATGAATATGATATGTATATACGAATGAATTGTGTTATATTACTGGACCAAAGGTCACCCAATATATTTCATTTGTTTAAAAATTGGTAGTAGTATTTTTTAGGGTCCTTAACATTAATATACAACAATTAGAAAGTAATTACAAAAATAAAACACACACAACATAATTACAGAAATAAAACAACACAATATATTACTATTTCTAAAATCACGCGTCATTAAGTCCTACACGCCAGTTACCACTTTCATATTTTCAACTAATCGGTCCTAAATTCACGTTACTGAAGAAAAAAGGCAACTTTAAGATCCGAAAAAACAGAGCAACAACATATCGGAGAAGAAGAATTCTCCAACGGCGATGCAAATCTAAGATCGGACAATATCGAAGAAGATCAACAAAGAATCGCAAGATCTGCAATATCATCAAAGAATCGCAAGATCAACACCAATCGCAAGATCAAGAATCTTGACCTCTTTAACAACTTTGATTGTTGATTGTTGATTGATTCGTTATAGATTTGTATACTGATGTATTTGAGTTTAAAGTTTATATGCATATAGTTACCCCGTGGTTACTATATACTCGTATATTGGTTACCTTTCTTAAGTTTTTCGATCTTTAATTGGTAACAAAGTTAGTATACTGACTGTTTTGATTTCAAAATGCATGTAAATATATGTTTTATATTATGGTTACTAAGTACATATAAATTGGTTACTGTTTATTATTGACTTGGTTACTGTATAATAGTTATTTAGTTGTTGTATACTTTAAATGTTTATTTGGTTACTGTGACGACCCCAAAATAGGTCCATTCCATCCAACCCATTCTGAGTCGCCAATACATGGTACAGAAACAACTACAACTTTATTATTACAACATAGAAACTCGAAGTTTAAATACGATATTGTCATCTGCATAATATCCACACGCAAATAAATCCCCATCATAATTATTGATACATTATTTTATAAAAATGGTGAGGACTACTAAACAACTCTCTCTAGAACCTTCATTCCATACCCGATTAGTACTCGCTACATTCTTGCCTCCCGAGAAGAAAAATGGAACAAAAAGGAAAAGGGTGAGCTCAATTAGCCCGGTAAAGAATGTTATGACTAAGATAATATAGAACAAATTATCGTTAGTCTTCAACAGGAAAAATCGATAGAATACAATATAGACAACAAGTTTCGGATCAATATTCGCATGAAATAATAATTCATAGAAGAGTTACGTAGAGAATAAAATCTCTATAATCTATGAATTTAACAATCCATCATCAATATTTTATCCCCGTAACATCAATCAATATTCATCTCAAATCAAATATTCATCTTTGCACTACTGGGCCAAAGATATTCATCGATCGATCATGTTCATCTCAACACTGTTCATCTTTGCACTAAAGGCCAAAGATATTCATCGATCGATCATGTTCATTTAAACACTGCTCATCTTTGCACTACGGGCCAAAGATATTCTTCAGAAATCATTCATCTTTGCACTACAGCCAAAGATATTCAATAATATCATCATTTAAGACCGAGGATGATGAAAATATTTTAAAGAAAGCGAATCCAAATTGAAACAAAATGACAAGGATTAAGGATTCGTACTTGGTTTTATCCACGCCCAAAAATACCTCAAAAATAATAATCATAGTGGTGTAAAATTCAAGAATGATCAAAACATGGATACAATCAAAGCTAGTATCCGAATAGATATTTTAGACGAAAGAAAAATTTTCATTTTTCTATTGAATAAGGTAAAGATTCGTGAATAGTCTTGAGTATCGTGAATAGTAACTCCGACACCAAAAGATAGAAATTCCACAAAAAAACATCTTCACGCTTCATGAATAGTACTCGTGAATAGTAACTCATGAATAGTAACTCGTGAATAGTAACTCATGAATAGTAACCCCGACATGAAAAAGTTCCAAATTTGATAAAAAGTTCCAACCAATATTTCAGCATAATGATATTGAAGAAATAATATCATCTCGAGAAGAAAATAACATCCCTTACCTCGAAAGATTAGTACTTCTATTTGGAATACTAGTATATAGTCTTTGAAGGAACTTGCTTGACCGCCTAACAATACTCAAAGTATACTCAAAATACTCACAAGAATACGCTCAATAATATAGAGAGAAAGAGAGAAACTTGTTTACGGTGTGATTTTCAATTCTAACTTAGCCCTCTATTTATAAGAAAATGTTAAGACGTCAAGGAGACTTGACTTGACTGCCACACGATGGCTTTACTCGCTACTATTGCCACCCACCACATTTGAAATAAAATTCAGCACATTTCTTTACCAACCACAAGTGGGGCCCACTCAATTCTAGAATTTTCCACCAAAATTAATTATAAACCTAATTTCCGAATCAGACACCTCTTAAAATTCATAACAAATCATTCGTGCATTTTTAACGGTTCAAAATTTGTGGACATATACTCAACTTATGTATGTATAACATACCAAAAATTACTACAATCCAACGGTCGGATTAAAATTATAACTCACATAATATATCGTAAAAATATTGATTTGATTTTTAATACCTCCATTCGAACAAAATTACCGATAAAACACCTCAACATTAAATCATTCAATTATAACCACATAAAACAAATAAATCCATCATTTATAAATATTTTCTTATCATATAAATCAATAATTAATTATTCCCAAATAATATTACGTAATCACAATTATTATGACAACCATGGTTCCAGGAAGAGGGGCTTTCCAATAAGGATCTCTCCTTATGGTGGCCGCAATTAGGTGACCAAACCTCTCCTTGATGTAACTTTCTAGACATTGCCAATAATGCTATCTAATAATATTATTTAAATAATATGAATTATTGATCCGATAATGGATATAATGCGTTGACAATTATTGAACAACAATAATATAAAATATCAACGCAAAGAATTATTGAATCAATAAAATAAAATATTGAGCAAGAACTTCTTGTGAAAATTATTGAGTAGTGCCTTCTTACGTAAGGATCAATAATTCAACAATCTTTATCGCAATGGTAGTACTCTTTGTGCAACCACGCCGTACATTGTATTTTAACCAACGGGTATTCCAATGATCTTTAACTTGAATAACTACGCCAAGTTATTTTTAACCAACTTATATTTGTCGTTTTCTTCATCCAATCGCTTTCAGTTATGGGGCCCACACATGGTTTGCCTGGGTCGCACGTAATATTCCGAATATTCTGAACGATCTGAATATTCCACGACCAAACGAATATTCCCAAACAACAATGAATATTTTATAACCACTTGCTTATTCGAAATATTTGCGTATTTTACCCATAACTATCCACATTAATCAAATCCACCCTTACTATTTCAAAATAATAAATAAAGGAAATTCCTTTTATTTAAAAAAATTTGAGGGTCTTACAACCTCCCTCCTTATGAAATTTCGTCCTCGAAATTGACGACGACTACAGTGTTTGAAAAGATGAGGATACCTCGCTTTCATTTTCGTTTCCAATTCTGTGTCATTTCCTCTATAGCATGATTCCTCCACAAAACTTTAACTTGTGGTATGACCTTTGCGCGTAGGACATGCTCCTTCCTATCCAAAATCTTGACAGGTACCTCCTCATACGTTAAGTCTTCGGCTATCTCGTCCGGTTCTAACTCAATGACGTAGTTCGGGTCGTAACATCGATACGTGAAAAACGTTATGAACACGCGTCATACTTGGCGGTAAAACGAGTCTATAGGCCACAGTTCCTATTCGATTGAGAATTTCAACTGGATTAATAAATCGAAGGTTTGAGCTTTCCTCACCTCACCGATTCTCGCTTTTGAAATAACAACTTCTTGCACCTCCTTCTTCAAATTCATCACTCCGTGTGTAGCTTGAAGCGACTTTAACTTTATCGATTAAAGTCGATTATACTCAGTATATCATCACGTGCATCAGTATATCATCACGTGGGTACCTAGAGTTTTCATCTCCATCTCTATTATTTGTATATTATACTGAAATGAGTCTTTAACAATATCATACATTACTTGTATACGATCTTCTACTCAACACGTCATTTACCACGTTCGCTTTTCCGGGATGGCATGGTCGTAACATGTCTTTGAAATGAGTCTCTCAGAGTTCTTCAAGCTCTTACCACATTCCTTGCTCCATTTGAATTTTGTATCTCTATGAGTCGCCACGATTTCGACTCGAAGCTTAGGTTGTTCTCAATTGTGACTCATATCCCAACCTTGGATAAGACGTTACAATGACACCTATCGCTTTACTTATCGCATCGAATATGACGTCCCTACAGAGAGTCTCGCTTAGGTGCATTCCACAAAAGGAAGTCACCAGATAAAGGCTCGGTACCAAATTCTATAGTTGAATTTTAACTCTCGAAGTTCAATAGAGCCATTCGATATGAGATTTTAGGAATGAGTTTTGTCTTAGGGTTCAAAGTCGATACAAAATTTAATATCGGTCTTTGGGAGTAAGCCAAGAAATTCTTCAAGAAATACATCGGAAAAATCAACAACAGAATATTATTCAAATCGGCGTGTCTTTATTCAAATCCATAACATGGACTAAGAAAACTTGACATCAAGTAATAAACGAATGACTTCATGGCTTGATATGAAAATGTTTGACTACAATGGTTTGATTGCTTGAATTGAATAACAAAGTTACTTAGGAATATGAAAACTAACAACCTTACAAAAGCAATCAATTTGGTATGATGAGTAGTTAACCTTAAAATCACATCAAAAGCAAATATCTCTATAGAAATAAGGTTAACGAGGTAATGTGATAGTGCCAACTGAATCAAGAAAGATTTCTAAACAACGGATGTAATGAAAGTTTCTCTAACGGATTCTCCATAAATAGGTCAAAGTCTAATTTCTCGTGAGTCAAGTTCAAACGTTGGCCGCAAGCAAAGAGATAAAAGAATGGGTAGAAGGCAAGGTATCTAGTAAGGTATAAACTTCGCAAGAATTTATAATTAACTAACCCGTGCTAACTTTGTTCGGGTTCTCGCATTTAATTTGGCCACGACAAACGCTCTTCCGTAAATCGTTGACTTTGACTTTTACGGGACATCTTTTGAGTCACCATTCATTTGGATCGGGTTTCGATATCGCATAATCTCGAGCGATATGTCCTTCTTTTCCACAATTATAGCATACCTTAAAGCTGTTGTGGACGGTTTGGTCGATATGTCCCTCTTTCCGCATTTGTAACATACTGAATAGATGGTCTTTCTCCTCCCTTGGAACCGATTCTACTCTGCGGTACCGACGTCTTCACATGGTCGTTGTTGAATCTCCTCTTTTAAAATCTCCTCCCGACTCGCTTCTTCTATTTTCATGGCCATGATTACCACCGAGTGGTTACCGCCTTTGTCCGTATTCTTCTTTCTCCATTTGGTTATCGTTATTTCGATAAGCGCTATCTTGATAGATGATCTGGTTATGGTCCCTCGGTTGAGCGATACTCGTTATCTCGCTTCTAACAATGAGCCCATTGACAACATGTCGAATAGAGAAAATTTATGAGAAATGAGATATCGGCGTATACGGGTTTCAAACCTCTAAGAAACATCCGCATCATCGTTCCTCATTCTCCACCAAATGAGGTGCTGAACACGGATAACTCGCATGAACTTCGCCTCGTCTTTGGGATACCGTCATGTTATTTCGCTCGGTCTAATAAACTCCACTTCCTTCATATGACGAATACTTTCGGGGAAGTACTTGTCATTGAACTATTTTCAAACGTCTCCCACGACATCTTTGAGTCTGCAATTTGGATGGGTACGCTCACATGATTCCCACCGATGAATCCGCCTCACCACGGAACATAAAAGTAGCGAATGGAACTTTTTGTTCCTCCGTGCATCCCAAGACATCGAATATCTTGGTAATTTGTTTGACCCATGTTTCCGCCATGATCGGATCGGCTTTCTGCACTCGGTGGTCCCAACTCTTTGAACTGGCTTCATTTGTGACCACCCGTGAATTGCTATCATTTCTCCTATATTTTGAACACGAGTCTCCCTCGTCGATTTTGCATGAACCGCAAAAAGCTTCTAAACATCCTCGTTCATCATCTCGCTCGATTGGTGTTGTTCACGGGAGGAACATTGCCACGACTGTTGCACGTTCTCCTCGTTGGTGAGTAGACAGCATCTCCACGGTCTCATTTAATCCATGTTAATATTCTCATTCGACATTCTCAAATCATTGTCATAAAATAAGGGTTAATTAAGGAAATCAATATATCACATAATATCCCTATATCTTGACCAACTAACAAATAAGCTTAGGTAGGACACACTAGCGAAGGATTTACTCGTCTCTCCCTCCTAGTTCTATTCCCGATCTCGCCAGAGATCATATCCCTAAGCTCGATACCAACCGTGGCGCCCCAAAATAGGTCCATTCCATCCAACCCATTCTCGAGTCGCCAATACATGGTGCGAAACAACTACAACTTTATTATTACAACATAGAAACTACGAAGTTTAAATACGAGATATTGTCATCTAGACAATATCCACATACATAAATAAATCCCCATCATAATTATTGATACATTATTTTATAAAATGATGAGGACTACTAAACAACTCTCTCTAGAACCTTCATTCCATACCCCGACTAGTACTCGCTACATTCTTGCCTCCTGAGAAGAAAAATGGAACTAAAAGGAAAAGGGTGAGCTCAACTAGCCCAGTAAAGAATGTTATGACTAAGATAATATAGAACAAATTATCGTTAGTCTTCAACAGGGAAAAATCGATAGAATACAATAGACAAACAAGTTTGAGATCAATATTCGCATTGAAATAATAATTCATAGAAGAGTTACGTAGAGAATGAAATCTACTATAATCTATGAATTTAACAGTCCATCATCAATATTTTATCCCTGTAACATCAATCAATATTCATCTCAAATCAAATATTCATCTTTGCACTACAGGCCAAAGATATTCATCGATCGGTCATATTCATCTCAACACTGTTCATCTTTGCACTAAAGGCCAAAGATATTCATCGATCGATCGTATTCATTTAAACACTGTTCATCTTTGCACTACGAAGCCAAAGATATTCTTGAAATCATTCATCTTTGCACTACTGAGCCAAAGATATTCAATAATATCATCATTTAAGACCGAGGATGATGAAAATATTTTTAAAGAAAGCGAATCGATTGAAACAAAATGACAAGGATTAAGGATTCGTACTTGGTTTTATCCACGTCAAAAATACCTCAAAAATAATCATAGTGGTGTAAAATTCAAGAATGATCAAAACATGGATACAATCAAAGCTAGTATCCGAATAGATATTTTAGACGAAAAGAAAAATTTTCATTTTTTATGAATGAATAGTCGTATTCTGAATAGTGTCAGAGTATCGTGAATAGTCTTTAGTATCGTGAATAGTAACTCAAACACCAAAAGATAGAAATTCCACAAAAAACATCTTCACGCTTCATGAATAGTACTCGTGAATAGTAACTCATGAATAGTAACTCGTGAATAAGTAACTCATGAATAGTAACCCCGACATGAAAAAGTTCCAAATTTGATAAAAAGTTCCAACCAATATTTCAGCATAATGATATTGAAGAAATAATATCATCTGAGAAGAAAATAACATCCCTTACCTCGAAAGATTAGTACTTCTAGCTGGAATACCGGGTATAGTGCTGAAGGGAACTTGCACCGTCTAACAATACTCAAAGTATACTCAAAATACTCACAAGAATACGCTCAATAATATAGAGAGAGAAAGAGAGAAACTTGTTTCTGGTGTGATTTTCAATTCTAACTTAGCCCTCTATTTATAGGAAAATGTTAAGACGTCAAAGCGAGACTTGACCTGCTTTACTGATGGCTTTACACGCTACTATTGCCACCCACCACATTTGAAATAAAATTCAGCACATTTCTTTACCAACCACAAGTGGGGCCCACTCAATTCTAGAATTTTCCACCAAAATCAATTATAAACCTAATTTCCGAATCAGACACCTCTTAAAATTCATAACAAATCATTCGTGCATTTTTAACGATTCAAAATTTGTGGACATATACTCAACTTATGTATGTATAACATACCCAAAAATTACCACAATCCAACGGTCGGATTAAAAATTATAACTCACGCAATATATCGTAAAAATAATTGATTTGATTTTTAATACCTCCATTAAAACAAAATTATCGATAAAACACCTCAACATTAAATCATTCAATTATAACCACATAAAACAAATAAATCCATCATTTATAAATATTTTCTTATCATATAAATCAATAATTAATTATTCCCGAATAATATTACGAATCACAATTATGACAACCAAAAGGTTCAGGAAAAGGGGGCTTTCAATAAGGATCTCTCGCTTCTTGGCGGCATGATTAGGTGACCAAACCTCTCCTTGTGAGAACTTTCTAGACATTGCCAATAATGCTATCTAATAATATTATTTAAATAATATGAATTATTGATCGATAATGGAGATAATGTGCAGTGACAATTATTGAACAACAATAATATAAAATATCAACGCAGTGAATTATTGAATCAATAAAATAAAATATTGAGCAATAACTATCGTGAAAATTATTGAGTAGTGCCTTCTTACGTAAGGATCAATAATTCAACAATCGTGTAATCTGGTAATCTTATCAGGCAATGCGACCACGCGTATTCTTTGTATTTTAACCACCGGTATTCCAACGGTCTTAACGGTAACAACTACGTACTGTTATTTTTAACCAACTTATATTTGTCGTTTTCTTCATCCAATCGCTTTTTCCGTTATGGGGCCCACACATGGTCGCTACCGTCGCATGCGAATATTCCCCGACAGTACGAATATTCCACGACCAAACGAATATTCCCCGACAACAATGAATATTTTATAACCACTTGCTTATTCGAAATATTTGCATATTTTACCCATAACTATCCACATTAATCAAATCCACCCTTACTATTTCAAAATAATAAATAAAGGAAATTCCTTTTTATTTAAAAAATTTCGGGGTCTTACAGTTACCCCGTGGTTACTATATACTCGTATATTGGTTACCTTTCTTAAGTTTTTCGCTCTTTAATTGGTCACAAAGTCAGTATACTGACTGTTTTGATTGCAAAATGCATGTAAAAATATGTTTTATATTCTGGTTACTAAGAACATAGAAATTGGTTACTGTTTATTCTTGATTTGGTTACTGTATAATATTTATTTGGTTGTTGTATACTTTAAATGTTTATTTGGTTACCCCGTGGTTACTATATACTCGTATATTGGTTACCTTTCTTAAGTTTTTCGCTCTTTGATTGGTCACAAAGTCAGTATACTGACTATTTTGATTGTAAAATGAATGTAAAAATATGTTTTATATTCAGGTTACTAAGTACATATAAATTGGTTACTGTTTATTATTGATTTGATTACTATATAATGTTTATTTGGTTGTTGTATACTTTAAATGTATATTCTAGTGATGTTTTTTATATTGATGGTTACTTATTAAATACATTGGTTACCTTCCTGCAACTGTTGGATCTTTAAGTATATATAAATTTGGTTACTTTATAATATTACTTATAAGTACATATACATTGATGGTTACTTATTAAATACATTGGTTACTTATACTGACTGACTAATCTAAATTTGGTTACTGTATAATGTTGTTATGATTACTGTATAATATTAGTGTGTTTTATACTGGTTTATTTTATATTGATGGTTAATTATTGACTACATTGGTTAACTTCATACAACTGTCAGTCTTTAGTTGGTAACAAATTGATGCGGTTGAAGAGAAGACGTATCAGTTGATCCAGTTTTTGGAAAGATTTGATAGATTATGGAAAGATTTGATCCAGTGGCAATTTGGTAATTTCTGTCAAGTTTGAAGTGTCAGATTTTGGCATTTTTGGAGCCTAATTTCATTGGAAACGGGCCAACAATCAAAAGTCACCAGCTTTGCTCGTGATGTACATGGTTTTTTGGTCAAATTTTATCATTTAGGCCTCAAAATGGCATGTAAAAATATTATTTATGTTCTGGTTACTAAGATTATGCAGTTTGGTTACTGTCTAATATTGATTTGGTTACTTTATAATGTTTATTCAGTTGTTAGACTATGGAGATGATTCCAGTTGTGCTTTACTTCAACGGAACATAAACAAAAAGAGTTTAAATACAGGAATATATAATTGTTTACTGTTAGTAACTATTAACCACATGGTTGGTAACATTTTTGATGGTGTACAATAACTAAAATTGTTATTGATTAATATTTTGATTTTTGATTCCATCATGAGTTGTCAATATAAAGTAAACATATACATTGAACAATTGGTAATTGTTTTGAAATATTTTTATGTAAATTTGGTTACCCATCTAAAATAAAATGGTTACCTCTATATTCATATTTAGTTACCAACTGGACCATTTCCAAATAACTTTTATAACTATGTAATTTAAAAGTATCTATCAGCTAGATAAATGGGAACCCTCACATGTACATTAAGCACTTGATAACTGTTCTGATATAAGTTTTTAATTATTTGGTTACTAACAAAAACTAAAATGGTTATCCTTATATGCATGTTTGGATACCAACTGCACCTCTCAAACTATTTTTATTTTAATATGAGATCTATAAGTAACCATATATATAAATGAAAACTCTCACATGTACATTTAACAATTGATGTTTGTCCCGATACAAGCTTGTAACTATCTGGTTACTAATAACAGTAACCATAATGTAACATAATAAACCAGTAACCACATAATTATATGATAGTAACCAGAACGTGTTTTAATGGTAACCAAAACATAAATATCATGTAATGAAACCCAGTTTAGGCAATCCATGTATACTAAACAATTACATATTAACCAGAATAAAAATAACAGTAACCAAAATCCCACATCGAGGGCACAATAATAGTAGCCAAACTATAAGGTAACAGTAACCAAAACATAATAAAGAAGTAACCAAATAGTTATATGAAAAGTAACCAGAACATATTTTAATGGTAACCAAAACATAAATAACCTGTATATCCAACCCAGATTAGGTAACCCATGTATACTCTCACATGTACATTTAACACTTGATATATTTTCTGATACAAGCTTGTAACTATCTGGTTACTACCAAAAAATAAAATGGTTACCCTTCTATTGGTTACCAACTGCACCTTTCAAATAATGTATCAGACACAACTTAATACGAACCAACAAACAATGTCAAATAATTGATTATATAATCAAATATGTAATTCCATTTACATAAGCTCCAATAAACATTACATACTCACTAACCATAACAAATGATTATGTTTGAAGGACTTTACAAAAATAATACATCAATGTATACTAAGCAAATACATGGTTTATTATGACTTGAGTTTATTATTTACAAAAATAATACATCCACAAACTAATGATGCCTTAAACTTCTCCAATTGACTTGAGTTCAATTTCTTGGTAATAATGCTGGGGACTTCCATGTCATCAATATATAACTTTTTCAATGAATTGCATTCCTCATAGTAAAGATCCCATAACTGCAAATAAACAAAATTAGATTTACACAGTCATTAGTAACCAGATATAAACAATATTTATATCATAAACATTTACATAGTGATTAACAAATAAAAGCATACTAACCAAAACATAATATAACAATTACACAAGAGGCAAAAGCAGATTATAACAAATAACCAACATCCCAAATTGACTGCACAATAATAGTTATCATATCATAATATAACATTAACCATACCATAATAAAGCAGTAACCAAAAAGTTATATTATATAATCTAATGATAACCAAAATATAAACAACATGTAAGATAAAACCATTTTATGTAGTAAACAAAACATGTATACCAAAAAATATACTAAAGAAGTAACCAAACAGGTTATATGCTAGTAACTTAAACCTGTAAGACCCCGACTTTTATAAATAAAGATGAATTTTTCTATAAATATTATTTTTGAATATTATGGAATAAATTTGATATAATGTTATAGTTGTGGGTAATATTTATAAATTTTGCAAAAGTATGCAAGTTGTTATAAAATATTCGTTTGGTAGGGAATATTCTTTTGTTAGGGAATATTAAATACAATGGCTCAATCATTGGTGGACCCCACAACATTATTGTCGGATTGAGAAAACGACAAAAATATTTTTTTATAAAAATAACGGCGGAGGTGTTACCGTTAAAAGCTGTTGAACTACCGTTGGTAAAAGTACGATGTCTGGCGTGGTTGCGTAGTAGAAGCACACGGTATTGATTATTGATGCTTACGTGAGAAGTCACTTTCATTTATGCTCAATTATTGCTACGATAAGAATTTGCATCATATCTCTTATATTATTGATTCAATTATTGTCGCGAAATATCATACGTATAATATGTTATAGTATTAAATCAATAATTGAGACGACAAGTTATAAATGATTAATAATTATTGAAAGATTAAATATGTGTTATGATTTGTGGTAAGTTTGATTATTTTATGGGGGCTATATGTCATCATCTAAGAGTCTCTTCATCGATAGTATTTACCTTTCGTCGATAGTAATTACCCTTGTGAATAGTATTTACCGTCGATAGTAATTACCCTTGTGAATAGTATTTACCTTCGTCGATAGTAATTACCCTTGTGAATAGTATTTACCTTCGTCGATAGTAATTACCCTTGTGAATAGTATTTACCTTCGTCGATAGTATTTACCTTCGTTAATAGTAATTACCTTTACCAGACGTCGAACCACTTGTCGTTTCACATTACAAAGCGTCGAACCACTTGTCGTTTCACATTCTGAGGCGTCCAAACCGATTCGTCGAGCCACTTGCCTTTTCACACGGCAGGTCTGCTAAGCTAGAAATCTTCTATAAATAGAGGCCTAGGGCTTCATTATTTTCACGAATTCATTCAAGCTATAGAGAGAGAAAGTATAGAGAGAATAAGAGAGAAAGAAGAAGAGTAGTTTTTTGTTACTAATCTTGCGATATTCAATCTCCTACCAAATGTAAGGGGTGTTATTCTTTCTTATTCATGAAGAGAAGCTGTTGTTATTCCATTGCTTATTATTACATTGGAATAACTTTGTATAAGTGGTTTACCTATACTTGGTGACATTCTTCTATTATTACATTGGAACATCACATCTCGTGTGTTTTTACAGGACTGGTTAAAATCTTTTTATTATTATTCATTGGAACATCACATGCATGTGTTTTACAGGACTGGTTTCGTCTTTATTATACTGTTGGAACATCACATGCATGTGTTTTACAGGACTGGTTAAAATCTTTATTATTCTGTTGGAATATCCTATTCGTGTGTTTTACACCGGATGGTTCCATCTTTATTATTACATTGGAACATCCTGCTTGGTGTGAATTTCACGACTGGTTTCGTTATTTATTATTACATTGGAATAACACATGCATGCGATTCTATCGCATGCATGGTGATTTCTTTTGTTATTCCATTCCTTATTATACCCAGTTGGTTAAAACTTTGACTTCTATACTCCATGAAATTAGTAGAATATCCTTGATATTTGCGTTTCATCCGAGATCTTTTCATAGAAATATTCTTACGATCATTCTTGAATTTTACTCTACAAAAAGCGATGTCATGTTGACAATTTGGACGTTAATAATTCCGGATAAAATAATTCTTGAACTTGTTTTATTGAATTCTTATATCATTGTCATCATCCTCATGTTTATATTTTTTTGAAAGTCATACGTGGCTTCAGTAGTGCATAGATGGACTTGGTATGATTATGACCGAGACTATTCGGTGTAATCATGGTAGTAATGTTACAAATGATGTGATAAAAATTCTCAAATTGGTCGTAGTGCATTGATGGACGATTGTTGGCATGATCATGACCATTAATGAATACACAAATATTCTTGGCCCGTAGTGCATGAATAATTGTGGTCGTGATACTAAAGAATATCCTTGGCAGTAGTGCGGGGGTGATTCGATGATGTGAAATATTTATTAAAGTGAGTCTCACTTATAAGCGATGATGAAAAACCTTTTAAAACCTAAAAGATAGTAGACTTTATTTTCTACTTGACTCTTTTAATGGATTGATATTCATTGCAGATTAAAAGCTGGTTGTCTATTGTATTTTATCGGTTTAACATTATTGAAGACTATTGATAATTTATTACGCATTATCTTAGTCATAATATTTCTTCTTGGGCTAGTTGAGCTCACCCTTTCTTTCACTTTGTTCTCTTGAGGAAATGATAATATAATTTGGGGACGAGTCGGGGAAGCAGTGATGGTCCACGAAGATAGCATTAGTAGTCCTCACTATTACGTAAAAAATAGTGTGATAATAAATTGTAATGAGGACTTTTTGTTTGAGTTTGTATAATATCTAGTAGAGCGATATTTGTATTTAAACTCACGTTTTTATGTCGTATTGTACACGCAGTTATGTTAATAAGTTGTATTTAAATTACGTACCATGTAAGTGTCGACCCAAGATGGGTGATGTATACCTAATTTTGGGGGCGTCACGGTTAAGTATCGAGCTTAGGATATGATCCTGGCTAAGATGTGAGAATAATACTAGGAGGGGAGGCGGGGAATACCTTATTTAGTATGACCTACCTAAGTTTATGTGATATTTTATTGGTTGGTCGGAAGATAGGGATAATTTGTTACATGTCAATTAACCTTTTGTTTTGTGGCGATGTCGAAAATGACATCGAGAATGTTGAGAATATGAATGGGAGCGCAGCGATTGTTGATTCACCACATATCAATAATCGGGATAATGTGCATCGGAAGGCGACAATCCTCATGCAAAAACAACACCTTGACCAAATGACGAATGATCAAATGTTCGGAGGCTTTATGCAATTTATGCAACAATGAAAGAGAGCGACTCATCCCAAAACGTAGGTGGAAACACGGAAAACTCTCGGCGGTCACCGCTAAACAATTTAAGGAGCTGGGACCACCGGGAGTTTAAGGGAGAGCAAAACCACTTTGGCGGAAGCATGGATAAAGCAGATTACCAAGATATTTGATGTCTTGGGATGCTCCGAGGAGCAAAAGGTTCCCTTCACGCCTTTATGTTCTTGGCGAGAGGCGGATTCTTGGTGGAATCGGTAAAAGCGTACTCAACCAAATTTGTATTGAAGATATCTTGGGAGAAGTTCCGGGAGTACATTCAACGACAAATACTTTCACGAAAGTATTCGCCACATGAAGGAGGTGGAGTTTATCAAGTTGGAACAAAACAATATGACCGTGTCGCAATACGAGGTAAAATTTGCGGAGTTATCACGGTTTTCGTCCCCACTTGGTGGATAATGAAGAGAGAATGGCGCGAATGTTTTTAAGAGGTTTGAAGCGGGAGATACGTCAACATCTTATTTCTCATAAACCGTGTTTGTATTCGGATGTTGTAAATAGGGCTCGATTAGTGGGAGCGCGATAATGAGTCAACGCTTAACTAAAAAGAAGCGTAAGCAAAATTATAATACCGGTGAGAATAGTCATCGAGGCGGTGACAACAAGCGTGGAGGAATCAACGGGCGGATATGGTAACCACCGGTGGTAATCGGGGCCAAAACAATAAGAATGGACATTTCAAGAAAAGGAGATTCAACAATGATGGAAAGACGTCAAAGACCAAGCACCCATTGTTAAGGAAGGAGAAAGACCACCTATCATATGCTTCAAATGCGGAGGAGAGAGGACACATCGATCAAAGCTGCGTCATATGTCAGTCCAAAGCATGTTATAATTGTGGAAGAGAAGGTCACTTAGCTCGATTTTGTCGTTCTAGAAGACAAATTCAGCTAGGATGGAGGCACCAAAGGCCATCCAGAAAATTCAAAACCCAGTAGTGCTGAGGAGAGCATTTGTTGTGACCTCCCAAAGAGCAAAGAATCCGAATGAGGTCATCACGGGTAAGCTTATCATAAACTCTAATGAAGTCTATACTTTATTTGATCTGGGTTCTACCCATTCTTTTATTTCTCCTACTTGCGCTCATCGATTAAATTTGACTCAGGAGAAATTAGACTTTGACTTATCTGTGGAAACTCCGTTGGGAGAAACCTTCATTACATCCCTTTGTTTATAAGTCTTGTTTGGTTCAAATCGGTCCCCTCACATTACTGTCGATCTTATTTCATTAAAAATACTTGCATTTGGCGTGATTCTAGGGATTGATTGGTTAACTACTTATCATGCAAAAATTGATTGTTTTCGTAAGGTTGTTAGCTTTCATATTCCTAATCAACCTATTATGCGAATTCAAACGACCAAACCATTAAAATCAATCACGGTCATCTCAAGCCATAAAGCTATTCGTTTATTGAAAAAGCGGATGTCAAGCTTTCTTAGCTCATATCACTGATTTAAATAAAAATACGTCGAGTTTTAAGCGATATTCTATTGTTAATAAATTTCACGACGTATTCCCGAAGAACTTCTGGCCTACCCCCAGGCGTGAAATTGAATTTTGTATCGACCTTGAACCAGACAAAACCTATTTCCAAAGCCCCATATCGAATGGCTCTATTGAACTTCAGGAGTTAAAGACCAAACCGCGGAATTGTTAGACATTGGCTTTATTCGTCCCTAGTACTTCTCCTTGGGGTGCTCACATTCTATTCGTGAAGAAGAAAGATGGGAGTATGCGACTTTGTATTGATTATCGGGAGTTGAATCACGTCACCATCAAAAATAGGTATCCATTGCCACGTATTGATGACTGTTTGACCGATTGCAAGGAGCCAAATTCTTTTCAAAGATTGATCTTCGTTAGGATATCACCAATTGAAGATTAGAACCGTGACATTCCAAAGGCGGCTTTTCGAGAACTCGATGCGGGCATTATGAATTCTAGTCATGTCCTTTGGATTGACTAATGCTCTCTTTGCCTTCATGGATATGATGAACCGAGTATTCAAGGAATATTTAGATCACTTTGTGGTCGTCTTTATTGATGACATCCTTATTTATTCCAAAAGCCGTGAAGATCATGAGCAACACTTGAGGTCGACACTCCAAAAGCTTCGTGAATATAAGCTTTATGCCAAGTTGAAGAAATGCGAGTTCGGCTTGAAGAAGTAGCATTCCTTGGGCGCGTGGTATCAAGTCATGGAATATCTGTTGACCAAAGAAAGATTGAAGCTATTCAAAAGTGGGAACAACCTAAATCGATGGCCGAAGTCGTAGCTTTCTCGGTTTAATTTGGTTATTATCGGAGATTCGTGGAAGGATTTTCTCGAATCGCTATTCCATTGACTCGGTGACTCGGAAAGATACAAAGTTCGGTTGGAGCGAAGAATGTGAGAAGAGTTTTCAAGAACTCAAGAGGAGACTTATTTCAAGACACATTACGACAATACCATCGGCTCGGAGGATTTGTCATCTCTGATGATGCTTGAAGCAAAGGGTTGGGATGTGTTCTCATGCAACATGGAAAAGTAATAGCCTTTATGCCTCATGACAACTCAAAGAATATGAGAGGAATTATCCTACTCATGATCTAGAGTTAGCATTTATTATCTTTGCACTTAAAATTTGGAGGCATTACTTGTATGGGGAGAAAGTGGAGATCTTTACGGATCATAAAAGCCTCAAATATTTCTTCACTCAAAAGGAACTCAACATGCGACAACGACGTTGGCTTGAACTATTGAAAGATTATGATCATACCATCCAATACCATCACCGAAAAGCGAACGTGGTAGGCGACGCATTGAGTAGAAAATCATATGCAAGTCTGAGTGCGATATTGTCAACGTAAAGGCCCATTTTTGTGTGACTTGCAAAGGATGGAGATAGAATTAAAGACTCGAGGGGACGCGTGTGATGATAGCGAGTATCTGAGTAGAACCGACTTTAATTGATAAAGTTAAAAGCGCTTGCCAAGCTACTGGACACTGGAGGCGATGCATTATGAGGAAGAAAGTGCAAGAAGGTGCTATCTTGGGAAGCAAGAATCGATGAAGAAGGAATACTTGAGTCAACTCCGGACTTTGTGTTCCTAACGATACGATTTAAAGTATAATATCATGATGGAGGCACACAACACACCATTTGCAATCCATCACGGGAGTACCAAAATGTATCATGATATTAAATCATACATTTTGGTGGAAGCAATATGAGAGAGAGATATATTTGTTTATCTCAAGGTGTCTAACTTGTCAACGAGTTAAAGCGGAGCATCAAGTACCAAAAGGTCCATTGCAACCACTTGAAATTCGAGAATGGAAGTGGGAGCACATTACCATGGATTTCGTTCTACGGTCTTCCTAAGGTTTCTCAAGGCATTGATGCGATTTGGGTCATTGTTGATAGGTTGACCAAGTACGCTCATTTTTCTGCACGAGAAAGAAACTTATACTTGAACGTCTTGCTTTCGTATGTACATAAACGAGATTGTAAGACTGCCATGGTATGCCGGTATCCATAGTTTCTGATCGAGACCCAAGATTCACTTCACGATTTTGGGTTAGTTTGAAAAAGGCTTTGGCACAGACTTACGATTTAGCTCGGCATATCATCCTCCGACCGGACGGACAGTCGGAGAGGACTATTCAAACTCTTGAAGATCTATTAAGACTCCGTGTCCTTGATTTCAAGGGAGTTGGGACAAGTTCTTACCATTGGTGGAGTTTTCCTACAACAACAGTTATCAAGCAAGTATTGGCATGGCTCCATTCGAAGCGTTGTATGGAAGAAAGTGTCGTTCTCCAGTATGCTGGGATGAGGTGGGTGAAGCAACGTTGTTGGGACCGGAGTTGGTACGTATGACTACGGAAAAGATTCAAACGATCCGACAACGTATAAAAACCTCACAAAATCGACAAAAGAGTTATGCTGATCTTCATCGAAAGAACGTGGAATTCGATATAGGAGATCATGTGTTGTTAAAAGTTGCTCCATGGAAAGGAGTTACAAGATTTGGAAAGAGAGGAAAACTTAATCCTCGATTCATCGGTCCATTTTAATCCTCGATCGAGTAGGAAGCGTGGCCTATAGACTCGCTTTACATGCCAAATATGTCTCGTGTTCATAACGTTTTTCACATATCTATGTTACGTAAATATGTGAAAGACCCGAACCATATTATTGAGTTAGAACCAGGACGAAATAGCGGAAGATTTGACGTATGAAGAGGTTCTGTTCAAATTTTGGATAAGAAAGAACATATTCTACGCTCGAGGTTATACCTCAAGTCAAAGTTTTATGGAGGAACCACGATGTTGAGGAAATGACTTGGGAGTTAGAATCGAAATGAAATCAAGGTATCCTTACCTCTTGACATACCAGTCGTACCCTAATTTCGAGGCGAGAAATTTCATAAGAAGGGAGGTTGTAAGACCCGACTTTTATAAATAAAGATGAATTTTTCTATAAATATTATTTTTGAATATTATGGAATAAATTTGATATAATGTTATAGTTGTGGGTAATATTTATAAATTTTGCAAAGTATGCAAGTTGTTATAAAATATTCGTTTGGTGGGGAATATTCTTTTGTTAGGGAATATTCGTACAATGGCTCAATCATTGGTGGACCTACAACATTATTGTCGGATTGAAAGCGACAAAAATATTTTTTATAAAAATAACGGCGGAGGTGTTACCAGTTAAAAGCTGTTGAACTACCCGGTGGTAAAGAAATGCGATGTCTGGCGTGGTTGCGTAGTAGCATTGCAGTATTGATTATTGATGCTTACGTGAGAAGTCACTCATTTATGCTTTCAATTATTACTACTGATAATTCTTTGCATCATATCTCTTATATTATTGATTCAATTATTGTCACATTATCATCGTATAATATGTTATATAGTATTAAATCAATAATTGAGGCGACAAGTTATAAATGATTAATAATTATTGAAAGATTAAATATGTGTGATATGATTTGTGGTAAGTTTGATTATTTTATGGGGGCTCATATATGTCATCATCTAAGAGTCTCTTCATCAATAGTATTTACCTTCAATCGATAGTAATTACCCTTGTGAATAGTATTTACCTTCGTCAATAGTAATTACCCTTGTGAATAGTATTTACCTTCGTCAATAGTAATTACCCTTGTGAATAGTATTTACCTACCGTCGATAGTAATTACCCTTGTGAATAGTATTTACCTTCGTCGATAGTATTTACCTTCGTTAATAGTAATTACCTTTACCGGACGTCGAACCACTTGTCGTTTCACATTCTGAGCGTCCGAACCACTTGTCGTTTCACATTACAAGCGTCAAACCAGATTAAATCGAGCCACTTGCCTTTTCATACTATGGCGAGTCTAAGCTAGAAATCTTCTATAAATAGAGGCCTAGGGCTTCATTATTTTCACGAATTCATTCAAGCTATAGAGAGAAAGTATAGAGAATAAGAGAGAAAGAAGAAGAGTATTTTTTGTTACTACTTCTTTGCGATATTCAATCTCCTACCAAATGTAAGGGGTGTTATTCTTTCTTATTCATGAAGAGAGAGCTGTTGTTATTCCATTGCTTATTATTACATTGGAATAACTTTTGTATAAGTGGTTTACCCTATACTTGGTGACATTCTTCTATTATTACATTGGAACATCACATGCTCGTGTGTTTTATTTAGGACTGGTTAAAATCTTTATTATTATTACATTGGAACATCACATGCTCGTGTGTTTTACACAGGACACGGTAAAATCTTTATTATTCTGTTGGAACATCACATGCGTGTGTTTTATCTGGGACACGGTTCCGTCTTTATTTATTCACATTGGAATATCCTATTCATGTGTTTTACACCGGATCCGGTTCCATCTTTATTATTCTGTTGGAACATCCCGCCGATTGTGAATTTCACGACACTGGTTCCGTTATTTATTATTACATTGGAATAACTTTTATGCATGCGATCTATCGCATGCATGGTGATTTCTTTTGTTATTCCATTCTTTATTATACCCGGTTGGTTAAAACTTTGACTTTATACTCCATGAAATTAGTAGAATATCCTTGATATTTGCGTTTCATCCAAATATCTTTTCATAGAAATATTCTTACGATCATTCTTGAATTTTACTCTACAAAACAAGATCATGTTGACAATTTGGACGTTAATAATTCCCGGATAAAATAATTCTTGAACTTGTTTTATTGAATTCTTATATCATTGTCATCATCCTCATGTTTATATTTTTTTGAAAGTCATACGTGGCTGTAGTGCATAGATGGACTTGGTATGATTATGACTGAGAGACTATTGATTGTAATCATGGCCGTAATGTTACAAATGATGTGATAAAAATTCTCGATGGTGGTAGTAGTGCATTGATGGACGATTGTTGGCATGATCATGACCATTAATGAATACACAAATATTCTTGGCCCGTAGTGCATGAATAATTGTGGTCGTGATACTTAAAGAATATCCTTGGGTAGTAGTGCGGGGGTGATTCGATGATGTGAAATATTTATTAAAGTCGAGTCTCATTTATAACATGATGATGAAAAACCTTTTAAAACCTAAAAGATAGTAGACTTTATTTTCTACTTGACTCTTTTAATGGATTAGATATTCATTGCAGATTAAACCTGGTTGTCTATTGTATTTTATCGGTTTAACATTATTGAAGACTATTGATAATTTATTCGCATTATCTTAGTCATAATATTTCTTCTTGGGCTAGTTGAGCTCACCTTTTTCTTTCACCGTTCTCTTCAGGAAATGATAATATAATTTGGGACGAGCCTGGGGAAGCAGTGATGGTCACGAAGATAGCATTAGTAGTCCTCACTATTCGTAAAATAGTGTGATAATAATTGTAATGAGGACTTTTTGTTTGAGTTTGTATAATATCTAGTAAGCGATATTTGTATTTAAACTCACGGCTTTATGTCGTATTGTACACGACAGTTATGTTAATAAGTTGTATTTAAATTCTGTACCATGTAAGTGTCGACCCAAGATGGGTGATGTATACCTAATTTTGGGGGCGTCACAGTTGGTATCAGAGCTTAGGATATGATCCTGGCTAAGATGTGAGAATAATACTAGGAGGAGAGGCGGGGGAATACCTTATTTAGTATGACCTACCTAAGTTTATGTGATATTTTATTGGTTGGTCGGAAGATAGGGATAATTTGTTACATGTCAATTAACCTTTTGTTTTGTGGCGAGATTCTGAAAATGACATCCGAGAATGTTGAGAATCAAGAATGGAGCGCAGCGATTGTTGATTCACCACATATCAATAATCAGGATAATGTGCATCAGGAAGGCGACAATCCTCATGCAAACAACAACACTGACCAAATGACGAATGATCAAATGTTCAGAGGCTTTATGCAATTTATGCAACAAAGAAAGCAGGCGAGAGCGACTCCTGTCCAAAACGTAGGTGGAAACACGGAAAACTCTCGAGCGGTCACCGCTAAACAATTTAAGGAGCTGGGACCACCGGAGTTTAAGGGAGAGCCAAAACCACTTCTGGCGGAAGCATGGATAAAGCAGATTACCAAGATATTTGATGTCTTGGGATGCTCCGAGAGCAAAAGGTTCCTTCTTGCACGCCTTTATGTTGGCGGCGGAGGCGGATTCTTGGTGGGAATCGGTAAAAGCGTACTCAACCAAATTGTATTGAAGATATCTTGGGAGAAGTTCCAGAGTCATTCAACGACAAATACTTTCCGAAAGTATTCGCCACATGAAGGAGGTGGAGTTTATCAAGTTGGAACAAAACAATATATGACCGTGTCGCAATACGAGGTAAAATTTGCGGAGTTATCACGGTTTCGCCCCACTTGGTGGATAATGAAGAGAGAAGAATGGCGCGAATGTTTTAAGAGGTTTGAAAGCGGGAGATACGCCAACATCTTATTTCTCATAAACCGTGTTTGTATTCGGATGTTGTAAATAGGGCTCGATTAGTGGAGCGCGATAATGAGTCAACGCAACTAAAAGAGAAGCGGTAATGCAAGAAAATTATAATACCAATGAGAATAGTCATCGAAGCGTGACAACAAGCGTGGAGGAATCAACAAAGCGGATATGGTAACCACTTCGGTGGTAATCAGGCCAAAACAATAAGAATGGACATTTCAAGAAAAGGAGATTCAACAATGATGGAAAGACGTCAAGACCAAAGACCCATTGTTAAGGAAGGAGAAAGACCACCTATCATATGCTTCAAATGCGGAGAGAGAGGACACATCATCAAGCTGCGTCATGTCGTCAAAGCATGTTATAATTGTGGAAGAGAAGGTCACTTAGCTCGATTTTGTCGTTCATCAAGACAAATTCGGCTAGGATGGAGGCACCAAAGGCCATCCCGGAAAATTCAAAACCCGAGTAGTCTGAGGGAGAGCATTTGTTGTGACCTCCCAAAGAGCAAGGAACCGAATGAGGTCATCACGGGTAAGCTTATCATAAACTCTAATGAAGTCTATACTTTATTTGATAACTGGGTTCTACCCATTCTTTTATTTCTCCTACTTGCGCTCATCGATTAAATTTGACTCAGGAGAAATTAGACTTTGACTTATCTCGTGGAAACTCCGTTGGGAGAAACCTTCATTACATCCATCGTTTATAAGTCTTGTTTGGTCAAATCGGTCCCCTCACATTACGTCGATCTTATTTCATTAAAATACTTGCATTTGGCGTGATTCTGTGGATTGATTGGTTAACTACTTATCATGCAAAAATTGATTGTTTTCGTAAGGTTGTTAGCTTTCATATTCCTAATCAACCTATTATGCGAATTCAAACGACCAAACCATTAAAATCAATCACGGCCATCTCAAGCCATAAAGCTATTCGTTTATCAAAAAGCGGATGTCAAGCTTTCTTAGCTCATGTCACGTGATTTAAATAAAAATACGCCGCTTTTAAACGATATTCCTATTGTTAATAAATTTCCGACGTATTCTCGAAGAACTTCCCGGCCTACCCCAGGCGTGAAATTGAATTTTGTATCGACCTTGAACCCAGACAAAACCTATTTCCAAAGCCCCATATCGAATGGCTCTATTGAACTCGAGGAGTTAAAGACCCAACTGCAGGAATTGTTAGACATTGGCTTTATTCGCCCTAGTACTTCTCCTTGGGGTGCTCATTCTATTCGTGAAGAAGAAAGATGGGAGTATCGCGACTTTGTATTGATTATCGGGAGTTGAATCACGTCACCATCAAAAATAGGTATCCATTGCCACGTATTGATGACTGTTTGATTACGATTCAAGGAGCCAAATTCTTTTCAAAGATTGATCTTCGTTAGGATATCACCAATTGAAGATTAGAATCACCGACATTCCAAAGACGGCTTTCGTAACTCTAAGACGGGCATTATGAATTCCTAGTCATGTCCTTTGGATTGACTAATGCTCCGCCGCCTTCATGGATATGATGAACCGAGTATTCAAGGAATATTTAGATCACTTTGTGGTCGTCTTTATTGATGACATCCTTATTTATTCCAAAAGCCATGAAGATCATGAAGCAACACTTGAGGTCGACACTCCAAAAGCTTCGTGAATATAAGCTTTATGCCAAGTTGAAGAAATGCGAGTTCGGCAAGAAGAAGTAGCATTCCTTGGGCACGTGGTATCAAGTCATGGAATATCATTGACCCAAAGAAAGATTGAAGCTATTCAAAGTCGGGAACAACCTAAATCGATGGATCAAGCACGTAGCTTTCTCGGTTTAGGCCGGTTATTATCGGAGATTCGTGGAAGGATTTTCTCGAATCGCTATTCCATCGACTCTCGGTGACTCGGAAAGATACAAAGTTCGGTTGGAGCGAAGAATGTGAGAAGAGTTTTCAAGAACTCAAGAGGAGACTTATTTCAAAGACTGCTCGACAATACCATCCGCTCGGAGGATTTGTCATCTACAATGTTGATGCTTGAGCGCAAAAGGGTTGGGATGTGTTCTCATGCAACATGGAAAAGTAATAGTTTATGCCTCGCGACAACTCAAAGAATATGAGAGGAATTATCCTACTCATGATCTAGAGTTGGCAAATATTGTCTTGCACTTAAAATTTGGAGGCATTACTTGTATGGGAGAAAGTGGAGATCTTTACGGATCATAAAAGCCTCAAATATTTCTTCACTCAAAAGGAACTCAACATGCGACAACGACGTTGGCTTGAATCATTGAAAGATTATGATCATACCATCCAATACCATCCCGGAAAAGTTTAACGTGGTATGACGACGATTGAGTAGAAAATCATACGCAAGTACGAAAGTGCGATATTGTCAACGCAAAGGCCCATTTTGTGTGACTTGCAAAGGATGGAGATAGAATTAAAGACTCAGGGACGCATGTGATGATAAGCGAGTATACGAAGTAGAACCGACTTTAATTGATAAAGTTAAAGTCGCTTTCAAGCTACTGGACTGAGGCGATGCGTATGAGGAAGAAAGTGCAAGAAGGTGCTATCTTAGGAAGCAAGAATCGATGAAGAAGGAATACTTGAGTCAACTCCGGACTTTGTGTTCCTAACGACCACGATTTAAAGTATAATATCATGATGGAGGCACACAACACACCATTTGCAATCCATCACAGGGAGTACCAAAATGTATCATGATATTCGCCATACATTTTGGTGGAGCAATATGAGAGAGAGATAGCATTTGTTTATCTCAAGGTGTCTAACTTGTCAACGAGTTAAAGCGGAGCATCAAGTACCAAAAGGTCCATTGCAACCACTTGAAATTCCAGAATGGAAGTGGGAGCACATTACCATGGATTTCGTTCACGGTCTTCCTAAGGTTTCTCAAGGCATTGATGCGATTTGGGTCATTGTTGATAGGTTGACCAAGTCCGCTCATTTCTTACCGACACGAGAAACTTATACACTTGAACGTCTTGCTCAGTATGTACATAAACGAGATTGTAAGATCGCATGGTACGCGGTATCCATAGTTTCGATCGAGACCCAAGATTCACTTCACGATTTTGGGTTAGTTTGCAAAAAGCTATGGAAGCACAGACTTACGATTTAGTTTCGGATATCATCCTCGGAGACGGACGGATAATCGGAGAGGACTATTCAAACTCTTGAAGATCTATTAAGACTCGTGTCCTTGATTTCAAGGGAGTTGGGACAAGTTCTTACCATTGGTGGAGTTTTCCTACAACAGTTATCTATCAAGTAGTATGGCATGGCTCCATTCAAGCGTTGTATGGAAGAAAGTGTCGTTCTCCAAGATTTGGGATGAGGTGGGTGAAGCAACGTTGTTGGGGACCGGAGTTGGTACGTATGACTACGGAAAAGATTCAAGACGATCCGACAACGATAAAAACCTCACAAAATCGATATAAAAAGAGTTATGCCGATCTTCATCGAAAGAACGTGGAATTCGATATAGGAGATCATGTGTTGTTAAGAGTTGCTCCATGGAAAGGAGTTACAAGATTTGGAAAGAGAGGAAAACTTAACCCTCGATTCATCGGTCCATTTTAATCCTCGATCGAGTAGGAAGCGTGGCCTATAGACTCGCTTTACCGCCAAATATGTCTCGTGTTCATAACGTTTTTTTCACATATCTATGTTACGTAAATATGTGAAAGACCCGAACCATATTATTGAGTTAGAACCGATTTAAATAAGCGGAAGATTTGACGTATGAAGAGGTTCCTGTTCAAATTTTGATAAGAAAGAACATATTCTACGCTCCAAGGTTATACCTCAAGTCAAAGTTTTATGGAGGAACCACGATGTTGAGGAAATGACTTGGGAGTTAGAATCTGAAATGAAATCAAGGTATCCTTACCTCTTCGACATACCAGGTACGTACCCTAATTTCGAGGGCGAAATTTCATAAGAAGGGGAGGTTGTAAGACCCCAACTTTTATAAATAAAGATGAATTTTCTATAAATATTATTTTTGAATATTATGGAATAAATTTGATATAATGTTATAGTTGTGGGTAATATTTATAAATTTTGCAAAGTATGCAAGTTGTTATAAAATATTCGTTTGGTCGGGGAATATTCTTTTTGTTAGGGAATATTCGTACAATGGCTCAATCATTGGTGGACCCCACAACAGAATTATTGTCGGATTGAGAAAACGACAAAAATATCTTTTTATAAAAATAACTGGCGGAGGTGTTACCGTTAAACCTGTTGAACTACCCGGTTGGTAAAAATACGAAGAATGCATGTGGTTGCATAAGAAGACACACCGGTATTGATTATTGATGCTTACGCGAGAAGTCACTTCATTTACTTTCAATTATTGCTACAAAGAATTCACCGTGATCATATCTCTTATATTATTGATTCAATTATTGTCACAAGATCATCTCAGATAATATGTTATAGTATTAAATCAATAATTGAGACGACAAGTTATAAATGATTAATAATTATTGAAAGATTAAATATGTGTTATGATTTGTGGTAAGTTTGATTATTTTATGGGGGGCCTATATGTCATCATCTAAGAGTCTCTTCATCAATAGTATTTACCTTCGTCAATAGTAATTACCCTTGTGAATAGTATTTACCTTCGTCAATAGTAATTACCCTTGTGAATAGTATTTACCTTCGACAATAGTAATTACCCTTGTGAATAGTATTTACCTTCGTCAATAGTAATTACCCTTGTGAATAGTATTTACCTTCGTCAATAGTATTTACCTTCGTTAATAGTAATTACCTTTACCAGACGTCGAACCACTTGTCGTTTCACATTAAAGCGCCGAACCACTTGTCGTTTCACACATTAAAGCGCCAAACCAATCGTCAAGCCACTTGCCTTTTCATACTAAGAAAGCTAAGCTAGAAATCTTCTATAAATAGAGGCTCAGGGCTTCATTATTTTCACTTAATTCATTCAAGCTATAGAGAGAGAAAGTATAGAGAGAATAAGAGAGAAAGAAGAAGAGTATTTTGTTACTACAATCGTAAAGATTCAATCTCCTACCAAATGTAAGGGTGTTATTCTTTCTTATTCATGAAGAGAACTGTTGTTATTCCATTGCTTATTATTCATTGGAATAACTCGTATAAGTGGTTTACCCTATACTTGGTGACATTCTTCTATTATTCTCATTGGAACATCCCGTCATGCAGGTTTTTTACAGGACCGGGTCCGCTTCTTTATTATTATTCTCGTTGGAACATCCTCGCTCGTGTGTTTTACACCGGACTCCGGTTAAAATCTTTATTATTCTCGTGGAACATCACGCCTGTGTGTTTTACAGGACGGTTCCGCTTTTTTATTATTCTCGTTGGAATATCCTATCGTGTGTTTTACACCGGATCCGGTTCCATCTTTATTATTCTGTTGGAACATCCGCTTGGTGTGAATTTCACCGACCGGTTCCGTTATTTATTATTCATTGAATAACGTCTGCAATGGCTCTATCGCATGCATGGTGATTTCTTTTGTTATTCCATTCCTTATTATACCCGGTTGGTTAAAACTTTGACTTCTATACTCCATGAAATTAGTAGAATATCCTCGATATTTGCGTTTCATCCAAAGATCTTTTCATAGAAATATTCTTCCGATCATTCTTGAATTTTACTCTACAAAAAAAGATCATGTTGACAATTTGGACGTTAATAATCTCCCGGATAAAATAATTCTTGAACTTGTTTTATTGAATTCTTATATCATTGTCATCATCCTCATGTTTATATTTTTTGAAAGTCATCGTGTATTCAGTAGTGCATAGATGGACTTGGTATGATTATGACCGAGAGACTATTCTAATGTAATCATTAACCGTAATGTTACAAATGATGTGATAAAAATTCTCAAATTAGTAGTAGTGCATTGATGGACGATTGTTGGCATGATCATGAATTATTAATGAATACACAAATATTCTCGCCCCAGAAGTGCATGAATAATTGTGGTCGTGATACTAAAGAATATCCTCGGCAGTAGTGCGTGGGGTGATTCGATGATGTGAAATATTTATTAAAGTCGAGTCTCATTTATAAACAAATGATGAAAACCTTTTAAAACCTAAAAGATAGTAGACTTTATTTTCTACTTGACTCTTTTAATGGATCGATATATCTTTCGCAGCTTAAAGCTGGTTGTCTATTGTATTTTATCGGTTTAACATTATCAAGACTATTGATAATTTATTCGCATTATCTTAGTCATAATATTTCTTCTTGGGCTAGTTGAGCTCACCCTTTCTTTCACCGTTTCTTGAGAAATGATAATATATTTGGGACGAAGTCTGGGAAACGAGTGATGGTCCGAAGATAAGATTAGTAGTCCTCACTATTCAGAAAAATAGTGTGATAATAACTGTAATGAGGACTTTTGTTTGAGTTTGTATAATATCTAGTAGATTTATATTTGTATTTAAACTCACAGTTTATGTCGTCAGATTGTATACACTACGCTTATGTTAATAAGTTGTATTTAAATTTGCACTATATGAAAGTGTTAACCCAAGATGGGTGATGTATACCTAATTTTGGGGGCGTCACACAAACCATGTTTTTAATGGTAACCAACATATAAACAACATGTAGACCAAACCCAGTTTAGTCAACCAATGTATACTAAGCAAATACATTGTAACCAAAATAACATATAAAAGTAACCAAAATTCCAATTGAGAGAAAAAGAATGGTATCCAAATCATAAGCTAACAGTAACAAAAAATATACTAATGAAAAAACCAAACAGTTATATGTTAGTAACCAAAACATATATTAATGGTAACCAATACTTAAACAACATGTACACCAAAACCAGTTTAGTCAACCATGTATACTAAGCAAATACATGGTAACCATAATAATATAAAAAAGTAACCAAAATACCAAATTAAGGTAACAAAAATTGTATCCGAATCACAAGTTAACAGTAACCAAAACATAGTGCAGAAGTAACCAAACAGTTATATGATAGTAACAATAACAAAATTTAAATTAACACACAAAAAAATAAAGAACTTTTAGACAATGCAAACCAACAGACCCCCCCAAGAGCCTGAAGGAGATCAATATTCATTAACCAATTTACGCCAACAATTAGTTAATTAGTCTAACAACTATGATGATGAAGATGAAGAAAAAGAAGAAATATCAGTACAAAAAGAAGAAGAAATATCAGTAGATGAAGAAATATTAGATGAAGAAATATCAGTAGATGAAGAAATACCAGTAGATGAAGAAGAGGACGACTACGAGTTAAGAGACTATGGTGTTGCGGCGGTGGCGGCGGAAGAGGATGACGACGAATGGCTTCGAGATGAGAGACTATGGTGTCAGGTATTTAATTTTCTGTCAAATTTGAGAGACTATGGTGTTGCGGCGGCGGTGGCGGCGGAAGAGGATGACGCCGAGTGGCTTCGAAATGAGAGAGAGAAGTAGTAAGGGGGAGAGAGAAGTATTAAGAGAGAAGAGAGAGAAATAGTAAGGGAGAAAAGAGAGACCGAAGGAAGATGGAAACTAATTTGCTATGTCAGCCCATTAATATTAATCCCTTAATTTAAAGACTTTTAATTGTATTAGTATTGAAAATAAAAATAATAAAATGTAGTATTTTTATAATTATTTTATGAATGTATGATTTTTATAATTATTTTCAAAAAGGTACTAATATATATAATTTATCCTAATTTTTATTTAAACAACTTGTGAAATCGAGGAAAAACTCCAAGAGAGAGAAAAACGTGACTCATTTCCCTCCAAACACGTTTCCCAAAATTCATTTCAATTTTCCGAAAGTTTTCTTTCCCATGCACCGGGGGAAAAAAAGAGAGCTGAAACCCCCAAGTATTTAGAAAAAGTGCTCAACAAAAAGGGCACTTTCTGTACACTCCACTTGCCTAGGGTTTACAGTTTCTCTCATCGTTCGCGAAATCTAGGGTTTCGACTCCCTCTGATTGTAAGTAACTAACCATTCTCAATACCCGTCAAATTAAATTTTTAACTTTATTGGTCGTTTGATTTATACTGTGTATATGTGGCTCATTTCGATATTTTCATCAATTTTTAACGGATCTGTTCATTCTTGTTTTGCTTGCTATTCAAAATTGCATTGTGACACCTGTACGCTGCACCGACTCTGAATTAAACTTGTGTATTTGTGTTGATGCGCATTTTATTTTTGATTATCATTGATATCAGTCTGAATTGGTACTTATTTGTGTATATTAGAACCTTTGATCCTAGACAAATAACAGTATTGATTTGTGTAGGTTTAAGAGGAATATCAATATAATTTATTTAGTATTTACTTCATCTACACATGTTTATCTATAATTGTTGAGCATATTAGCAGCATTTTAAGGCAATTTCTGATTGCCATAACTTGCGGTGATAATTTGAGGGTACATTTCTCATATTTACTGTTGCTTTGGAATATTTGGGTTGTTTGGAGGATACTGGAAGTATGCTTTTTAACTGGGGTTCACAAGCTTTTTCTAGGACTGAAATGGGTAGTAAAGGATTCTTAAAACTAACCTAGACGGATGCCATAGGAGAAAACATGCTTTCATGACATTGTTTATCAAGGGATTATATAAATTGATTGGGAACGTTTGGAGTTGTTTGTATGGTGATTTCAGGATGAACTTTTACATTATGCAGTTTTTGCCATGGGTCAAAGACCATAAGTAACAAGACACTGCCATCATTTAGGAGATTGCAATATAGAGGATTGACCCATTCAAAACTCTACGGGCACAACTTCATTACACAGCTAAAACCATAATTTGGGATTACCCTACTGAAGATTCCTCGTCTAATTTGGACTCCAACTAATCATAGAGCTATTAATATAAGCTACCAGACAAGAGATAAGGATTTTGTACTCATTATTATGTTTAGCCTCCTTGATGTTAAGTTCTCTCCTCTATCCTCCTTTATTGCCTTCTAACTTAAGCATCGAAGAGTACCCGGGAGTAAACTCTAGAAAACTTTTGTAGCATATTTCATCCTTTCAGGTTTTTGAAGTGTCCAATCTACCCACCAGGATACATTAGGCAGATTTACTTTAACAGGTTTTTGTTTTTGGAAGTCAATTTTAGCCGGCTTTGTTTGGAACTCGAAAACTGCAAGGGAGAAGAGCAGGAAATCAAAATGAAGTGTAAAGTAAATATGTCAGCTTTGTCAACCATTACTTACACTTGTGCTATTGATATACTTGATTAGAGCTATGTTTATTGAGTGAAATTGTGGATTTTTTCTTTCAAAAAAACCTATATACCTTTTCACTTATTTTAAGAGCGATGATTATGAAAAGTTAATTAATATACTTGATCTTAGAAACTGGTCAATTTGCATAGGTTTAGAAACTCAGTTTTAGGATGTGTAATAACTAATAAGTTGAAAATATATAGGATTTGGGCAATGAAAGTGGTTAGAATTGGCTTTTTATATGACAAGTTGCAAGATTTTATTAACAATGAATTCTGAGAGTTGTAACTTATATTACAAGTTGCAAAATGGTTATAAGAATATTTAAACAGTTCTACTGAGCTGGATTTTCCCCCCTGGGATGACTTGAGAGGCTATTCAGTGAATCGATTCCAACTGAAGGTATTATTAATTTTATCATTTGATATTTCACACTTTGAACTTTTTGAAGAACATATATTAGCTTTTGTAGGCAACAGTCTGAGGAGTTGAATCAAAAACCTCTTTATTAGTTGTTTAAAATTTACAATTTGGCATAAAAGTTCTCCTTTATTCTGTAAATTACATGTTGCACCATTTATTGTTTTTATTCAAGGTTCACAAGTTTGGCTATTCTATCGTTCCATACTGTTGAAACCCTTTTTGGTGATTTCTGTTGAAATTATTATCTGGGAAGGGTGACATGTCCATTCATATTATCTCTATACTGCATTAGTGAACTTTTGTTATTTGGGGGAGAAGAACCTCTGGATACTTGTTGCTGTATTTTGTTGTGCATACTGCATCATTTTGTATCTGAAAATAGAGAAACTCATGACTGGAAAATCTGAAAAAGCTACTGTAATTTCTGATTGAGCGGTTGTTGGCTTCTAATTTTCTGTTGATTTTATGTTTATTTTAAGCTCTTAATATGGTTGTGATACATTGTTTTAGGTTACTTTGAGATGGATACTGCAGCTCTAAACCGCTCAATTTCAATCAAACTGTATTTGAGCCAAAGTACGAGGTTAATGCTTGTGGAGCGAATGACCAAGAATCTTGCCACTCCTATTTTATCCAGGAAGTATGGTCTTCTCAGTAAAGAAGAAGCTGAGAAAGATGCCACGAAAATAGAAGCACTGGCTTATGCTTCTGCAAGCCAACACTTTGAGAAGGAGCCAGATGGTGATGGAAGTTCGGCAGTGCAACTTTATGCTAAAGAATCCAGTAAGCTTATGCTAGAAGTTGTCAAAAGAGGCCCTAAAGCAAAGGAGGATGGAGAAGTAATTATAGCTGCGAAAGTTACAGCATTTCATGAAACTGTATTTGATATATCTGGAGGTCGTCGAGCCTTTATTGATGCAGATGAGGCTGAAGAGCTGTTGAAACCACTGAGGGAGTTGGGAAGTAAATATACAAAGATATGTTTCAGCAATAGAAGTTTTGGCTTAGACGCAGCCCGCATTGCTGAAGCCTTTTTGTCATCTCTCAAGGATCAGTTGACAGAAGTGGACCTATCAGATTTTATTGCAGGTAGGCCGGAAACAGAAGCTCTCGAAGTCATGAAAATATTTTCATCTGTCCTGGAAGGTTGTGAACTGAGGTATTTGAATCTTTCTAATAATGCCTTGGGGGAAAAGGGTGTAAGAGCATTTGGGAGCCTCTTAAAGTCACAGCGTAATTTGGAGGAGCTTCATCTGATGAATGATGGTATCTCAGAGGAAGCTGCTCGAGCAGTGTGTGAATTAATTCCTTCAACTGAGAAACTGAGGGTCCTTCAGTTTCACAATAACATGACGGGTGACGAAGGGGCAATTGCTATTTCAGAACTTGTGAAACATTCTCCTTTGCTGGAGGATTTCCGGTGTTCTTCCACAAGGGTGGACTCTGAAGGAGGAGTTGCTTTAGCTGAAGCCCTTGGGACATGTTCCCATCTGAAGAAGCTTGATTTGCGTGACAATATGTTTGGCGTTGAAGCTGGAATTGCTTTAAGTAAGGCACTACCTGGATTTGCCAATCTCATTGAAGTCTACCTGAGTTACTTGAATCTAGAGGCTGAGGGGTCTATCGCTCTTGTTAATACTCTGAAGGAGTCTGCTCCTTCACTCGAAGTTCTGGAGATGGCAGGAAATGATATTACTGCCGAAGCCGCTCCTGCTTTGGTGGGCTTAATAGCTGCAGGACATTCACTAACTAAATTAAACTTGTCCGAGAATGAATTGAAGGACGAGGGTGCTATTTTAATCGCAAAGGCTCTGGAACAGGGGCATGGCCAGTTAAACGAATTCGATTTGAGCACAAACTTGATCAGAAGGGCCGGTGCTAGGGTCTTGGCCCAAGCTGTCATAACCAAACCTGGGTTTAAGTTGCTGAATATCAATGGAAATTTTATTTCTGATGAAGGCGTTGATGAGGTCAAGGATGTATTTAAAAGTTTTCCTGCTATGCTGGGTCCTTTGGACGAAAACGATCCCGAAGGAGAAGACTATGATGAGGATGCTGAGGAAGAGGGTGATGAAGATGAACTGGAATCCAAATTCAAGGACCTTGAATTCAAGCATGAGGAATAGCCGAGTAGTTGCAATATGTCAGCCATCTCGGCATCATTAGCCTTGGTATTTTGTTGTCATAGGGATATGGATCAACAAATTTGTGTGTAAGCTAGTACAGCTTATGCAACAATTGTTATAACAGACTCATTTATGAATAGGTTGGGACCACAAATCTTTGTTTATGTACTTCCTCTCTACTACTGTACTTCCTCAATTGCCTTGCTGCATACTTTGGTGCAGCTGCTGGATTGGATTTAGTTTTATTACATTAAATTGTTTTCTCATTACCAGCTTAAAATAAATTCATAATCCCTTTGTCACATGTTAAATATATTAATTTGACTTATGTGATCAAATTAATCATTTTCAATATTATTAATTAAACAATATTAGCAAACTGACACATAACATCTTTCGATGTTTAAGATTTAAACTGTATTTAACTCCTAATAAAAATACATGTTATATTTTATCTGTAAATTACTATAAAGCTCTCGAACAAACCAGAACCATAAATTCAGGGTCGTATAGATTTTTTAAAATTAAATAGTAACATTTATTTTGTTATAAGGATTTGTTAGTTTACATGACGATAACTTATGTACTGGTAGTAGCGTTTTGCAAACGCATCTGAATGCGCGTTTGAAATGTTAGAATATTTTTTGGTTACTATCAACTTATATAATTAAATATAAATTTTTTGTTAATCTATAATTACAACGTTTGCAGCTAAAATGTTGCTAAATTACTAAAAAAGACATAAATACTTACCGTTATTAAAACAAATATATATATAGTCTGTTTTAAGTGTGGGTGATCCGCATGCGGACCTCCTATTGCGACGGTTTGATCTGTCATTATAGAACAGTAAACTGTATATATGTGTTATAACGACGATTCGAACTGTCGTTATAGATATATATATGAGAAAAATGATGTATACATTGTATGTATTGCAGATACATGAAATTTATGGTGACGGTTTTTGAAATTTATAATGACGGTTTCACCGTCGTCGTATAGCATTAATTCGGACTATAATGATAGTTATCGTCAGTATATAGCCAAAAAATCTGTCGTTATAATATACTGTATGTGTATATACATATAAATTTCTATATATATATATATATATATATATATATATATATATATATATATATAAACACACATTTATTCATTTAAAGGTGTATAACTTTTAAATATTTTTTTTCAATCACAAGATAATTATTGATTTTTAAAATTAATTTTTAACTTTTTAAATTTAAAATTGATAAAAAATTTTAAAATTATGAAATAATAAGTATTATTTAAGTATTATACAACGCAGCTGTTCCGCGTTTGATTTGCCGAACGTACGAGTATTACTCCTGTTGGTTGTTAGATAATTTATTTTTTAAAATTATTCTATGAGAATTAATCATAATTAAATTTTTTTCGTCTCGTAATATATGACATTTTATAGTTGTGCATAAGAATTATACTACATTTGAATCGACGAAATGGAATAAAGAGTAGAATAATTCATTCCATTCTAGTTCAAATGAGTTATTTCATGCTCTCTCTAGGGAACCAAACATAATTTTTTTCATTTCAATTGCAGCTAAACGCAATTTTTTTTATTCTTATGGAATGAGTTATTCTATTTTCATTTTCATTACTCTAATCAAAACATAGCATAAAGAAATAATTGTATAATATTAAATATAATATTAATTGTCTATAATATCATTTACTATATACTTATGTCATACCCTCTCCTATTTATAATATTTTTTTATAAAAATAATTTTAAAAATATTATAATTAATTCTCTTAAATTATATAAAACGTCAAATAATTTGATAAAAAATAAAATCATTTAAAACTTGTGGAGGGAGGTAATAATACTACAACTTTGATACTCGAAATTCAAAGTTTTACTCCTAGCCCCTAGGCAACAGTCTACGGTAAATGTGAACTTTCTCCGTTCTTTAATATAGGTCGTTTTAAGATTATACACAAGTATTAAGATAATGATTATATAATATTAATTATAATATCAATTGTTTATATTGTCTTTATATCAGAATAAGAGATTGTTATTTATTGGACAGAAAATAGTGAGAAAACTAAAATTATATTTAATATTTGGAATAATATTGAAAACTAAACAATTAATATTTATTTAAAATGACTTATATTAAGGAACAAAAATATTTTTCTAAAATTACTTATATTAAGGAAATGAAGTATATATCAAGTTAACCGCCAACGGAAGGAAAAAATTCAATAAGTGGGTCCTGCCCCTTATTGGCAAAACAAAAGGTTTTACTCACCACTCCCATAATTTCAAAATAATAATACTCATTTTATCATTATGAACATGAATTTGATAACTAATATTATAAGTGGGAAAATTTCTTTAGAAATTAAAGAATTTATGCATAATGTTCTTTTTGTTCTAAATTAAGAAATATAATTTAATTTTTGAGATAAAATGATCACATATTAAAATTTAAAATTAGTATACATAATTCATAAAAATTTAGAATAAAATAAAATCTGTAATTAATAATTTTTGTTGTATACTATATGATTATAATAATTTTATCAACTAAAATTAAATAAATTTACATTAATTTAAAGTTTAATATAATGTCGCCGATCTTAAAAAGTCAAATTATATCCGTAATTTTGGAACAAATAGAATATAAATAATTTTTTTTTGTTATATACAATACATAAATTAAAAATATTTTTTAAAAAATAATTAATTTTGATTTTTATTATAGAATCCATGAAGTATTAAAATAAACATTACTCCCTCAAAAATCTCCATGTTGAGAGAGCGTCATTTGGGTCACCATCTACTCCTATTTAAATTAAATTAAATTCAACTACCTCAACTCACAAGACACAAGTGGATCCCATGAAACTAGCCGTTATACCCCTTCTTAAGTCTCTCTCTCTAATTTTTTTTTTCACTTTCTCTCTCTTAAAATCCTCAAAGCTTTAATGGCTGCAGTTTCAGTGGAATCATCATCTCCACATACTCTAACCAAGGTCTGATTTTCTCCCTCTTTATTTAACGAACCCAATAAATAGATTTAGTTCAATATCGCTTTTTATTTATTTTTCTATAATTAGTATGGCTTCTTCATTTCACAATCTAATTACAGGAATCAGCAAGATTAACGGATTCATCTCCAATGCTCAGCTCATCCTCGGATAAGCGCTTCTGGAGCGCTCTGCGTAATCGTGTTGACACGCTTCTCGAGAATCAAAAACCTATTGATCAAGCTCTCCCCATACAATCGGTAAAAATCTCCTTTAGTAATAATTTGAATTTTATTTTATTTTTTTTAAAAAAGTTTGATTTTAACTCGAATCTTTTTCCTGTGAGAAGAATGAACTAATGGGTATTGTTTGCAGAATGATGGAGGAATGGACCTGGGGAAGCGATTGAAAGAGGACTCGATGCTTTTGCTTAGAGGGTTTGATTCTGTTTCTAATTCTCTGTCTCAGCTGTCTAGCAACCTCGAATCTGCCCTTCAGGTTATTAATCTTATTTATAGTGTCTTGAGTTCTAAAACTTAAACTGGGACTAAAATTATCGTATTATTATTGCATAAAAATGAAACATTCAAAACAGGAAAAAGAAATGGAAAATTAAGGATGATGAATTTGAAATTAAGTTTCTAATCATGAATTTCTTTCTATTAGCCTGAAAATTGCTATAACCAATACTCTAAAAGTGAAAATTATTATATGCTTACACTTTTATATTATTTTCAGGGAGCAAGGGATCTTGCTAGGCCACCCACATTGTCTGAAATAGTTCATAGCACTGTGGAGAACGCGGAAAGTAAGAAACAACAATCAAAAGAAGGAGAAAAGGAAGAGGCTGAAGAAGCTAATAGAGGATTGAAAAGGAAGATAGATTCTCAAGAATCTCCTGAGGATGATACAGGGAAAGAGAATGGGGAAAGTCCAAAAGAATTGGGGAAGCTCAAGAAAGCTAAAAATGTAAGCTTCATCTGCTCTGCTGTTATATCCCATATTTGATGAGTTTAGACAATAGATGTGTTATGTTAATTACTCATTGCTTGTGTATCTTCTGAAGATTGCAATTTCCATGGCGAAAAAAGCAGCTTCACTTGCAAGAGAACTGAAATCAATGAAATCAGATTTATGTTTTATGCAAGAGAGATGCGCTTTTCTTGAGGAGGAAAACAGGAGGTTCAGGGATGGATTTGCCAAAGGAATTCGACCTGAGGAAGATGATCTGGTAATCTGTTCCACTCCAATTTTTCGGTTTAATAAATTTATAAGCACTTCCTATGAACATTCTGTGATTCCTATGGAATTTATTTGGGCAGATGAGGCTACAAATGGAGGCACTTCTTGCTGAAAAGTCCAGATTGGCAAATGAGAATGCTAACTTAACTAGAGAAAACCAATGCCTTAACCAGCTTGTGGAGTACCACCAGCTCACCTCCCAGGATCTCTCAGAAGCCTACGAGCATGAAATAAGAGGTATGTGCTTGGATTTTTCGTCTCCCCCGCCAACCATACCAGAAGAGAACAGTGAGGATATTATAGATGGAGATGGCAATGAAGTTCCCAGTACCCCACGTACAGTTATATATGGATTCTCAGCTTCTCCGGATGATGATGAAGAACAGTAAATGGAAGATTATTGAAATGTAATCATATTTTGCAGTTTTGCTTGTGTTTTCCTGTTCATCTCATCTGATTTGTATCGATAAATTTTGAGTAGGAAGAATATTTTATGTCATTGTTTGTAGTAATGTTAAGCTGTTATATAACTCATAAAAATGGCTGAATGAATTTTGCAAAACTCCTTTTAAAAACCTTCAAGTATGATCTCTACAATAATACACTAGATAGCACCTTGCAGAAATTATCTTGAAAGCAAACATGTACTCCCTCCGCCCTCGGAAGAATGAACAAAGTACAATTTTCAAATAAATATAAATAAGAAAAGTAAAAGTATAAGAAAGAGTAAAAAAGTTTTAAATTTATCATTAGTGACAATATAAATTGATCAGTACTTTTATTAAAAATTCATACATACCACACCATTTAAAACATTAGGATACTAATGTTTAAAAATTTAAAAATGAACAAAGTACCATTTAAAAATTTATCATTAGTCATCCAGCCTCTGGATTATGATTTTAGCAAGAATTTAACATTAGGATACTAATATATTTTAACGTATATGTTGACTTTATATGTTAATTTTTTAATTGCGAGTTACATAAATGATTATAGTTAATAATATTTTAACGACGTATCTAATATAGTGGGTCAATTTTATAATCCTACCCAGTATATCATACGGCAAAAAACTCTAGCAATACATAGTATGACTCCAAACATCAACATAGAGAGATGCAAAAGTTTCAACTACTTTAAGAACCATCAAGTACAAGGATCATATTGTTTCCACCACCAGTAAAACAGCAGATCTTAGAATACATTGATTAGAATTAGTAACAACCAAGAGGATCAAATAGTTCTCATAACTACTAAACAACTGAACTCCAAATACTTACTGACCAAACAATTCTAAGAACCCTCCCGAAAGTTCAACCACAACACATAGTTTTCACTTTGAAGTTCAAACCCTATTTATTTCCTTTGTTACCCCTCTTTTTCTTAGCCGGAGATTCTGGTACATCCGTGGGGTCTGGCTCAACGGAAGCACTAGGAATAGAAGCTCCAGTAAACATAGCTTTAGATGAAAGGTTCGCCATTGCTTCAGTTGCTTTTGTGAAATTTGATGCCATAATGACATCCCTCAATTTGTCCATGACGTCCTTCACGTTCTCATACTACAAGGAAGAATAAGAAATTTAGAACTCTAATAAAATGTTGATTCGGAATTAAACAAACTGTTTGTATCAACTGATAACTATAAACAGTGAGCCATAGATCAGTTGATTGCTTAACCAACCAAATTGAGTAAAACAATCAAGATAATTTAATCTTTAGCTTCTACCTTTTAAGGTACAATTCTTATACTAGCCCATAAATCATTGATTATTAAACTATAGAACCACCATTCTAGTGTGGTTCGGTCAACAAAAACCGTGAAGACATTGTGCACATTATGTCTAAAATAATGTACTGCTGAAACTTTCATCTTGACAATATCACCTTAGTGACACAATGATCACATACTATGCAGTTAATTAAGAAACAGAGAAATTTAATTTAATTTTTGTTATACCAGAGAAGAGTAATCAGAGGTATTTCAAACAAGTCCATGTCCCCAACTAATCCAAACAACAATTGATGGTCTTAATCTATTCCATTATGAACAAGGAGCTATAAGTCCGATCAATATGAAAATGTAGGAATACATGCAGGCAGCTGTTGATTTGCACTCATTTGAAAGAATAACCATAAAAGCAATAATTCAAGCTATGATTGAATGGCCACTTTGGACATACAAATTAAATTGAACAAGTTTCAGGAGTGACTATAGTCATAAATGCCCATTTCAGCCTTCTTAACTCACAACTGGTAAATTATTTGTTTATTAGTCATTTGTAAGATATTAAATATATGTCAAAATAAATTAGACGTGCATGTAAAGCCGCGTGCATAGCAAAGACGTTCGCTTGAACATTAAATGAAAACATAAGTGCATTACTGTGTGACAAGTGAAACTATACCGCTTCAATTTTTGCCTGAGCAATTTGCAATTGATTATTGAGCTGACCATTTTCATTTGTCAAGGCTTCAATCTGAAATTAGTAAACTATTGATATTAGATAGAAACATTAATAAGAATAAAACAGTAGATGCTAATGGCAAGAGAAGCATAACCTTCTTTTGAGAATGTATGTAAAGGCTTTTGTACTTACGGTCCGAAGATGGACCTGCATCTGAGAAGTTCCTCTTGCTCTCCTACTCAGTAATTTCTTCATAAGAATTCATAACCATAATTGTGCAAGCACAAGAAAATAATTAATGGAGTATATCTAAATTAATCAAATACCTTAGATTTTAGTTCTTCGACATCTTCAACAAGCTGGTCAACTTTTTCTTCCAAGCTTTTTCCAACCATGATTGGCTCAGTGGTAGTTCCTTCAACCAAAGGCTCATCTTCTCTCTCACTTTCATCAAGATATGTCTCATCTTCCCTCTCACTTTCTACAAGATTTATCTGCTCAATGACGGTTCCTATCTCTTGGCCTCGAGCAGGCTGGACTGAATTCTGACGACGCCCAGATCGCCTAAGGATCATGGTTTTGACCTTTGAAGCTTTCTTTCTCATTGATAAGCTGGAAGAGCTTTTCTGCGTTTCAGGCTCAGATCTCTTCATCTTTGAAGGCAAACTTGAGATTTTGGGCTGCCAGTATAATGACATCATTAGCAAACTGATAATGTGAAAGACCAAAAGCTACTTCATTTCAAAGTATACATCAAAGACAAGCACATGATAAAATGAAAAGGATAATTGAGCACATGCAACTATTATGCTTCTCCATTCATTAAATGTTCCAATTCCAAATAACAACAAATTCATAATACGTGAAAGAATCATAAAATAACCCCCACACTAAAATACATTCCATACAAACTGAGCTATCCGAATAAATCTACATTCTACCCTAAGGCCCTATAGTACTCTATACCAACAGAAAGTGATATGTTTTGTTCCCATTTTCGTTTCATGAAACGTATAGAATCACAATCTAGATAAAGTTGTTCTTTCCCCTAGTATAACACACAATAATTAAGAAATAATCCCCTCCCTTTCTCTCACTCTCTCTAATAACAATTCCTACAAAATAGTAAGGAGTGAAATTTAACTCTCAGAAGCACAATAAGAAAATCACAACTCTATCTCTGGAAACATGACAAAAACAAATAGACGACAACGAAATAAAGATTTACCTTTTTGATCGAATGCTTCCTGCCTTTGTTTGTACAAACCCTAAACCCCTTTTCAGTCTCTAGTTCAACTCCAACCCACACCCACATGCATCTATTCCTATATATACAAACCCTTATATATCCTTTTTCCACATGAAATAAATAAGAGAGAAAGATATGCAAGGTTATACACAGAGCAAGCATTCAGGTTTAGTCCATCTTCAGTTACATGGGGAAAACCCAACAAAAAATACCAAACAATTATATATGCTGTATATATATTGACAGAGATCACACTTGAACAACCCCCATTGAAAACGATGATCAAATACTACTAACAGGGGAGTAATCAATACAAAGAAATCAGCTTTTCTTTTTTCTTTTTTAGGTAAGGGGTATATAAAGGGGCGAGTGTAGAAATTACCATGTCAGACGACATAGCCTCAAGCTTTGCTGCTTTTGGTTTCCTCCCCATTTTTGTCTCTCTCCCCTTTTTCTTCCCACACGCCGTTTGCGAGTTTCAAATTTCTGGCAGAAGGAGGAAACCAAGTGAGTCGTAGGAAACGACAGCCCCTATTTTAAAACTTTTTTTAAGGATAAAAATAATAAAATACATGAGAGAATATAAAATCATGTAATTTAATAAATAGTGGAAATTAATTACATTATTACATTAATAATGTAAAAGGTTTAATAAATGAGTGATTAGACTTTTTATCTAAAATAAACATGTCAAGATACATGTTCCCAAGGTAATTTTATTCATCTCAATATCCAATTAAATGGATTAAATATACTATACGTTGATTAATATTTTAAAAATAAAAAAATAACTAGTTCATTTAACCCAATATAACTTAACAATATCATTTACTATAGCAAATACAAGTATTGAAAAAACATTTACATTGATTAAGAATTTTTTTTATAACCTATACTATTACAGTGTAATAAATTAAAAATAATATATATTAAGACTTTATGTATCAAATTTTTTATAATTAATTATGTGAAAAAATAACGATTGTTAGTAGTAGTATTTATATATTTATTTATAATTTATTCTTGAGAAGTAACAATTTTTATTTATCAAAAATGACTTATCAGCTATCCACTCTCTCCTTCTCTCCCTCTTTTATCTCTCACTCCATCTATTTTTTATTTTACTTTTGTAATTAAAGTTTGATTTCTTTCATTTATTTTGAGTTTCGCAAGTCTCAAAATATAGAAAGAGTAGACAAAAGAGAATAATAATATATTAAAATATTTACAAAAATAATAACATTAGTATAAATTAATAATTCATGGATATTATGTCGAAAAAACGAAAACAAAAAGCTCATGGATATTGAAGTTATGCTTCTTTGTAATATTTTATTAATGCTGGAATAGTGATTTTTAGTATGAAATATTGGATCAATGTATTTTTATATTAATGTTTTTTATTAATTTTTTTATAGTTATTATCAATCAAACACTTTCACAACTTAATTTACTTATAAGTCAAATTAGTGTTGAACATTTTTTTTATGATTCACAATTAAAAATAACTTATAATTTATTTTAATTTTTTATTTATAAATTATTTTAAAATAAATCATTGTGGAACGAGTCCTTAAAATACATTTAACGTTAAGCTTGGCAATGTTGAGTTTCAGTTCAAAAAACATTTGTTGGTCTGGCCCGTTTCAACTAAAAATATATATTTTCAACCAAGCCCGTTTTAAGTCCAGTCTATCAACGCTGTGTTATTAGACATTTTGAAGGGACAAAAAGAACGATTGAAGGATGAAAATATTAATTAGTCCTATATGTATGTGGTGCACTTAATACTGTAAACAAACCAAACCGTTCGAACTCGATTCAGACTCCATTAAAAAAAAGGGCAAAGGTGCAAAAAAACCTCTCATGTTTACACGGATGTCCCACTTCCACCCTAAACTATTTTTTTTTCCAAAAGTACCCTTAACGTTTCAAAAAGAGTAGACCACCCATGCCCTCATTGTCAGCGGACACGCCACCGGACTAACGCCGCTGCTTTTACGTTGATCATTTTTCTTGATTTGGCACTTTCAGTTAGAGAGAGACAAAACAAATTGAAACGTCACGGGTCAAAAGAACAGAACAAAGCAAACGTGTTGATCCAAAAAGGGGCAAAAAAGCCCTAATCACTTTCTTCAAAGAGAGAGGCTTCGATCGAAAAGGAGAAGAAGACGCGAGAAGAAGACGCGAGAAGAAGGTGAAGCCCAGTGTTGATCGCGAAAAAGGTGAAGCCCAGTGTTGATCGAAGAAGGTGAAGGCAAGTTCTATGGAAGAAGACGAGTCATTTATCCGTCTTACCACGAAAAGGAATCAGCCCCTACCACTTAAAAAGGAATCGGTCATTTCTCTGTTTGTGCTTTTAAGAAGAAGAAAAAGAATCTCTCAGTGCACGTTCGAGATACGATTTTGATTAATAAAGTCGTATGGTAGGGAACATCACGTGGTCCATGTTTAAGTTGGGTGTTGACTGGTATGGGACATGTGGTCCCCTTCTTTATAGATTATTAATACTTTGTACTTTAAATTTGTCTCTTTATTGTTTATTGTTATGTGAAATCTGGGTTTTTCTTTTACTGACAGAATGGTTGGGCGTTTAGATGTACATTTACATCATGGGGGCATATGGATAAAGGATTCTGTTTGGAGATATGTGGGAGGAGATGTTTACATATGTAAGAATTTTGATGTTGATTACTTGTCTGATATTTGCATTAAGAATACATATAAAGAGGAACTGAATTATGCTAATGTATCGGAAATATATTATCTGGAACCTGGACTGAGTATTGAAGATGGACTTTTATACTGATGGTGACCGAGGATTAGGAGACTCTGAGTAAAATAAAGTCGTATACAACCGTCCTAGATTTCTTTTGCAAAACATGGGATAGATGACCCTATATTGAATGATGAATCACCTCCGATGTTCCTCCCATTTGTGATGACCCTTTCATGGAAAGTGATGAAGTACTTAATGCTTTTGATAGCATTAATAGAGAGCACATGAAAGAAGGGATGATCCTAATGTGCCATTAAACACACAAGGTAGCAGGGTTGGTGAGGAAGATAGTAGTGAGGACAGTCAAGATGCTACATATATAGAGGAGAGTGAAGATAGTGAGGAAGATGATGGAATCTTGATAAAGAAGATGATAGTGATGACATCGATGATACTAAAGAAGGAATGAGGGTCGAGTTCCACGTGAGAGAAGACAAACCTATCCATTTCAATGTAAATGACCGCATAACCTATTTCACTTGGGAATGACATTTGCTAGTGCAAATTGAAGTTAGGGAATCCATATCAAAGTATGCTATATCTAGGGGAGTGGCATTGAAATATGTGAAAAGTGAACCATATAGAATAAGGTCCAATGTGAGGCTATGTGTCCTTTTGTCTTGTATGTTTGAAAGGGACGGTTGTAACCTCAAGGTTAGTGTCAAGACATTAAATGAATTAGACAAGTTGTTATAGGATTTTCAAGAACCCTAGGTTTCAAAGAAAGTTCTTCGCCAAGCTTCTACAAACAAAAAATACTTGAGCAAAATAACTACAAGATTAAAGACCTCAAAAAGATGTGGAGAAACAATGGAGAGTGAATGTTGGATTTTCCAAGTGCAAGAGAGCTGTGGAGGATGGTTATGGATGAATTCTCGGGGAGCTTTACTACCGAGTATTCGAGTTAGAGGCTTATCGCAAATGAACCGGTGAGGAGTAATCCAGGTCTAAAGCACAAGTCGAGTTGTCCTGATGAATCAACGGAAGGAAGAAGAGTATTTAGAAGAATGTTTGTTTGTTTAGATGCTTGCAAAGAGAGGTTGGAAGGAAGGATGTAGGCCTATCATTGGCCTTGATGGGTGTTTTTGAAGACACAGATAAGGGGAATTGCTTGTTGCAGACTAGGAAGAGATGGGGATGAATGTAATTTTCCCATAGCTTGGGCATGTGTGAAGAGTGAAACTAAGGTCAACTGGACCTGGTTTCTGACTTTGTTGCAAGAACAACTTGGTTTGGGAGATGGCAGTCAGTACACCATCATATCTGATATGCAAAAGGTATGAATGTTTTGGAATTTTAATAGTTAATGTTTTTTATGTCATATTATTTGTAACTTTGTGCAACTTTTGCTTGTAGGGTTTAATACAGGCTGTTATTGAGGTACTCCCTGAGGCTGAACACAGGTGGTGTGCTCGTCATATATATGCAAATTGGTGTAAGAAACACAGAGGTGGAGAGTTGAAGAAGAGATTTTGGAATGCAGCATGGTCTACCTTTGAGGAAGAATTTAAGGACAACATGAAGTTGCTTGGGGACATGAGTTCAAAGGGAGCAATTGATCTCATGAATTATCCACCTCATACATGGTGCAGAGCTTACTTTAGTGGCAGAAGCAAATCTTGGGCAGTAGATAACAACATGATAGAAAGTTTCAATTCTTGGATTCTTGAAGCTAGGCAGAAGCCCATTAGGACTATGATGGAATATATTAGGCAAAAAACCATGGACAGGTTGGGAACTCTTGGGTCAGCATGTGAGAAGTGGATAAATTGTTTTAGCCCTTACTGCAATGACATTTTTCAGACAAATAGAAGCATAGCAGTTGGATGCACTGTTCTCTTTAATGGAGACACTGGTTATGAAATTAGGGAGGGTGAGGACACACACACATCGTAGATTTTTGGACAAGAATTCTTGTCACGTATAGGTATGGGATCTCTTTGGAATCCCTTGCCAACATGCTATATGTGTTTCTAGTCCATAACAAAGCAGGACCCTATGAATCATATTTCAAAGATGTATCATAAAGATGTATACCAAACCGCTTTATCAAGACAAAATTATGCCGGTGAGAGGAAGAGATTCTATGAAATGGACAAATATCAACTGCCGAGGCACCAAAGGTTGAAAAAATAGGGAAGGCCTAAGATTAAGAGAAAAGAGAGGAAACCGAGTCCGCACTCTACAAACAAAGTCGTGAAGCTATCCAAAAAAGGTAAAGTCATCACACGCGATCTATGTAAGCAACCAGACACAACAAAGGCAAATTGCTCAAAGGTAATTCAATTATTTAATTATGTGTTTTACAATATAGTGTATATATATTGACACTTTGCCTTAAATCGAATCAATCCCAAACTGCATTCAAAGGAAATGTAAGCTCAAGAATGCAAGCCAATCACAAACCGGTAGTTCAGCCCCACCTCAATCCCAAATGAATCTTGAGGCAAACTCAAAACAAGGTGGCACATCAATCTCAACTCAAGCCAAGTCGAGCAGTATTTTAAAGAGTTTCTATCAAAGAGTTTTAAGCAGTTTGTATGAAATTTGTATTTGTGAGTTCAGATTTTGTGATACCGCTAGTAGTTGCGCGTGTTGCTGGGCAAATATTTGATACTTTTGCATTTTGTAGGGCTTAATACAAGTTCAACCACGATTGCACCTCCTACTTCAAGATCAAGGCGGTAAAATTACAAGTTCGATCTCATTGTAAGAGCTCATGCTAGGAAGCAATCCAATCGTGGTGAAGGTTTTGGGTTGTTATATGATGATAAAAGCTGGTTCAATGACATTCAAGGTAAGCTTTTAACAACAAAATTACATGTTTCAGGTTATGACATTCATGTGTAAGCTTCTTAGCTCGGTCTTAATGTAGTCTATGTATACGCAGAGTGGCACATCATCAATTGTTGTCAATGAAGGTAGTCGACATATCACCTTTGGTTCACCCTAACACCAAATTTTCAATCCCCTAATGAAGCTCAACTAAAGAGTAGACAAAGCGAAAAACAAAGCATCCTCTGCGAATTGGCAATAGAAAAATAAACCATAGAGGTGATGGTGACCGTAAACATGTCCAAACATGACCTCTGAGACCTCGAAAGGGTGCAATGGATGGGTCAAGTCGCATCACAACCACACGCCTGTTGGAAGATAAGGATGAAAGGATTGGTATGAAAGCAAAGAATGCAAGCAAGCAAGTCACAAGGAATTCCACCCAATCAGAAAAGTGCGTAAAACCGAACTTCTAAGTGATTATGTAATTAGAGCCTACTGAATTGTACTTTTCTTTTCGGTTATGGTTTTGGAACCGAACTTTTCATTTTGGGATTACGAGCTTTTCATTTTGGGAGTATAGTTTGGACAATATTGAAGTGTTTATGCTCGGTTTTTGAAATGTAATGAACATGCTTCTCAAGCCTATATGTTGGTAATATAATTTGGCATGCGACCTTTTTTGTTCATTATTTTGTTCATTATTCTAAACTTGCTTTCAACTCATCGACAATCGATTAAGTTAATAAAATTACATTGGGTAACAAATGCTCAACTCATCATTTGGCACTAATCATATGTCACACAATTATACACACAAATAAGACTTCCATTAACCAAGTTCATGGATCAATTCTTTGACATTCGTGTAAAATAAAAATTACAAGTCACAAAGCATCCTCAAAACACATATTAAACTTGCATAACTCACTAAACAACTACTCAAACAAGGATTGCTTACAAAACACCGACTTCCATTAACCATTTTCACCAATTATATTAAGTTAATCGCATATTTCAACCTGCAAAGACATTACAATTCACAACACTACTAATTCATCTAACCATTTATCTAACTAAGTAGCATTACGTGAAATGCGATGAATATAACTAACAATAACACACCAATGCACTTCATGTTCAAATAGTCTACTTCTTTAATTTGTTTCACGAAACTTCATCTCCATTTTGACTTCAACTTCTTCAACTCATGAACCAATTCTTTCAATTCAGAAAATTGAGATGGCCCTTCAGATGCCATTTCAACCTGGGAACATTTATTCAGTTCCTTATTCAACAAAATTTTGTTCTCCCTCTTCAGATCATTTATGACAACTTTTGCCCTCTCACACATCTGTGGGTCATGCCATACAAAGAACCCGCATCCCCTTTCCCGAATCCAAAATATTAAGCATTATTCAAATGTTGTTAGTAAAATATTTCCAAGCATACTAGGCTGCTAGGAATTGTTTCAAACACAAAATCAAAGTAAATTTATAAGAACTTACTCAATTTCGAGCATGAGAAACCCTCTCCTACTGGATTTGTTTCACTCCACGAGGTCCACAAAGGAGCCCTTAACCCACAATAACACAGTGGCATAGCTTCATAATCAACATCAATGACACGTCTTCGAGCAGATGATGAAGATGACGACGAATAGTTAGCCATGTCGATTTTCTTCTTGCAGAACTGGGCTCCACCTTCTTCTCGCCAAACTGGTCTTCAAGCTTCTCGCGTCTTCTTCTCCTTTTCGATTTCGTCTGTTTGTAGAGTGAAAGTGATTAGGGCTTTTTGCCCTTTTGAAAATCACGACTTATTAGATTCTGTCTCTCTCTGGCGAGTGCCAAATCAAAGAAAATGATCAACGGTAAACAAATAAGTTAGTCCGTGTGGTGTGTCCATTGACAATGAAGGGCATGGGTGGTCTACTCTTTGAAACGTTAAGGGTACTTTTGGAAAAAAAAATAGTTTAGGGTGGAAGTGGGACATCCGTGTAAACATGAGGGGTTTTTTTGCACCTTTGCCCTTAAAAAAAATACAAACATTTGTTAATAATATAATCCAATTTTGAGCATAAAAATAGTTCGAAAAAAATATAAGTAGAATCTGAGCTAGTTTAAAATTCAAAGTACTCGAATTCTCAATTATGATTCGATATATACTCGATTGATACATATTCGATTCAATTATTTAGGATAATTAATTATTATTATTTTATTTTAATTTTATTTTTAATTGTAATTTTATATTTGTAAAGTGTAATAGTAAATATATTTTTTTATTTCTAAGTAAAATAATAAATTTAATTTATAATTATATTTATTATAAAACTAGTTATTATGTGGAGACTTGAATTTGAAATTCGTGAGTAGTTTGAATATAATTTGATCCGAGTCGGATCAAATTTGAGTAATAAAATATTTAAGTTAATTCGAATATATAGCTTATACTTGAAGAATCTCTGCTTCCCAGATCATCTTAATTAATATATAACTCTAGTGAGTACTAGATAAGAGAAGAATGATGATGGAGGATTCAGTGGTGGTGGTGAGAGAGTACGACCCAGAAAAGGACTGCAGAAGAGTAGAAGAGGCGGAGAGAAGGTGTGAAGTTGGGCCCAGTGGCAAACTCTCCCTCTACACTGATCTTTTGGGTGACCCTGTTTGCAACTCCCCTGCCTATCTCATGCTACCGCGCCACTAGTCAATCATATTACGTACGTGGGTAATACCAATAATTCTTTTTCTGCATTTAGTTTTAATTCTACGAACTAATTAAGTGTATTGATTGTTTTAAAACAGGTAGCTGAGAACATTGTGTTGGGGAAAGAAGAGAGAGAAATAGTGGGGATGATAAGGGGTTGCATCAAAACCGTCACATGTGGTAAAAAGCTCTCCAGAAATGTGATAAGGGGTTCCATTCATTCTTAGGTGCACTGACATTTTGGTGCTTCTATGTGATATCGTTATTATAATTGAGTTTTTATTGATAAATAATTTAAAAAGATATCTCAGCGAAGGATTGTTACTATATAATCATAAAATAAAATAAATATATCTTTAATTTTTAAAAAAAAAAAAGTAGAAAAGTTAATGAGAAAATCAATCCAAATGCAGTGTTACATGAGAACATACCCTCTATCCTCAAATTCTTTGTTTTTTTTGTGTTTTTTCATTTAAATTTTGACATATATATTTTTTATTTAATTTTAAAATTAATTAATATTAAATAAAAAATTATATATTAAAATTTAAGTAAGATACACAAAGACATAGAGAGAATTTGGGGATGTAATGATCTCTCAGCGTTATATGTATTCAAACAGATAAGAAACGAGAAGATATCACAATTCACAGCCATAAACCCAGCACACCTCCCAATCACGCTCCTATCTTACAGAGATAAGCCTCTTTTTCTTCTTCCTCTTCCTCTCCATTTGTTATTCCCAATGGTATCACTAATTTCTCATTCGACCTCCATAAACATACAATACTCACTCTTCTTCAACCGCCCAAACCACCACCGCCCGCCACGCCAATTCAAATTCCGCCATCGCAGAACCACCAGTCTTTCCATTAACTCCTCGGCTATAAACGACAACCCTTTTTCCTCCAACATTCAAAGCCAACCCCAGCCAAGAACTCTCTTTCCCGGCGGTTACAAGCGGCCGGAAATTAAAGTACCAAATCTCGTGCTTCAGTTAAGACCCGAGGAGGTATTGGCAGATAATAAAGCCGCATTGGATTCAATTGACACGGCGGTGTCGAAGAATTTCGTCGGGATTGTGGTGCTCAGTGGCGGGGAAGGAAGTGGCGGGAAATTGTATGAAGCCGCCTGTTTGTTGAAGTCGGTTATTAGGGACAGAGCTTACTTGTTGCTTGCCGAGCGTGTTGATATTGCCGCAGCTGTTAATGCTAGTGGCGTTGTTCTCTCAGATCAAGGTTTAAACTTTAGCTAAATCATGCTTTTTTACGAAGTATATTTTCACTCGTTATCCTTTTATTTTATTCGCCATTTTACTAAATATTGGCTATGAAAGAAAAATAATTATTTTTATAAGTGAAAATAGAAAAATCATTTGTGATAAGAAAGTGTCGAAGTGCACTTAAACAATGCAAATACATTGTACATTGATGCGATAAGGGTATTGGTGAAGTTAATTAAATATTTAAGTCTCATTATTTGTTAGATTAAAGAAGAAGCAAAGGAGTCAGAGATTAGGTTAGGTGTTTGTAGCGGTGCTCTTTAGATAATTATAAGTTTGATAAATGGGAATGTTATTCAAGAGCAGCTTATATTACTGCTGAAGCAAAGTAGAAATCTTGACAGCATGTAACAGTATATTGATCTAGTAATAATAATGATTGATTTGGCTTTAATGTTCAGTGGCTACAATGTGCATAAGTTTGTTTTATCGGGGAGAAGCTAGGAAGGTAGGGCTACCTTTAAATTTTAAATTATTGGCACATCTATATTTTTGGACTTGTTGTACAGATGTAGTTTAGTACAGCTTCTCTTTACTAGTTTATCATCGGCCACTATTTTTATGATGATTTATTCGTTGATATTGACAGTGACCACTGAATAAGAAACTCTCGGGGCCTTAAAAGAAATAACTTTTTGTGAAATTGCAGTTTGGATTGCTCGAGTGCTAGGAAATCTAATAGCATCTCACGTCTACATTTAAAGAGCATGAAGATAGAATTTTTTAAATATGAAATCTAGGTCAATGTCAAGTTTTCAACTGTTATAATATGTTAAGCTGTTAGAGAGATTACCCAACAATGGATACCATGCTTTAACACTCACTTGCAACCTCCACTTGCATGTGGGCAGACAAAACAAAATGAATCATAGTGCACATACCAAACACTGCAATTCTAACAATACAAGGGGTAACCAATTATAGCAGTTGTCCCTGAAATGCATGCCCAAAGCTTTGATGTATCAACTGCTCTAAATGCTTTAGCTGTTAGAGAGAATACCCAATAATGTATATCATGCTTTAACACTCATGAATGCACTGTACTGAATGGGAGGCCCAAGCTTCTCGTATATTAGTGCAACATGTGTTTCAGTGAAAATCCAACTCAAAAGCTCCGAAAATTTAGATTCTGTATCAAGGAATGATTTCTATTATATTATACTATATGGCACTTAATGGTGTTTTTGGAACTGTTAGCATGAATTATTTCATCCATAAGTAACAAGCTTCCCCCCCACAGGTCTTCCTGCTATTGTTGCGAGAAATACAATGATAGATACCAGATTTGAATCAGTAGTTCTTCCATTGGTTGGAAGAATTGTTCAAACTCCAACTGCTGCTGTAAATGCTTCTAGTTCTGAAGGTGCTGATTTTCTTATATATAATATTGATGGAGTAAGGAATCTCGATGAGCTGGTGAGTTCTGTTTTCGGTCATGTGAAAACTCCAACTTTTCTCATGACTGATTCGCTGAAGTATGAAAAACTATTTCCTGAAGCATCAAAATTACTGAAATCAGGTGCTAGTGGATTAGTCATTTCACTGGATGAATTGAAGTTGTTGGGCGATGACGTCTTCAACAAAATGTTTAACAGTGTAAATGCATCAAATGAGAGACCACGGGAAAAAATGCAGAACTCGGATAAACTCAGAACATTGGATGCAAGTAATGGTTCTCTTGGGAAAGAGGGAGTAGCTGGCTTTGTTAAACTGGAGGATAGAGAACAACAATTCATTGAAATGGAGAGATCCGTACTGATTGAAGCTATAGATGTTATCCAGAGAGCTGCACCACTGGTGATCTTTTAATGTTAACATTTGGTAGCTAAAGTTGTTCTTTTGATTGCACCAAATTATTTTACTTTATTTCAGTGGTTTCTAGCTTACACTAATTTGGGGAAATATTTTTTCGAATGGCAGATGGATGAAGTCTCACTTCTTGTTGATGCTGTTTCACAACTAAATGAGCCATTTTTACTGGTTATAGTGGTAATTGTGTGCTGAACTTCAACAAATTCTGGTTCCACGGATATACATGGGTATTAGCTCTATATTTCAAATAATTTCTCTAGACTTTATTTGATCCTATCTAAAACATAACTTCTAAAATCCCCCACACATCTTGTTCATTTTACTGTAACAATTTTTTTATTGGGCTTTTAATAGTTTTACTTGAACGTTTTGTTGTCCTTGAACTTTAACAATGGAATGGGATGGACATATCACTAGTACCTTCTTCACTTGCTCAAATCTCATGGTAATAGAAGTCCCTTAAGGGACATCTGATAAAAAAGAATATAGAGAAAATCTCAGGGAAAGTTAACAAAGATATTTCTTAATAATCTTCAATGAGTTATGCTGGTTTGACCAAAAAAATGATTGGCCATGTAACGTTGTGTAAATTACTTCATCGACAACTGTGCAATTGTACTCTAGTAAGTTTAAATTCTAGTTCAAGTGCTATAATTATCCTGTCTGATCTGTCTGATGTGGTGTATATTGTATTATATCATTTAGGCTTGGGATTCATCTTCCAAAAAGATAGCCCTTCTGTCACTTCATATTTTCATGATAGAGTGTCTTCTTGAAAAGCAATTATATGAGGCTTATGGAATAATTTACTTTCATAAGAAAATGAGTGCAACACTTTTTGATTATAAATAAAATTAAATCCTAGAAGAATTAGTGAACAATTGGTTTATCTTGCAGAAAGAGATGAAGCTGCTTGATTTTCATTTATGTGGTTCTTGCTTGCTATTTGGGATCCTGTTATACTCAAATCTGCTGTTAATATTATTTCCTTTCTGCTTTGGAAAAACTTTTATTTTTCTTTTGGGAACATTGATTGTAATACTGAAATCATTTTGTTTTCTATTGTTTGCACTTGAAAAAGTTTCTCCTTCTACGTATGAAGAAGAGAAAAAAAAGAGAAATTTCTCCTTTAGGTGTTTCATCAGTTATTTTTATTTCTTCCATGAGTTTTACCTTAGCTTGATTTAACAGGGTGAATTCAACTCTGGCAAGTCAACTTTCATCAATGCTCTTCTTGGGGAAAAATACCTAAAAGATGGGGTTGTTCCTACAACAAATGAGATTACATTTTTACGCTATTCTGAACTAAATTCCAATGAGCAACAATGTTGTGAAAGACATCCAGATGGTCATCTTATATGCTACCTTCCTGCTCCCATACTTAGAGAGGTGAGTTGCTTCAAGTCTTTCACCTTCTAGTTGTTAAAGTCAATTTCGAAAAATAATTCTCCTCTGCAACATGTACCTGTACAGATTCGTCATGTGGTTTTGTTTGTTTTAAATTAACACTGTTAAAGTGATTTCACTTCTGAGTTGCTCTTGTTTATTCTATTGTGCTCTACTGCTACTATTTACTACAGACTACAGTTATTCAGTCAGTCTGTATGTTTTTTTTTTTTTTTTGGTTTAGAAAAATATACATATTGCATTGTTGGACTCTTCAAATTCTTTTCATCAGATTGCATGATGCCCTGCTAATACTTCGAGAAAGTACCAAATTTGTTACTTAAATTCACTCTTTATCATCATTGTCCTTATCTTCATCATTTACTCTGTACTTTTTTGATTAGCAATAAAGGATATATCGATAAAAGTCATCTAAAAGGGGTCACCCATGTACACATGGCATATGAGAAAAGGCATAAGAGTACAAAAACACCCAATCCCACCACCAAAAGGATATAAACGAAACAACAAAATTGGGTATATTTCCTCTGAAGTAGGTAGACTTAACCTGATGTGTGGTAACATGTAAACCCCAAAAGCTGTTCCTGTTCTCGTCAGGGGAGATGAAAACCATCTCTCCTTTCTATGAACACTCGTCACACCATTTTCTATGAACACTCGTCATCACCATTTATTAGTACTACCACTGTTATTTCTGAAAGAATTGTGCCGATATGTCAATAGATTAGTTTATGGTAGGATCTGGTTATCTACAATGGTTGTAAAGATACATAGGGTAATTTTGTAGAGCGCTGATAATTTTTTGCCTTCTGAACATGATCTTAATGCTAGATGCCCCAGAAAGAGAGCGTTACTGACTGTAAGTTAAGGAATATGATAAATAAGTTATTATCTTGGTGGAGCTTGATTAAAAAAAAATTAGAATTGGGGAAAATTGAAAAGAAGTTTACAAAGAGTGTTTTTATGGATACTTTTAGAAATTCTACTGTGGAAGTATATCTACTCTGAATCTGATACATTTGGATGTCTATCTTAAGTATTAGCTTCTCTAAAACTTCTCTACTTGTTTCCTTATCATATGGATGTAATTTCTTACTCGAAAAGATTAATCATTTTCAATGTTTTGCAGATGATAATTGTGGACACGCCTGGAACTAATGTGATTCTTCAAAGGCAACAACGTCTTACTGAGGAATTTTTACCCCGTGCAGATTTGCTTCTCTTTGTTATATCAGCTGATCGCCCATTGACTGAAAGCGAGGTATGAGTGTTGAGCACTGGTAATTGATGTGAAATACCATTCTCTCTTTCTTTTGTTAGAAGCAATAAAGTTGATCAGTAATTTTCCATTTATTTAAGAATTGATCATTTAATTATAGAACAAAATAATCATTGGGTTGTTATTAGAAGAAATCAAATTCTATCAAATACCAGGTAGACCTGCCAGCTTTAGAGTTGTAACTAAAAGGATGATATTGCAAAAATAAATATATTTTCACATATTTATCTGTTTATTTGAAGCGAAGTTGGTTGAAGAATTCAGTTGACCTTAATGTTCTTTGCTTTTTCCCAAGCTATTTTCGAAACACCTTTCTTTCTCAAGATACTATTCATTTTGAATGATTATGCATCAAAGAGTTCAGCTTCAAGGATCCATCCTTGTTGGAAGTTAAGATGTTGAATCATCAATACACGTATTTCAGTTTTTCTGTGATTTCATCTTCTTAACATTAACCTAGGTTGTAGAATTAAGGATGTTCCACCATAGTGCTACTAGCGCAGGACATTATTACGTATTATACTGTTTGATTTTTATATAAACATAGGGTTTATAGTTTCGAAGTTGATTTTGGTTCCACTTCTGATGCATTTCAGGTTACTTTTCTTCGTTACACTCAGCAGTGGAAGAAAAAGGTTGTGTTTGTGCTGAATAAATCTGACATTTATCAGAATGTCACAGAGGTATGATCATGTCAGTTTAATTTTTTATATCGAGGGAGTGAGGGACCATTGAGCTTCCCAAGTTTTACTTTTGACACGATTGATGCAGCTTGAAGAAGCTATAGCATTTATTAAGGAAAATATCAAGAGGTTGCTCAACACTGAACATGTGACATTATATCCTGTATCTGCTCGTTCTGCTCTTGAAGCAAAACTTTTGGCTTCCTCCAATGTTCATGAAAGGAATGAAGAAGTCTCCATGAATCATTCTCATTGGAGAACCAATAGCTTCTTTGATCTTGAAAAGTTCTTGTATAGCTTCTTAGATGGGTCGACAAGTACAGGAATTGAAAGAATGAAGCTCAAGCTTGAAACACCAGTTGGGATTGCAGAGCAAATACTCTCAGCTTGTCAGAAGCTTGTGAGGCAAGATTGCCAGCAAGCCAACAAGGACTTGATGTCTGTCAATGAATTAGTTGGTAGTGTAAAAGAGTATGCACTGAAGATGGAAAGTGAGAGCATTTCTTGGAAGAGGCAAACTTTAACTCTGGTATATTATTATAATTATTTTTGTGAATTTGGTGCAATCGTTGGTTCCTAATTTATTTTTTTTAAACAATGATCAACTTTTGTAATATTGTTCTCTGCAATTTGCAACTGTTTCCCAGATTGATACTACACAAAAACGTGCTGTGAAGCTTACAGAATCAACTCTACAGATATCAAATCTTGATCTTGTCACTTCTTATGTTTTCAAAGGAAATAAAGCTGCTCAGAGGCCTGCAGGCTCAGTTATTCAAAATGACATCATAGGTCCTGCACTCTCCGAAGCACTAGTAAGTGGCCAACATCCACTTGTGTGTCCTATGGCTGGCACTTACTAATACTCGGCTCAGAGGTTTCACCCATGTCTATTTTTCTGTACCCTTCTTCTGTGAAGCTGCACGTCTGATCTTTGGTTTTCTTTTCTTTTGTTTGTTTGACATGTAGAAACTCTTGGATGAATATGTTACATGGCTCCAGTCAAATAATGCTCGTGAAGGAAGATTGTATCTGGAGTCTTTTAAGAAAAGATGGCCTTCCTTTGTCAATCCTCGGATCCAAGTTGAGTTTGAGACCGATAAGTTGTTGGGTAGAAAATATGAACTGAGCACAAAAGCAATAGAAAACTTTAATGCTGCAGCTGCTTCCAAACTGTTTGAGCAAGAAATCCGTGAAGTGGTGAGCTTTAATATCTTTTGGATAATAACCTAATTATTTAGTCGTGTTAGGGGTCCCAATTGGGATCATAAATGGATGTGTCATTATTATAATGGTTTTTCAATAATTTACATGTATTACACGTGGGTCCATTATGATGTTGTTAGCCAGTGTAATAGTAACACATCAATTTGGGACCCTTAACAGTAATAAATCATTATAATGGATTCCACATAAGGTGTGCACCTACACATATATAATGCATCCATTCCCCTCCGCTATTAAAGATTTATTTTTCAGCACACTGGGTTGAGCCATGTGATTACTATGCAATATAATTAATTTGCATTGGTGCTTTATTATTTTTTAATTTGTGAGTTTCACTAATCTGATGTTAGTCTCTGGAGCCATGTAGAACTTCTGTTATGAAATAATGGTTTTGATAAAAGCTGCAATAATTTCCGGAGTGTTTTTAAAGCGCTGTATTAATTTTGTGTAGTGTTAAAACCTTTTGGAATTTAACTGCATTAAACTAATTTTTAGATCAAGCAGCGAGTGCTTCTTTGAAGAATTACTTCAGTGGTGAAAATTTTCGTATTATTCTTGATACTGAAATTAAATCTTACTGTGAAATTATGTTGCTTTAAGACAAACAAATTGGAGAAGAGAATTACAATGTGAGCATGGACATAACTCATGTCCTCACCTCTAACATTTCATATGATAACTAACTGATGGTAATGGATTCTGTTTCTTTTAAATTTCAGTTCCTGGGAAGTTTTGGAGGACTAGGAGCAGCTGGTTTATCGGCATCACTTCTGACATCTGTTCTACCTACCACATTAGAAGATCTTCTCGCTCTTGGCCTATGTTCGGCTGGCGGGTATTGTAACTTTTCCTTCCTGTATTATTTACGTTTTCATCTAAGAGTTTCTTTTTAATTTTCTTGTTGTTGCATATGCCACCACTCTACTCGTTACCAATCAAAGTCCGAGTTAGTCGACACTAATTACCACTTTCTTATGTATATATTAGTCTTTAGCTAATCATCCCAGTGAAGTTTCAGTGAGCACGTGAGTAGCAGAGTTTAACAATATGGTGTACATCTAGAAGTTGTAGATATTTTTTCTGCTAGTAAAACAAATTATTGCCGATATTTAATCATTCTAATGTTGCTTAGCTTTTTCCTTGTAAATAATGATTGTACCTTCTTAAATTGTAGTTTACATAACTTGATAAACTATTCAGTCTGATACTACCTATTTTTAATCTGTGATAGTTTATTAGCGATTTCAAATTTCCCAACCCGGAGGCAACAAGTGGTAGATAAAGTCAAAAGGACTGCTGATGCCTTGGCGCGTGAAGTTGAAGAAGAAATGCAGAAGGATCTCCTGGAAACAACCGAAAGCCTGGAAAACTTTGTACAAGTCATTGGCAAGCCGTATCAAGATTTAGCGAAACAAAGGCTAGAAAATCTTTTGACGACGCAAGATAGATTAACAAGTGTTGAGAAGAAACTTAAAACATTACAGATTGAAATCCAAAATCTCCATAATGTTATTATAGATGGATGCTAAGGCGAGCTGAGTGTGTGCGGAGCTGTTGTTTGAAAACTTGTATAAAACATACTCTATCTTACTATCATTAATGCAAAAAATATAATTGTCTTTTGGTGGGTCTTATTATCTTAATACCATTGCATCTAATTCTTATTAATGATGCTAGTTTATCTTTTGCATTGCTTAGTTTAACAGTTAAATCGATATTAATGGTTCTCCTTTCTGTGCCGAAACATCTACTAAAATATAGTTTTAGTATAGAAATATAGATGATGGAAGTTGAGATTGGATTGAAATGTTTGGTTTATTAGGTATAAAGTTGGCTTAAACATTTGTTCATGGAACATACATAAAGTTTTGTCGTAGGAATGATGCGTCAATTTTTTATGTCCTTCATGTTTAATTAATTTTAGATTAGTGCTAGAGACAACCACTGATGCCTCGACACGTTAGATTGCACGGCCATTTAATTTAGTAGTTTTTTCCCATGTGAAACAAGCACGACCCTTGGAACAAAAACAAAAGGTGACACTTCCAACCAGAGTCAAAAAGGTTGTAGAGTACAAGCTATGAGCACAAAAGGTTGTACACACACACACAGCACACACATATATATATATATATATATATATATATATATATATATATATGATATATATGTGTGTGTTTATTTTATAAGTTGTATTTACACAATTATATGATGTTTTTTTTTTGCATGCTATACAAATTGTACATGTACAGGTTACGACATTAATGATTAATAATATTTTATTACTCAACATTATGTCGGTAGTATTTTGTGCCATTCTCTTAAGAAAGGGTAATACTAGTAGTTGTTTTTCGTTATTTTTTGGACTCTGGTATTACTTTTGTTTGGGTCAAAAATTTACAACTCAGAATGTATGGATGATATGTTTGCAAAAATAAAATAATTTAATTGTCTCTTTATATATTTATTTATATGGATATACATACATGTAGTAATATGTCAAAAGAGAGGTTTGGGGAAAAGAGGAGAAGGCATAATTAAACAGTGCCATTTGTTTTGTTTTATTTAATGTCACATCATGAAACTCTGCAACACACATACATATCCCATGCATATTGGGATAAATAAGATTTTGGTCATTATATTGGAGTCCGATTTTCATTATGGTTACCGAATTTTTTTTTGTTACAATCGAATAACTGTACTTTCAAAAACTTACAAAATGGTCTTGACTGTGCAAGTTGACTCCATTTTTTTTTTTGACGTACTCATTATTTTTCAATTGATGTTGAGGTTAAAAATTTTCTTAAAGAAAATATTCTTTCATAATCTCGAACTCTAAACCTCTTGACATTAAAAAGTTATATTCCAAAAAATTATTGTAATTATCTACCATGCTTAAATTTATGTAATACTAATATTTAAACTAAGTAGCATCGTTTTAGGAATTGTAATAATAATAATAATTGTAATAACTGTAATAATAATTATTATTATTGTAATAAAAAAAACACAATTTTTTTGTAATAATAAAAAAAAGCACAGTTTTTTTAATAAAAAAAAAACAAAAACAACTAACAACGCAAAAAAAAAAAACAGCGCACAAAAAAAAATGCAGTTAATAAAAAAAACTGCAGTTTTTTTAAATTTTTTTTGTAATAATAAAATGCAGTTTTTTTCATAAAATGCAGTTTTTTTATATATAAAACGCAGTTTTTTTTAATAAAAAAAACTGCATTTTATTATTAAAAAAAAAACTGCAGTTTTGTAATAATAAAATGCAGTTTTTTATTAACTGTAGTTTTATTGAATTTGTAGTTATACTGTAAAGACTTTCTATTCAATTTTCGTTTGTAAATCTCTATTCGTTCAATTTTTTGATGCTACTAGAGGAAGTTTTCAGCTTCAAAAAAAGTATTTTAACTCAAAAAATAATAATCCTAAGTTGGTACATAGAGATAGAGTAGATTTTATTTTTTTTTTTTGTTGTTAGTTGTTTTTGTTTTTTTTTATTAAAAAAAATTGTGTTTTTTTTATTATTACAAAAAAATTTGCATTTTTTTATTACAATAATAATTATTATTATTACAGTTATTACAATTATTATTATTATTACAATTCCTAGAAACGATGCTACTTAGTTTAAATATTAGTATTACATAAATTTAAGCATGGTAGATAGTTGGCATAATGGTTTTGTTGGAATATAAGGTTTTAATGTGAAGAGGTCAGTAGCTCGAGATCATGTGGTTAACATTTTCTTAAGAATGAAAGCCGACCATTTTGTAGCTTTTTGAAAAGACAGTTATTCAAAAAAAGTTTCGATAATGCTTAAATGAAAATGGGATTCAAAGACAAATGTAATTCAAAATCTTATTTATCCCCGTGCATATTATATATACGAGAGAGAGAGAGAGAGAGAGAGAGAGAGAGAGATTGTTATCAGTGGTTATAAATTGGGTTAGCCAAAACAGAATGCTTAGTGGAAATATCGGTGTCTTGTGTGTCAAGACTAAAGAAAGGAAGTGAATATTTTTGGAGGGAACAAAAATAGTAGAGCCAAAAACAAACCTATACTTCTACAACTCTCGCCTACTATGTCTCTAAAATCTAGTAAATTCTATTGAGCCAAAAAGATTGGCTACCTAAGCTAGAGCCTAAAACCAAAGGGATGCCTGCCGGTTCCCTTAGCTCCTCTTTTGCTAAAACTTGATTCTGGAATTCATCAAGGAGCATAAAGTTAATATACTACTACTGCTTATACCCTATCATCATCAATTCATTAGTTTAGACAAAAAATAGCACATACCCCTCTTGCTTTTCAAAGGGAGTTGAATATGTATTATGTACACTCATATTATAAGGTTTGCACAATATACATTCAACACTAATTATTTCAATAAAATTTAATTTTAAACTACTAAAATTTATTATTAGAAAGAGTTAACTTAAAAAAAAAAAGTGTATTATATATTAAGAAAGAAGGTTTGTAAAGTAATATATGATACTAGTTCTTCAAATAAGACACATTTTTAGATTACAAACTAAAATTCATTACCAATAGTTATAACAGTAAGACTGGGCGAAATAGTACAACACTCATAAACCAAGAAATGTGAAATTAACAAAAGAATATGTACAAGTAGAATTAGTTGGTGAGGGATATAAATATGTAATTGGAATTTCTTTTAGAAATTGAGGGAAACTATTTGGGGGCAAGAATTTCTTTGCCTGTACTCATGTCGAGAGTTTGTGCAATAAAAGATGTGCTCTGTTGGGACGGGCTAAAAGTAACCAAAAGTTAAAAACTTTTCAAACTAGCCAATCAAATCCTTTACTTTCAAACACACAACCAATGAAGACTTTGAAATAAATAAAAAAATTGATGCAGCTTTCTTATTGTTTCTCATAGAATTTATAATTGTGCGGCCTAGTTAAAGCTGTATAATTTTAGTGGGCATAAAAAGTTCCCTTTTCAACTCTCTGCATCAACCTTTTGTCCAACTATAAATTCACCCTCACCCATTTAACTTTTTTTTCATCTTCTCTCCTTTCCTTCCCTACCTCCTTATGCTTCATATATCTTCTCTCTTTCTCTACAACTTACCGTTATTATATTTCTCAAAAACCAAAACTTGGGTTTTGCTTAGTACCCCATCTTCATTTCTCACTCAAATATATCCAATCTCCAAAAATCTTGCAATATATAATCTTCAAACCCCAAATTCCTCTGTTTTCCCCTGTTTGTGCTCTGTTTCCAATACATTGTATTCAACTATAACAAACTATGTCGTCACTTGTGTGTCAAGAATTGCAATCATGTCTTGAGCCGCAGCCGCGTGTTTTAAGGCACAAATTGTCTCTACCACCCAAATCAAAGATTTGCCAACCTTTACCATTCCCTCAAAACCCAAACTTGTCCCAACAACATCAACTTGAAAAGAATTCTCATAACGAAAATGAAGGCAATGGTTGCGATGACAGTAACCTCAAAAGTAGCAAAAATGGTGGTGGCTGGAATTTTATTCAAGCGCTAACCAACTCATCATTTAACAATACCAAACAAGTGACTGACCAAACTGAAAAGGTATATGTCCATCCTCTTGTGAAGCGCTCTGCTTCGGCATTAAGCTCAAAAAGCTTGGAAATGTGTACCGAGAGTTTGGGTAGCGAAACGGGTTGTGACATTAGGAGCAATGATGAATTCTCTTTGCTTTCGTGGGAGAGGGAGAAAATGCAGCTACCAATTGAGGAATTCAGTTCAATTTCTTGGGAGAAAAAGAGCATAAATCGATCAGATTATCGTGAAATATTCACTAAGAAACTAAATCCTAGCCGTAGTTTCCCTCCTCCCCTGACTTCATTTAGTGGGTCGGAAGGTGGTGTTCAAGTAAGGCCTCATCGCGAAGGCGGTCGGCTAGTTATAAAAGCTGTGGCAGTTTCTCCTTGTCACACTCATTTTCAAGCTGACCGAACAAATGGCAGACTTAGGCTTTCTTTAATAAAGGAATGTTCAGTTAATTCTGTCACTGCTGACATAAATAAGCAGCAAAAAGAAGAAATACCATACAATGAGCAGGAAGAAGGTGATGAAGAAGTTCTCGACCATGGAAATTCTAATGATTTAACTGAAGAACAAGAGGAGGTGGATGAAGATGAAGGTTATTGGGGGGAGGAGGAAATGGAAGGAAATGGAGGGAAAACAGGGAGGGAAATTGGGATCGGAGAGTTGGCTAGGCCAAGCAGGTGCAAGGAAAGTGGGAGTGGGAGTGGGAGCAAAGGGATGTCCAGTTGGGGCCCATTTTGGGTTCCCATTTCTTAAAAAACTTTTTCTGTTCTATTCTAATTGGAAGTTTGAAGTTTTAGCAGTTGAGGAACCCCCAACCCAAAGAAAGATTTTCACCTATTCTTAATAATATTATGTTTTTCATTTTGTTGTACTCCACTCTTTATGGTTTCTTTTGAGGAATGTTAGTACAGTTATTATGGTTATCGGACATTATTCACTCTTCTACCTCTAACCGGTTACGGAAAGCTAAACTGATTTTAAGGAATAAAAGTTTGACCTTTTAGATTTAATTTTTGGAAAGTTAAAATGATTATTAAAGAATAAAAGTTTGACCTTTTAGAGGACTCACATAACTCATATACCCTATTAACTAATACTAGCACAAGTCATCATTAAAATCAATATATTAATCTTTTAGCTTTAACATCTTTTTTTTTTATTTGGGAAATACTTAATTATTATTATTGTTTTTTTTTTTACATTCAATCAATAATTTCTGGCTATGCCTCCGCTTTCAAGAATCGTTCAAGAGTTGTATTGGAGTATAGGCCTAAGAGGCCCAATTAAGCTTAGGCCCTGGATTTAGAAAATTATAGGTCTGTTTGGTCCATAGTGTGTAAAGGAGTTTAAGCAGCGAACTCAGACCGAGGGCCTCACTCTGCCGTTCCTTGAGCAATGGGGATGTAAGTTGATGGGACATTACCCACATACCTTTGACATGGAGGAGTATGAAACAGGTCGAAGGAGGAGCTCTACAAAGGGACAGGGAGTCTCCTATATAAGTGATGGATACTTTTTACATTTGTAACCTCAAGATTGATACTACCTCCGTCCCACAATAAGTAATTTTTTAGACTTAATATTTTTTCCCAAAATATGTGATGTGTTAGAACTCCAATACAATTTTTACAATATTTTTTCATATATGCCCTTATGCAACCAATGATATTTATTGCGTCTTGCAATCACTACAATTAAATGATAGTCATTAACTCTTCAACTTCAAAGAAAATATATCAAGGATATTTTTGTCATTTTGGCTTGTATATTGGTATATGTGATTTAAGCTAAAAAATCACTTATTATGGGACGGAGGTAGTATTATATTTTTCTCCCACTTGCAAGAGACGTTCTATGATGTCCGTTACACAACGTGAGGACGTTCGTATATGTCTGAAGTCCCATATTGGATACGCACACCCAAAAGATAGAACATCAGCAAGTTTTAATTTTGAAGGAGAGACATGAGGGTTGACACAATATATGAATTCTCCGAAATTTAGTGCTAGTCACGAGTTTTATGTAATAATTAGGGTAATTCAAGTGGTAGAAATTTGATGGTTTAATATAAACGTTTAATCTTGATGGTTTAATATAATTAGTGCTAGTCACGAGTTTTAATGATTTTGGACTGTGATGTTGTTACCAACTCTACCACTATCTAATACTTTACTCGTGTCATCTCTTTCTCATAAGTTGTTATTCGTCAGTCAAATTACTAAATACTTGAATTGTATTGTGCTCATTTATTATACGTTATGTCTTATTCAAGATATTCTCGCCAAGGAAATCATTGGTCATGGTACTTAGAGAGGGGGACTCTATTATATGGAAGATTTTAGTGTCGGCCAAGCACACCACATGCATCGCCCGAATGATCTCAAAGTGGAACAAATTTTGCTTTGACACAGTCGATTAGGCTTGTTTGGTTACTTGCGACGTGTGTTTTCTGATCTATTTTCGGATTTGTTTTTTTGGACTTAAATGTGAGACTTTCATTTTAGCTAAAAGTTATCGAATCACTTATCCGTTGATGTGACGCCTTCCAAAAATAGGATATCATCACTCATTCGAAATAAATATACGTATGTGAAACAATTACAACTTTATTATTACAACAAGAAATTGTGAGTTTGAATACAAATATTATCTTCAGACAATATCTATCTTTCAAATAAATCCTCATCAAATTTATTGATACATTATTTTACAAAATGATGAGACTACTAAACAATCTCTCTAGTAACCTTCATTCCATAATCCGACTCAGACTTATATTATATTCTCGCCTCCCGAGAAGAAAAATGGAACAAAAAGGAAAATGGTGAACTCAACTAATTTCAAAAAAAATATTATGACTAAGATAATATACAACAAATTATCGTTAGTCTTCAACGAGGAAAAATCTAATAAAATACAATAGACAACAAATTTTAAATCAATATTCGCAATGAAATAATAATTCATTAGAAGAATTAAGTAGAGAATGCAAACTACTATCTTCTATGTATGAATTTAAAAGTTCATCGTCTATCTTTTATCCCTCGTAACATCAATCAAGATATATCCGGAATCAAATATTCATCTTTGCACTACACTGGCCAAAGATATTCATCATTGGTCATGTTCATCTAAAACACTCATCATCTGCTGACTACGAGCCAAAGATATTCATCGAAATCATTCATCTCTGCACCATTGGCCAAAGATATTCAATAATATCATCATTTAAGGCGAGGATGATGAAAAATATTTTTAAAGAACGAATCCGATTGAAACAAAATGACAAGGATTAAGGATTAAAGATTCGTATTTTGTTTTATCCATGTCCAAAAATACCTCAAAAAAATAATCATAGTGGTGTAAAATTCAAGAATGATCAAAGCATGGATACAATCAAAAGCTAGTATCCTGATAGATATTTTGTATTTAAAAGGAAAAATTTTCATTTTTCGATGAATAATCAGTATTCGTGAATAGTGTCAGTATACGTGAATAAAGGTCAGTATCGTGAATAGTAACTTCGACACCAAAAGTTCTAAATTTGATAAAAACTTGGATCAATATTTCAAAGATAATGATATTGAAGAAATAATATCATTACGAAAAAAAAATAATATCCCTTACCTCGGAAAGACAATACTTTAAGCTGGAATAATTGGATATAAGCTATAACTTGAACTTGACAGTATAGCAATACTCAAAGTATACTCAAAATACTCACAAGAATACGCCGATAATATAGAGAGAAAACTTCAATTTTCGGTGTGATTTTCAATTCTAACCCCCAGCACCCTATTTATAGGAAAATGCTTAGAACACCAAAGCACAATGCGTAGGACATGCTCCTTCCTATCCAAGATCTTGACAGGTACCTCTTCGTACGTTAAGTCTTCGGCTATCTCGTCCGGTTCTAACTCTATAACGTGGTTGGTCTTTCACATATTTCTGAAAAGACGGATATGTGAAACACATTATGAACACGAGACATACTCGGAGGTAACGCGAGTCTATAGGCTACATTTCCTACTTGGTCAAGAATCTGAAATGGACCATATATATCGTGGATTGAGCTTTCCTCGTTTCTCAAATCTTGTAACTCCCTTCCATGGAGCTACACGCAACAACACGTGATCCCCAATACTAAATTCCACGTCTTTTCGATGAAGATCCGCATAACTCTTTTTGTCGATCTGTGCCATTTGTATACGTTGTCGAATCATTTGGATCTTTTTCGTGAGTCATACGCATTCAACTCGGGTCCCAACAATGTTGCTTCACCCACCTCGTCCCCAACATACTGGGAGAAGCGACATTTTCGTCCATATAATGCTTGAATGGAGCCACACCTATACTTGCTCGATAACTGTTGTTGTAGGAGAATTCCACTGATGGTAAATACTTATCCTAACCGCCCTTGAAGTCTCAGGACACGAGTCTTAATAGATCTTCAAGAGTTTGAATAGTCCCTCTCGATTGTCCGTCAGGTTTGAGGATGGTATGCCGAACTAAATCGCAAAACTGCGCCCATAGCTTTTTGCAAGCTAACCCAAAATCTTGAAGTGAATCTTGGGTCACGATCCAAACTATGGATACAGGCATGCCATGCAACCTCACAATCTCATTCACGCACATACTAGCAAGACGTTCAAGGAATAAGTCTCGTGATCGGCAAGAAATGAGCAGACTTGGTTAATCTATCAACAATAACCCAAATGGCATTGATGCCTTGAGAAACCGTAGGAAGACCCGTAACGAAATCCATGGTAATGTGTTCCCACTTCCATTTCGGAATCTCAAGTGGTTGCAACGGACCCTTAGGTACTAGATGCTCCGCCTTTACACGTTGACAAGTTAAACACATCGAGATAAACTTTGCAATCTCTCTCTTCATATTGTTCCACCAAAATGTATGTCGAAGATCACGATACATTTTAGTACTTCCAGGATGGATTGCAAATGGTGTATTGTGTGCCTCCATCATAATCTTGTACTTCAAATCAGAGTCGATAGGGACACAAAGTCTGGAGTGGACTCGAAGTATTCCTTCTTCATCAATTCTCGCTTCTGGAATAACACCTTCTTGTACTTTCTTCTTCATACGCATCAGCTCCGGGTCGGTGGCTTGAGCAACCTTAACTTTTTTTATTAAAGTTGGCTCTATGCGTATACTTGACATCATCGCACTCATTCCTGCATATGATCTTCTACTCAACGCGTCAGCTACCACGTTCGCTTTTCCAGGATGGTATTGAATAGTGTGGTCATAATCTTTCAACAACTCAAGCCAACGTCGTTGCCGCATGTTAAGTTCCTTTTGCGTGAAGAAATATTTGAGGCTTTTATGGTCTGAATATATCTCCACTTTCTCCCCATATAGATAGTGCCTCCATATCTTTAGTGCAAAAACGCATCGCCGCTAACTCTAGATCATGAGTAGGATAATTCCTCTCATACTCTTTAAGTTGTCGCGAGGCATATGCTATGACTTTCCACGTTGCATGAGAACATATCCTAACCCTTTGCTCGAAGCATCATTTGTGAGATAACAAATCCATCCGTATTCGGATGGTATTGTTAGAACAAGTTAAACGAGTCTCCTCTTGAGCTCTTGGAAACTCTTCTCGCATTCCTCGCTCCATACGAATTTTGTATCCTTCCGAGTTAGCTGGGTTAATGGAGTAGCGATTCAAGAAAACCCTTCCACGAATCTTCGATAATAACCAGCTAAGCCCAAAAACTACGTACTTGATTCATCGACTTGGTTGCTTCAACTTTGTATTACTTCAATCTTCACGGATCAACAGATACTCCATGTTTCGACACCACGTGCCCAAGGAATGCTACTTCTCAAGCCCGAACTCGCATTTCTTCAACTTGGCATAAAGCTTGTTTTCACGAAGTTTTGGAGAGTACCGACTTCAAATGGTGCTCATGATCTTCACGGCTTTTGGAATATATGAGAATGTCATCAATAAAGACAACAACGAATTGATCCAAATATTCCTTGAATACTCGATTCATCATATCCATGAAAGCCGCAGGAGCATTAGTCAATCTGAAAGACATGACTAAGAATTCATAATGCCGTCATCGGAGTTCTAAAGCGGTCTTTGGAATATCCTCGATTTAATCTTGGTGATGATATCCGTAAGCTAAGATCGATCTTTGAAAAAATTGTGCCCCCTACAATTGGTCAAACAAGTCATCAATACGAGGTGAGGATACCTATTCTTGATGGTGACATGGTTCAATTCCGATAGTCAATACAAAAGTCGCATACTCCGTCTTTCTTCTTTACGAATAAAGCAGAGCACCCCGAGGAGATGTACTTGGATTTAATGAAACCGATGTCCAACAATTCTTGTAGTTGGACCTTTAACTCTTGAAGTTCAATAGGAGCCATTCGATATGGGGTTTTAGAAATGGGCTTTGTACCAGGTTCAAGATCAATAAAGAATTCAACTTCACGTTCTGGGGGTAGACCGGGAAGTTCTTCAGGAAATACGTTAGGAAAGTCAATAACAACAGGAATATTATTCAAATTTGACGTGTCTTTATTCAAATCCATAACATGGGCTAAGAAAGCTTGACATCCGTTTTTCAATAAACGAATAGCTTTATGATTAGATATGATAGTGATTGATTTTAATGGTTTAGTTGCTTAAATTCAAACAACAGGTTAGTTAGGAATATGAAAACTAACAACCTTACGAAAACAATCAATTTTGGCATGATGAGTAGTTAACCAATCAATCCCTAAAATTACATCAAAAGCAAGTATCTTTAAAGAGATAAGGTCAACAGGTAAGGTGATGGTGCCAACTTGAATCAAATAAGATTTATAAACAGTGGATGTGATGAAAGTTTCTCTAACGGAGTTTCCACAGATAGGTCAAAGTCTAATTTTTCCTGAGTCAAATTTAAACGTTGAGCACAAGTAGGAGAGATAAATGAATGGGTAGTACCCGGTATCTAGTAAAGTATAAACTTCACAAGAATTTATGATTAGCTTTACCCGTGATCACCTCGTTTGGGTTCTCGCATTTTGACCGGTCACAACAAACGCTTCTTCCGAGAACCGTTGACTTTGACTTTTTAGGGACGATCTTTTGAGTCACGTCCTCATTGAACTAGGTTTATTCTGCGTCTAATCCCGAGCGATATGTCCTTCCTTTCCACAATTATAGCATACCTTGAACTGTTGTGGGCGTTTGATCGATATGTGTCCCTCTTTTCACATTTTGTAGCATACGACCGGTGGTCGTTCCCTCCCTGGAACCGGTTGTTCTTTGGTCTTTGTCGTCTTCACATGGTCGTTGTTAAATCTCCTCTTTTAAAATCTCATCCCGACTTCGCTTCTTCTATTTTCATGGCATGATTACCACCGAGTGGTTACCATTTTTGTCCGTCTTTTTCTTTCTCATTGGTTATCGTTGTTTTGTTGATCTTATCTCTAGATGATGATCGATTGTGGTCCCTCGGTTGTTGTACTTTCGTTATCTCGCCTAATAATTGAGCCCATTTACAACATCCCGAATAGAGAGAAAATTTATGAGAAATGAGATCGACGTATGCCGGGTTTCAAACCTCTAAGAAACATCCGCGTCATACGTTCCTCATTCTCCACTAAATGAGGTGCAAACACGGATAACTCGCAAACTTTGCCTCGTCGAGATCGAGACACGTCATGTTGTTTTGTTTAATCGATGAACTCCACTTCCTTCATACGACGAGCACTTTCGGGAAAGTATTTGTCATTAAATAGTTTCAAATGTCTCCCAAGACATGCTTTGAATGCTTGGTTTGGATGGAGTACGCTTCATGAGACTCCCACCCGTGAAATCGCTTTCGCCACGGAACATAAAGGTGGCGAATGGAACCTTCTGTTCCTCCGTGCATCTCAAGACATCGAATATCTTGGTAATTTGCTTGACCCATGTTTCCGCCATGATCGGATCTGGCTTTCCCTTAAATTCTGGTGGTCCCAACTCTTTGAACTGCTTGGCTGTGACAACCCGTGAATTGCTATCATTTCCTCCTGTATTTTGAACACGATTCTCCCTCGTCTGGTTTGTGTTGGAAATAATCACAAACCAGCTGATTCACATATTATCTACCATTATCAAAGCGAATAATTCGTATTTTAGCAGAGAACTGAGTTTGAATCATTTTATGAAATGATTGAAATACATGAAAAACCTCATTTTTATGTTTTAATAGGTAAATTCAAGTTGTTCGAGTACAATCATTAACAAATATCACAAACCAACGGAAGCCATATATAGTAGATTTTGCGGAAGGACCCCATACATCAGAGTGAATCAAAGCAAAAGGAATGTCACTCTTATTCATACTCAACTGTAAGACCCCAACTTATTATTAATGAAATTTAATTTTCTCTATTTATTATTTTGAAATAGTAAGGGTTGATTTGATTAATGTGGATAGTTATGGGTAAAATACGCAAATATTTCAAAATAAGCAAGTGGTTGTAAAATATTCATTATCGTCGGGGAAAATTCGTTTGGTCGAGGAATATTAGATCTTGTCGGGGAATATTAAATGACGACGCAGCAATGACCATGTGTGGGCCCCATAACGAAAGCGATTGGAGGAAGAAAGCGACAAATATAAGTTGTTTAAAAATAACTGGTAGTAGTTATTCTGTCAATCATTGTTAAAATACTCGGTGGTTAAAACACAAGAAGACACCGGTATTGCACCAATTATTGATTCTTACGTAAGAAAGCACTACTCAATAATGGTTACGATAATTCTTATTCGATATTTTATTGATTTAGTAATTCTTTGCGTTGATATTTTATATTCTTTGTTGTTTCAATAATTGTCGTTTACAAGTATTTTTCATTATCGAAGCAATAATTCATATTATCTGAATAATATTATTAGATAACATTATTGGCAATGTCTAGAAAGTTACATCTAAGGAGAGGTTTGGTCACCTAATTGCTGGCGCCAAGAAGGAGAAATTCTTATTGGAAAGCCCCTCTTTCTTGAGGAGCGCACGGTTGTCAATATTGTGATTCCATAATATTATTCGTGAATAATTAATTATTGATTTATATGATGAGGAAAATATTGATTTTATGTGGATATAGATGGAGAAAATTTTTAATGTGACAATTGTTGAAAATTAAAATTTTATTTTTTTCGATAAAATAATTCATTTAAATATATTATTATATTTTAATAATATAATAATGGTGATATTTTTACAATGAATGTGTGATATATGAGTATCTGAGGAGAAAGAGTATTTTTGTTGCAATAAATGTTTAAAACATGTTAAACTTGTCAAATTGGACCCCATTTCTAGAATCGAAATTTGATTATAGCTTTATAAAATCGCCTGTTTATGGATTTGGTTAATTTACATTTGGAATTTGGAAAAACTTTCTTACGGAAAGTTGTAGAGAATTGAATTTCCTATAAAAGCAAAGTAGATTGAATTTTTTATAAAAGGGCTATTTATTGTGAATTATTGAAGTTTCAAGTTCAAATAATTAATTTTTGAAGTTTTAAATATTTTTAATAAGAAAACGTTTTTTTTTTTGAGTTAGGCAAGGTGAGTCACTCTTGGTGGTGATGGTTTGAATCGATTTTTTGGTGCGTAGGAATTTAATAAATATATATTAATATTTTATTAAATTTTCTGCTTTGGTGTTCTAAGCATTTTCATATAAATAGGGTGCTTAGGTTAGAATTGAAAATCACACCAAAAATTAAAGTTTTCTCTCTCTATATTATCGAGCGTATTCTTGTGAGTATTTTGAGTATACTTTGAGTATTGCTATACGTTGCAAGTTCAAGTTATAGCTTATATCAAGTATTCCAGTTAGAAGTACTGTCTTTCCGAGGTAAGGGATATTATTTTTTTTCGTAATGATATTATTTCTTCAATATCATTATGCTGAAATATTGATCTGAAGTTTTTATCAAATTTGGAACTTTTGGTGTCGAGTTCTTATTCACGATACGCAGACTATTCACGATACGACCTTTATTCACCGAATCGGCATTATTCATCGAAAAATAAAAATTTTCCCTTTTCGTCTAAAATATCTATTTTGGATACTAGCTTTGATTGTATCCATGTTTTGATCATTCTTGAATTTTACACCACTATGATTATTTTTGAGGTATTTTTGGACATGGATAAAACAAAGTACGAATCCTTAATCCTTAATCCTTGTCATTTTGTTTCCTTTGGATTCGCTTTTTTTAAAAATATTTTCATCATCCTCGGTCTTAAATGATGATATTATTGAATATCTTTTGGCCTGTAGTGCAAAGATGAATGATTTCGATGAATATCTTTGTACGTAGTGCAAAGATGAAACAGTGTTTAGATGAACATGATTAATGATGAATATCTTTGGCTTGTAGTGCAAAGATGAATATTTGATTCAGATATATATATATTGATTGATGTTATAGGGATAAAAGATAGAGCGATGAACTTTTAAATTCATACATAGAAGATAGTAGTTTGCATTCTCTACTTAACTCTTCTAATGAATTATTATTTCGCTGCGAATATTGATTTAAAATTTGTTGTCTATTGTATTCTATTAGATTTTTTCTTGTTGAAGACTAACGATAATTTGTTGTATATTATCTTAGTCATAATATTTTTTTCTTGGGCTAGTTGAGCTCACCTTTTCCTTTTTGTTCCATTTTTCTTCTCGGGAGGCGAGAATATAAGCGATGCAGCCTGGGTATGGAATGAAGGTTAGAGAGAGTTGTTTAGTAGTCCTCACCATTTTTTGTAAAATAATGTATCAATAAATGTGATGAGGATTTATTTGAGTATAGATATTATGCAGAAGATAATATTTGTATTCAAATTCACGCTTTTCTTGTTGTAATAATAAAGTTGTAGTTGTTTACGTACCATGTATTGACAACTCAAAATGGGTGATGTATACCTATTTTGGGGGCGTCACAGTTGGTATAAGAGCTTAGGGATATGATCTCTGGCGGAGATCGGGGAATAAAACTAGGAGGGGAGAGACGAGTAAATCCTTCGCTAGTGTGTCCTACCTAAGCTTATTTGTTAGTTAGTCGATATATAGGGATATTATGTGATATATTGATTTCTTAATTAACCCTTGTTTTTATGGCAAGATGTTGAGAATGTCGGTGAGAAATGATAGCAATTCACGGGTTGTCACAACCAAGCGATTCAAAGAGTTGGGACCACTGAATTTAAGGGAAAGCCAGATCCGATCACGGCGGAAACATGGGTCAAGTAAATTACCAAGATATTCGATGTCTTGAGATGCACGGAGAACAGAAGGTTCCATTCGCCACCTTTATGTTTACGTGGCGAGGAGATCATCTTGGTGGGAGTGCGTGAAGCGTACCCATCCAACAAGACTCAAAGATGTCTTGGGAGACATTTCAGAACTATTTAATGACAAATACTTTCCGAAAGTGTTACGTCGTATGAAGGAAATGGAGTTCATCAAATTAGAGCAAAACAAACGACGGTGTCTCGATGCGAGGCAAAGTTTGCGAGAGTTATCCAGTTTGCACCTCATTTGGTGGAGAATGAGGAACGATGACGCGGATGTTTTTAGAGGTTTGAAACACGGCATACGTCAAGATCTCATTTCTCATAAATTTTGTAAGACCCCAAACTTTTATAAATAAAGATGAATTTTTCTATAAATATTATTTTGAATATTATGGAATAAATTTGATATAATGTTATAGTTGTGGGTAATATTTATAAATTTTGCAGAGTATGCAGTTGTTATAAAATATTCGTTTTGGTCTGGGAATATTCTTTTTGTTAGGGAATATTCGCATACAATGGCTCAATCATTGGTGGACCCATAATGCAGAAATTATTCATTCGGATTGAGAAAACGCATAAAAATATTTTATAAAAATAATTCGGCGGAGGTGTTACCGTTAAAAGCGTTGAACTACCCAGTGGTAAAAATACGATGAATGGCGTAGTTGCATAGTAGCACACGCGGTATTGATTATTGATGCTTACGTGAGAAGTCACTTTCATTTATGCTCAATTATTGCTCGAAGAATTCTTGCATCATATCTTTTATATTATTGATTCAATTATTGTCACGGTATCATCTCTGTATAATATGTTATAGTATTAAATCAATAATTGAGGCGACAAGTTATAAATGATTAATAATTGTTGAAAGATTAAATATGTGTTGATGAAAAAAAAATGATTTGCGGTAAGTTTGATTATTTTATGGGGGCTCATATGTCATCATCTAAGAGTCTCTTAAATCGATAGTAATTATCTTCGTCAATAGTAATTACCCTTGTGAATAGTATTTACCTTCATCGATAGTAATTACCTTCGTCAATAGTAATTACCCTTGTGAATAGTATTTACCTTTCGTCGATAGTAATTACCCTTGTGAATAGTATTTACCTTCGTCGATAGTATTTACCTTCGTTAATAGTAATTACCTTTACGGACGTCGAACCACTTGTCGTTTCATATATTAAAGCGCCGAACCACTTGTCGTTTCACATTCTGAGCGTCAAAGGCCAAATTACCGTCAAGCCACTTGCCTTTTCACATGGCGGTCTTTAAGCTAGAAATCTTCTATAAATAGAGGCCTAGGGCTTCATTATTTTTGACGAATTCATTCAAGCTATAGAGAGAGAAAAATATAGAGAATAAGAGAGAGAAGAAGAGTATTTTTTGTTACTACTTTCTTTGCGTATTCAATCTTCTACCAAATGTAAGGGTGTTATTCTTTCTTATTCATGAAGAGAGCATTGTTATTCCATTGCTTATTATTATTACATTGGAATAACTTGTATACTGTGATTTACCCTATACTTGGTGACATTCTTCTATTATTCATTTGGAACATCCCATTCGTGTGTTTTACACCGGACCGGTTAAAATCTTTATTATTATTCATTGGAACATCACATGCACGTGTGTTTTACACCGGACTGGTTAAAATCTTTATTATTATTGTTGGAACATCACATGCATGTGTTTTACACGGACTGGTTAAAATCTTTATCATTACATTGGAATATCCTATCGTGTGTGTTTTACACCGGATCCGGTTCCATCTTTATTATTACATTTGGAACATCTCGCTGTCGGTGTGAATTTCACGACACTGGTTCCGATTATTATTATTACATTGGAATAACGCATACATCTGCAATAATGCATGCGTGGTGATTTCTTTTGTTATTCCATTCTTTATTATACCCGGTTAGTTAAAACTTTGACTTTATACTCCATGAAATTAGTGGAATATCCTTAATATTTGCGTTTCATCCAAAGATCTTTTCATGAAAATATTCTTCGATCATTCTTGAATTTTACTCTACAAAACGAGATCATATTGATAATTTGGGACGTTAATAATTCCCGGATAAAATAATTCTTGAACTTGTTTTATTGAATTCTTATATCATTGTCATCATCCTCATGTTTATATTTTTTTAAAGTCATAAATACATGGCAGTAGTGCATAGATGGACTTGGTATGATTATGACCAGAGACTATTCGGTGTAATCATGTAGTAGTAATGTTACAAATGATGTGGTAAAAATCCTCGATTGGTAGTAGTGCATTGATGGGACAGATTGTTGGCATGATCATGACCATTAATGAATACACAAATATTCTTGGCCCGTAGTGCATGAATAATTGTGGTCGTGATCTTAAAGAATATCCTTGGCGTAGTAGTGGGGTGATTCGATGATGTGAAATATTTATTAAAAAGTTGAGTCTCAAATTTATAATGTTGATGAAAAACCTTTTAAAACCTAAAAGATAGTAGACTTTATTTTCTACTTGACTCTTTTAATGGATTGCGATATTCCGCCGCTGATTAAAAAGCGGTTTATCATTGTATTTTATCGGTTTAACATTGTTGAAGACTATTGATAATTTATTACGCATTATCTTAGTCATAATATTTCTTCTTGGGCTAGTTGAGCTCACCCTTTCTTTCTTCATTCTCTTCGTGAAATGAGAATATAAATTTGGGGAGCGAGTCGGGAAGCAGTGATGGTCACGAAGATAGCATTAGTAGTCCTCACTATTACGTGAAATAGTGTGATAATAATTGTAATGAGGACTCCTTTTTGAGTTTGTATAATATCTAGTGAGCGATATTTGTATTTAAACTCACGATTTATGTCGTATTGCATACACGGCAGTTATGTTAGTAAGTTGTATTTAAATTACGTACCATGTAAGTGGCGACCCAAGATGGGTGATGTATACCTAATTTGGGGGGCGTCCTTTGTTGATATCGAGCTTAGGGATATGATCCACGGCTAAGATGTGAGAATAGTATTAGGAGAGGGACACATCGGTCAAAGCTGCGTCATGTAGTCAAAGCATGTTATAATTGTGGAAGAGAAGGTCACTTAGCTCGATTTTGTCGCCATGAAGATAAATTCAACTAGGATGGAGGCACCAAAGGCCATCCCGAGAAAATTCAAAATCGGTAGTCTGAGGAGGCGTTTGTTGTGACCTCCCAAAGAGCAAGGAATCCGAATGAGGTCATCACGGGTAAGCTTATCATAAACTCTAATGAAGTCATACTTTATTTGATGGGGTTCTACCCATTCTTTTATTTCTCCTACTTGCGCTCATCGATTAAATTTGACTCAGGAGAAATTAGACTTTGACTTATCTGTGGAAACTCCGTTGGGAGAAACCTTCATTACATCCACTTTGTTTATAAGTCTTGTTTGGTTCAAATCGGTACCCTCACATTACACCGTCGATCTTATTTCATTAAAAATACTTGCATTTGACGTGATTACAAGGATTGATTGGTTAACTACTTATCATGCAAAAATTGATTGTTTTCGTAAGGTTGTTAGCTTTCATATTCCTAATCAACCTATTATGCGAATTCAAACGACCAAACCATTAAAATCAATCACGGTCATCTCAAGCCATAAAGCTATTCGTTTATTGAAAAAGCGGATGTCAAGCTTTCTTAGCTCATGTCACTGATTTAAATAAAAATACGTCGAGTTTTAAGCGATATTCCTATTGTTAATAAATTTCGACGTATTTCTCAGAAGAACTTCTGGCCTACCCCGAGGCGTGAAATTGAATTTTGTATCGACCTTGAACCCGGTACAAAACCTATTTCAAAGCCCCATATCGAATGGCTCTATTGAACTTCGAGGAGTTAAAGACCCAACTGCAGGAATTGTTAGACATTGGCTTTATTCGTCCTAAGTACTTCTCCTTGGGGTGCTCTGTTCTATTCGTGAAGAAGAAAGATGGGAGTATGCGACTTTGTATTGATTATCGGGACTTGAATCATGTCACCATCAAAAATAGGTATCCATTGCCACGTATTGATGACTGTTTGACCGATTGCAAGGAGCCAAATTTTTTCAAAGATTGATCTTCGTTAGGATATCACCAATTGAAGATTAGAACCGTGACATTCCAAAGACGGCTTCCGGAACTCGATGACGGGCATTATGAATTCCTAGTCATGTCCTTTGGATTGACTAATGCTCCCGCCGCCTTCATGGATATGATGAACCAAGTATTCAAGGAATATTTAGATCACTTTGTGGTCGTCTTTATTGATGACATCCTTATTTATTCCAAAAGCCGTGAAGATCATGTGAAGCAACACTTGAGGTCGACACTCCAAAAGCTTCGTGAATATAAGCTTTATGCGAGTTGAAGAAATGCGAGTTACGGCTTGAAGAAGTAGCATTCCTTGGGCACGTGGTATCAAGTCATGGAATATCTGTTGACCCAAAGAAAGATTGAAGCTATTCAAAGTGGAACAACCTAAATCGATGGCCAAAATCGTAGCTTTCTCGGTTTAAATTTGGTTATTATCGGAGATTCGTGGAAGGATTTTCTCGAATCGCTACTCCATCGACTTCGGTGACTCGGAAAGATACAAAGTTCGGTTGGAGGCGAAGAATATGAGAAGAGTTTTCAAGAACTCAAGAGGAGACTTATTTAAGACTGTTACGACAATACCATCGGCTCGGAGGATTTGTCATCTACAAAGTGATGCTTGAAAAAGGTTGGGATGTGTTCTTATGCAACATGGAAAAGTTATAGCTTTATGCCTCGCGACAACTCAAAGAATATGAGAGGAATTATCCTACTCATGATCTAGAGTTAGCGTTATTATCTTGCACTTAAAATTTGGAGGCATTACTTGTATGGGGAGAAAGTGGAGATCTTTACGGATCATAAAAGCCTCAAATATTTCTTCACTCAAAAGGAACTCAACATGCGACAACGACGTTGGCTAGAAGCTGTTGAAAGATTATGATCATACCATCAATACCATCCTGAAAAGCGAGCGTGGTAGGCGGCGCATTGAGTAGAAAATCATCTGCAATCTGAGTGCGATGTTGTCGTATGAAAGGCCCATTTTGTGTGACTTGCAAAGGATGGAGATAGAGTTAAAGACTCGGGGACGCATGTGATGATAAGCGAGTATCTGAGTAGAACCGACTTTAATCGATAAAGTTAAAATTCGCTCAAGCTACGGACACGGAGGCGATGCGTATGAGGAAAAAAGTGCAAGAAGGTGCTACGGGAAGTAAGAATCGATGAAGAAGGAATACTTGAGTCAACTCAGGACTTTGTGTTCTAACGACCACGATTTAAAGTATAATATCATGATGGAGGCGCACTGACACACCATTTGCAATCCATCACAGGAGTACCAAAATGTATCATGATATTAAATCATACATTTTGGTGGAGCAATATGAAGAGAGAGATAGCGTTGTTTATCTCAAGGTGTCTAACTTGTCAACGAGTTAAAGCGAGCATCAAGTACCAAAAGGTCCATTGCAACCACTTGAAATTCCGAATGGAAGTGGGAGCACATTACCATGGATTTCGTTCTGGGGTCTTCCTAAAGTTTCTCAAGGCATTGATGCGATTTGGGTCATTGTTGATAGATTGACCAAGTCCGCTCATTTCTTACCGTCACGAGAAACTTATACACTTGAACGTCTTGCTCGTATGTACATAAGCGAGATTGTAAGAGGCGCATGGTATCTTGCCGGTATCCATAGTTTACGATCGAGACCCAAGATTCACTTCACGATTTTGGGTTAGTTTGCAAAAAGCTATGAGCACAGACTTACGATTTAGCTCGGCATATCATCCTCGGGACGGACGAGACGATCGGAGAGGACTATTCAAACTCTTGAAGATCTATTAAGACTTTGTGTCCTTGATTTCAAGGGAGTTGGGACAAGTTCTTACCATTAGTGGAGTTTTCCTACAACAATGATTATCAAGCAAGTATTGGCATGGCTCCATTCGAGCGTTGTATGGAAGAAAGTGTCGATTCTCGGTATCTTTGGGATGAGGTGGGTGAAGCAACGTTGTTGGTTAGGAGTTGAAATGCGTATGACTACGGAAAAAGATTCAAACGATAAAACAACGTATAAAAACCTCACAAAATCGACAAAAAAGTTATCTTGATCTTCATCGAAAGGACGTGGAATTCGATATAGGAGATCATGTGTTGTTAAGAGTTGCTCCATGGAAAGGAGTTACAAGATTTGGAAAGAGAGGAAAACTTAATCCTCGATTCATCGGTCCATTTTAATCCTCGATCGAGTAGGGCGTGGCCTATAGACTCGCTTTACTGCGCCAAATATGTCTCGTGTTCATAACGTTTTTCACATATCTATATGTTACGTAAATATGTGAAAGACCCGAACCATATTATTGAGTTAGAACCGGACGAAATAGCGGAAGATTTGGCGTATGAAGAGGTTCTATTCAAATTTTGGATAAGAAGGAACATATTCTACGCTCGAGGTTATACCTCAAGTCAAAGTTTTGTAGAGGAACCACGATGTTGAGGAAATGACTTGGGAGTTAGAATCGAAATGAAATCAAGGTATCCTTACCTCTTCGACATACCGGTGCGTACTTACCCTAATTTCGAGGGCGAAATTTCATAAGAAGGGAGGTTGTAAGACCCCAGCTTTTATAAATAAAGATGAATTTTCTATAAATATTATTTTTGAATATTATGGAATAAATTTGATATAATGTTATAGTTGTGGGTAATATTTATAAATTTTGCAAAGTATGCAAGTTGTTATAAAATAATCGTTTGGTGGGGAATATTCTTTTTGTTAGGGAATATTCGTATAATGGCTCAATCATTGGTGGACCCCTACAATGTAATTATTGTCGGATTGAGAAAACTACAAAATATTTTATAAAAATAACTACGGAGGTGTTATTCGTTAAAAGCTGATTGAACTACGGTGGTAAAAGTACGATGAATCTGGCGTGAGTTGCGTAGTAAGACACGGTATTGATTATTGATGCTTACGTGAGAAGTCACTCATTTATGCTCAATTATTACTACGATAATTCTTTGCATCATATCTCTTATATTATTGATTCAATTATTGTCACGAGATATCATCAGTATAATATGTTATAGTATTAAATCAATAATTGAGACGACAAGTTATAAATGATTAATAATTGTTGAAAGATTAAATATGTGTTGATGAAAAAAAATGATTTGTGGTAAGTTTGATTATTTTATGGGGGCTCATATGTCATCATCTAAGAGTCTCTTAAATCGATAGTAATTACTTCTTCGTCGATAGTAATTATCCTTGTGAATAGTATTTACCTTAAATCGATAGTAATTACCTTCGTCGATAGTAATTACCCTTGTGAATAGTATTTACCCTTCGTCGATAGTAATTACCCTTGTGAATAGTATTTACCTTCGTTAATAGTATTTACCTTCGTTAATAGTAATTACCTTTACCAGACGTCGAACCACTTGTCGTTTCACATTCTGGCGTCGAACCAACATCGCCGTTTCACATTATACAGCGTCAAACCGATTCGTCCAAGCCACTTGCCTTTTCACACAGAAGTGCTAAGCTAGAAATCTTCTATAAATAGAGGCCTAGGGCTTCATTATTTTTTGACGAATTCATTCAAGCTATAGAGAGAGAAAATAGAGAGAATAAGAGAAAGAAGAAGAGTAGTATTTTGTTACTACACCTTCTTTGCGATATTCAATCTTCTACCAAATGTAAGGGGTGTTATTCTTTCTTATTCATGAAGAGAAGCATTGTTATTCCATTGCTTATTATTACATTGGAATAACTTTGTATACGCGGATTTACCCTATACTTGGTGACATTCTTCTATTATTACTCGTTGGAACATCCTGTTCATGTGTTTTTACAGGACTGGTTAAATCTTTATTATTATTACATTGGAACATCACGTCTCGTGTGTTTTACAGGACTGGTTAAAATCTTTATCATTCTGTTGGAATATCCTATCGTGTGTTTTACACCAGGATCCGGTTCCATCTTTATTATTCTGTTGGAACATCACCGCCGGTGTGAATTTCACACGACTGGTTAGATTATTATTATTACTCGTTGGAATAACCGCATCTGCAATATTTTGCATGCATGGTGATTTCTTTTGTTATTCCATTCTTTATTATACCCGGTTGGTTAAAACTTTGACTTTATACTCCATGAAATTAGTGGAATATCCTTGATATTTGCGTTTCATCAAAGATATCTTTTCATGAAAATATTCTTACGATCATTCTTGAATTTTACTCTACAAAGCAGTATCATATTGATAATTTGGACGTTAATAATTCTGGATAAAATAATTCTTGAACTTGTTTTATTGAATTCTTATATCATTGTTATCATCCTCATGTTTATATTTTTTTAAAAGTCATACGTGGCTTTGTAGTGCGTAGATGGACTTGGTATGATTATGATGAGAGACTATTCGGTGTAATCATGGTAGTAATATTACAAATGATGTGGTAAAAATCCTCGAGTGGTAGTAGTGCATTGATGGATGATTGTTGGCATGATCATGACCATTAATGAATACACAAATATTCTTGGCAGTAGTGCATGAATAATTGTGGTCGTGATCTTAAAGAATATCCTTGGCAGTAGTGCGAGGGGTGATTCGATGATGTGAAATATTTATTAAAGTTGAGTCTAAACTATTGATGATGAAAAACCTTTTAAAACCTAAAAGATAGTAGACTTTATTTTCTACTTGACTCTTTTAATGGATTGCATATTCATTGCAGATTAAAGCTGGTTGTACATTGTATTTTATCGGTTTAACATTGTTGAAGACTATTGATAATTTATTACGCATTATCTTAGTCATAATATTTCTTCTTTGGGCTAGTTGAGCTCACCCTTTCTTTCACCTTTTTCTCTTGAAATGAGAATATATATTTGGGACGAGTCGGAAAAGCAGTGATGGTCACTGAAGATAGCATTAGTAGTCCTCACTATTACGTGAAATAGTGTGATAATAATTGTAATGAGGACTCCTTTTGAGTTTGTATAATATCTAGTAGGCGATATTTGTATTTAAACTCACAATTTATGTCGTATTGTACACAGCGATTATGTTAGTAAGTTGTATTTAAATTACATGTACCATGTAAGTGGCGACCCAAGATGGGTGATGTATACCTAATTTTGGGGGCGCCATGATTTCGATTCTGTGTCTTCCTACGGTTTCGAAGGCATCAATGCTATTTGGGTTATTGTTGATAGATTAACCAAGTACGCTTTCAATTCTTGCCGTCACGGAGACTTATTCCTTGAACGTCTTGCTAGTATATACGTGAATGAGATTGTGAGGTTGCATGGCGTACTGTATCCATAGTTTCGGATCGTGACCCAAGATTCACTTCAAGATTTTGGATTAGCTTGCAAAAAGCTATGAGCACGGATTTACAATTGATTCAGCATACCATCCTCAAGCAGACGGACAATCGAGAGGACTATTCAAACTCTTGAAGATCTATTAAGACTACGTGTCCAGACTTCAAGGCGGTTGGGATAAGTATTTACCATTGGTGGAATTCTCCTACAACAACAAGATTATCACATAAAGTATAGGTGTGGCTCCATTGAAGCATTATATGGACGAAAATGTCGCACTCCGGTATGTTGGGACGAGGTGGGTGAAGCAACATTGTTGGGACCCTAGTTGAATGCGTATTATGACTACGGAAAAGATCCAAATGATTCGACAACGTATACAAAGCGGCACAAGATCGACAAAAGCGTTATCATGAGATCTTCATCGAAAAGGCGTGGAATTTAGTATTGGGGATCACGTATTGTTGCGTGTAGCTCCATGGAAGGAGTTACAAGATTTGGGAAGCGAGGAAAGCTCAATCCACGATATATTGGTCCATTTGATTCTTGACCGAGTAGGAAATGTAGCTATAGACTCGCGTTACCTCAAAGTATGTCTCGTGTTCATAATGTGTTTCACATATCGTGCATTTAAATATGTGAAAGACCCAAACCACGTTATAGAGTTAGAAACCAGGACGAGATAGTAGAAGACTTAACGTACGAAGAGTTACTTGTCAAGATCTTGGATAGGAAGGAGCATGTCCTATGCATAAAGGTCATACCATAAGTTAAATTTTTGTGGAGGAATCATGCTATAGAGGAGATGACATGGGAATTGGAAAGCAGAAATGAAAGCGAGGTATCCTCACCTTTTCGAAACACGTGTACGTGACGTCGATTTCGAGGACGAAATTTCATAAGGAGGGAGGTTGTAAGACCCCAACTTATTATTAATGAAATTTAATTTTCTATTTATTATTTTGAAATAGTAAGGGTTGATTTGATTAATGTGGATAGTTATGGGTAAAATACGCAAATATTTCAAAATAAGTAAGTGGTTGTAAAATATTCATTATTGTCGGGTAATATTCGTTTGGTCGAGGAATATTAAATGCTGAGTCGGGAAATATTAAATCATTGACGGTATGACCCGTGTGTGTGGGCCCATGTGAGCGATTGGATGAAGAAAGCGACAAATATAAGTTGTTTAAAAATAACGGCGTAGTTATTCTGGTAATCTTGTTAAAATACTCGGTGGTTAAAACACGGTAGCTGCGGTATTGCACCAATTATTGATTCTTACGTGAAAAAGCACTACTCGATAATGGTTACGATAATTCTTTATTCGATATTTTATTGATTTAGTAATTCTTTGCGTTGATATTTTATATTCTTTGTTGTTTGATAATTGTCATTACACGGTATTTTTCATTATCGAAGCAATAATTCATATTATCTAAATAATATTATTAGATAACATTATTGGCGATGTGGCGCCCCCAAAATAGGTATACATCACCCATTACGAGTTGTCAATACATGAGTATGAAACAACTCTGACTTTATTATTACAACAGTAAAGCTGTGAGTTTGAATACAAATATTATCTTCTAGATAATATCTATACTCAAATAAATCCTCATCACATTTATTGATACATTATTTTACAAAATGGTGAGGACTACTAAACAAATCTCTAGAACCTTCATTCCATTACCCAGGCTCGTACTTCATTATATTCTACGCCTCACGAGAAGAAAAATAGAACAAAAAGGAAAAGGGTGAGCTCAACTAGCCCGATAAAGAATATTATGACTAAGATAATATACAACAAATTATCGTTAGTCTTCAACAGGAAAAATCTAATAGAATCTGATAGAACAACAAGTTTTAAATCAATATTATGGTGAAATAATAATTCATTAGAAGAGTTAAGTAGAGAATGCAAACTACTATCTTACATGTATGAATTTAAAAGTTCATAAATCTATCTTTTATCCTGTAACATCAATCGATATATATACGGAATCAAATATTCATCTTTGCACTCTGAGCCCGAAAGATATTCATCGATTAATTAGTATTCATCTAAACACTGTTCATCTTTTACTACTGGGCCAAAGATATTCATCGAAATCATTCATCTTTTGCACTTCTGGCCAAAGATATTCAATAATATCATCATTTAAGACCGAGGATGATGAAAAATATTTTTAAAAAGCGAATCGATAAAACAAAATGATAAGGATTAAGGATTCGTACTTTGTTTTATCCATGTCCAAAAAATACCTCCAAAAATAATCATAGTGGTATAAAATTCAAGAATGATCAAAACATGGATCAATCAAAGCTAATATCCGAGAATAGATATTTTTGGATGAAAAGGAAAATTTTCATTTTTCGATGAATAGTCTTAGTATTCGTGAATAAGTGTAATTATCATGAATAGTCTTGAGTATCGTGAATAGTAACTCAGACACCAAAAGTTCCAAATTTGATAAAAACTTTAGATCAATATATTTGACATAATGATATTGAAGAAATAATATCATTACGAAAAAAATAATATCCCTTACCTCGAAGATCACTACTTACAAATTTGAAACAGGATATAGGCTATAACTTGAACTTGCAATAGTATAGCAATACTCAAAATATACTCAAAATACTCACAAGAATACGCTCGATAATATAGAGAGAAAACTTGATTTTGGTGTGATTTTCAATTCTAACCTAAGCACTTTCTATTTATAGGAAAATGCTTAGAACAACAAAAGTAGAAAATTTATTAAAATATTAATATATATATAATCTTCACGCACACCTTTGAATCTGAAATTCAGCAATTGAACACATGCCTCACACATGCAAAAAACGTTTTTTGTAAAAAAATATTTACAACTTCAAAAAATTAATTATTTTGGAGCTTCAAAACTTGATAATTCATAATAAATAGCCCTTTTTTCGTAGAAAATTGAATCTCGTTATTTTTATAGGAAATCCAATTCTCTACAACTTTACTGGAAGAAAGTTTTTCCAAATTCCAAATAACCGACCAAAATCCACAAGCAGGCGATTTAACAATTTATAATCAAATTTGGTCGATAAATGGGGTCCAATTGAGCATGTTTAACATGTTTTAAATATTTATTGCAAAAAAATACTCTTCCTCCTCGTATACTCATATATCCCACATTCGTTGTAAAAATATCACCATTATTATATTATTAAAATAATATATTTAAATAAATTATTTTATCGGAAAAAGATAAAATATTAATTTTATTGAATTGTCACATTAAAAATTTTCTCCATCTATATCCACATAAAATCAATATTTTCCTCATCATATGAATCAATAATTAATTATTCACAAATAATATTACGAGAATCACAATATTGATAACGAATAGTTCCTCAGAAAGAGGGCTTTCAATAAGAATTTCTCCTTCTTCTTGGCATGATTAGGTGACCAAACATCTCCTTGGAGAACTTTCTAGACATTGCCAATAATGTTATCTAATAATATTATTCGGATAATATGAATTATTGCTTCGATAATAAAAAATCTTGTGTAATGACAATTATTGAAACAACAATGAATATAAAATATCAACGCAAAGAATTATTAAATCAATAAAATAAAATATTGAATAAATAATTCGTAATCATTATTGAGTAGTGCCTTCTTACGTAAGAATCAATAATTGGTGCAATACTGCAGTGTCTTCTTGTGTTTTAACCACAGAGTATTTTAACAAGATAATTCTTGAATAACTACTTCTGTAGATTATTTTTAAACAACTTATATTTGTCGTTTTCTTCATCCAATCGCTTTTCGTTATGGGGCCCACAAAAGGCTCGCTACATCGTCATGCGAATATTCTCCAACAGCAAGAATATTTCACGACCAAACGAATATTCCCCGACAACAATGAATATTTTATAACCACTTGCTTATTCAAAAATATTTGCGTATTTTACCCATAACTATCCACATTAATCAAATCAACCCTTACTATTTCAAAATAATAAATAGAGGAAAATAAATTTTATTTATTAATAATTTGGGGTCTTACAAGCAATGTCTAGAAAGTTCTGTCTAAGGAGAGGTTTGGTCACCTAATTGCGCGCAAGAAGAAGGAGAAATTCTTATCGAAAGCCCCTCTTTCCAGGAAGCGCTTGGTTGTCAATATTGTGATTACGTAATATTATTCGTGAATAATTAATTATTGATTTATATGATGAGAAAAATATTGATTTTATGTGGATATAGATGGAGAAAATTTTTTAATGTGACAATTGTTGAAAATTAAAATTTTATCTTTTACGATAAAATAATTCATTTAAATATATTATTATATTTTTAATAATATAATAATGGTGATATTTTTACAATGAATGTGTGATATATGAGTATACTGAGAAAAAGAGTATTTTTGTTGCAATAAATGTTTAAAACATGTTAAACATGTCGGTGGACCCCATTTCTTGATCGAATTTGATTATAGCTTTTGTAAAATCGTCTGAGTTTATGGATTTTGGTCAATTTACATTTGGAATTTGGAAAAACTTTTTCTTACGCAAAGTTGTAGAGAATTGAATTTCCTATCAAAACTCGCGAGATTCGAATTTTCGACAAAAGGGCTATGTATTGTGAATTATTGAAGTTCAAGCTCAAAATAATTAATTTTTGAAGTTTTAAATATTTTAATAAGAAAAACATTTTTTTAGTTAGGCAAGGTGAGTCACTCTTGGTGGCTGATGGTTTGAATCAGATTTTGGGTGCGTAGGAATTTAATAAATATATATTAATATTTTATTAAATTTTTTGCTTTGGTGTTCTAAGCATTTTCCTATAAATAGGGTGCTTAGGTTAGAATTGAAAATCACACCGTAAATTAAGTTTTTCTCTCTATATATTATCGGCGTGTATTCTTGTGAGTATTTTGAGTATACTTTGAGTATTGCTATACGGTGCAAGTTGAGTTATAGCTTATATCCAAATATTCCGGTTAAATACTTGTCTTTCCGAGGTAAGGATATTTTTTTTCGTAATGATATTATTTCTTCAATATCATTATCTTTGAAATATTGATCTCAAGTTTTTTTTATCAAATTTAGAACTTTTGGTGTCTGAGTTATTTTATTCACGATATCGTCACTATTATTCGCGTATCGACAATTATTCACGAATCACTGGCATTATTCATCGAATAATGAAAATTTTCCTTTTCGCCTAAAATATCTATTGTGGATACTAGCTTTGATTGTATCCATGTTTTGATCATTCTTGAATTTTACACCACTATGATTATTTTTGAGGTATTTTGGACATGGATAAAACAAAGTACGTAATCCTTAATCCTTAATCCTTGTCATTTTGTTTCAATTTGGATTCGTTCTTTAAAATATTTTCATCATCCTCGCCTTAAATGATGATATTATTGAATATCTTTGGCCCGTAGTGCAAAAGATGAATGATTTCGATGAATATCTTTGGCCCGTAGTGCAAAAGATGAACAAGTGTTTAGATGAACATGACTAATGATGAATATCTTTGGCCCGTAGTGCGAGATGAATATTTGATTCGAGATATATCTTGATTGATGTTACGGGGATAAAAGATAGAGCGATGAACTTTTAAATTCATACATAGAAGATAGTAGTTTGCATTCTCTACTTAACTCTTCTAATGAATTATTATTTCCACCATGTAATATTGATTTAAAATTTGTTGTCTATTGTATTCTATTAGATTTTTTCCCCGTTGAAGACTAACGATAATTTGTTGTATATTATCTTAGTCATAATATTCTTTATCGGGCTAGTGATTTCACCCTTTTCCTTTTTGTTCCATTTTTCTTCCGGGTGAGGCGAGAATATAGCGAAGATGCAGTCTGGGTATGGAATGAAGGTTTAGAGAGAGTTGTTTAGTAGTCCTCACCATTTTTGTAAAATAATGTATCAATAAATGTGATGAGGATTTATTTGAGTATAGATATTGTCAGAAGATAATATTTGTATTCAAACTCACACAATTTCTTGTTGTAATAATAAAGTTGTAGTTGTTTCGTACATCATGTATCGACAACTCGGAATGGGTGATGTATACCTATTTTGGGGCGCCACATTATATCTAGATTTATTATCGAAATTGAATTCTTTGGATTGTAAGTTGCATATACACCAATAATCCAAAAGCACAAACTTAAAGAATACCTGCACTAAGTGCCAACAGACAAAGGAAGGTACCAAAGATTAATTGAAAAACTTATTTATCTCTCTCATACACGGCCTGACATTACATACGCAGCGAGTGTAGTAAGCCAATTTATGCACTGTCCAAGTGAAGATCATATAAATGTTGTTATTTGGATTCTCCGATACCTAAAGTCTTGCCCTAGAAAAGAAACTTATGTTTACAAGGAACAATCATTTACGGGTGGAAGGCTACATAGATGCTGATTGGACAGGAAATATCTCCGATAGAAAATCTACCTCAGGCTCATGGAGAATTAAGTAAGAAGCAAAACATGGTAGCATTAATTATTAAGTGTTAAAGTCGTGGGATGACTAAGGGCCTTTCTGAGCTTCTCTGGCTTCGAAGACTATTAACCGAAATTGATTTTGCTCTTGGCTGCGAGATGAACCTATTCTATGATAACAAGACTGTTATTGACATTTTTTATAATCCAGTCCAATATGATCAGACCAAACACGTGGAAGTAGACCGACATTTCATCAAACAAAATCTTGAGGCCAAGACAATTCGATTCCCATTTGTTAAATTTGAATACCAATTGACAGACATACTTACAAAAGTTGTATGTAGCAAATGCTTCTACAACTCACTTGACAAATTGGGCATCCGAGATCTATATACACCAACTTAAAGAAGAGTGTTGGCGTGAATTGTCTCCCGCGAAATTATAGGAGGAAGTTTTGAGATACACTATATCAATTTAGTTAATTAAGCCTTAATATATGTATAGCCAAATTTAAATCTTTTCATTCTATATATACCCACCAGTCTTGTAAAGGTTTTTTTTTTTGTCAAAAAGACTGAATATATATCTAGGCATCTAGCTACTTGGTACATTCTGAATATTGCCTCATTTGCTTTGGTCACTGAAATCACTAAACAACCATCTCTGATCATGAAACGAACAAGGTTAAAATGGTCATTCAGTACAAGGGTGTCCCATGAGGGACTGGGGGTGGGGGGTACTTTAGATATTATGGGCTATATGGAATATGGGCCAGGTGAGGAAAGTGGGTAACATTCCTTAAAAGAGGACCGTGAGGGCATCACCATATCCATACACTAAGGTTTCTTGTGAAGGAGAGAACAGATCAAAGGGAATAGGAAGGAGGTACTTGCTATCACAACAAACAAACATGCAAATGCATTATTGTGTCTATTCATCATGTGTTTTGAGAAAGGAATAAAAGGCATATTCATATTTTTGGTCCATCAATATCATATATATATATATATATATATATATATATATATATATATATAAAACTTCAATCCCATATCATGTAACAAGTTACCAAAATCTTATCGCAATTCACAATGTCTTCTTATTTTTATTCAAAATGCATGCTTTTACAAAACATGTTATACTTTCTTCTTCTTTTTTAAATCAAAACATGTTATACCATATACATATATAACAAAAATAACAAAATTTTCAAAGAACGCACGAAAATTATAACTCGAACGCTAACTTTTATAAACTTGAAGTTGAGGATGTTGATGGATTTAAGAAAAATAAATATTAAAACATTTTGAGGCTTAATTTAATATGGGATCCATACTCCGAAAATATCGGGCCCATGCACCAATGCGTTCTTCTCTGCGAGGAGAATAACGTGGTATACTTATTTGTTTAAATCCATTAAGAATTGAATGAGAAAATCGATTCCAAAATCACTTACTTGAAATGTGTAAATTGCATGGTCCCACATAGGAAGTTAGAGGAAAAATGAAGAATTTATATATTTATATATGGAATGTTTGCTCAATAGAAAGGGCCCCAAGGGGCACCCCACTTTTGTGGAAGAGAGAGGATTTAGCCAAGGCTTGGTTTGAACCCACACGCGTATCTGTTTAATTTATTATCATCGTATACTATATCGTTTTGACAATTGAATTTTATTTATTTTATCATCACGATACTACGTCGTTTTGACGAATGGATGCGCACCAACAGTCATATCCTATCTTAACAGTTACGAATTTATTCTATAAATAAACTATCTGGTAGCGCATTTCAAATATAAGTTTTTTCCGTTCTGTTCTTCCGTCCCATTCTGCATTCTGCACTTTGCAGTATATGTTCTTCCATTCATTCCCAGTATATTTCATTCACTCGTCATATCATAACAGTAAGGTATGAGTACAGAACATAGAAATTGTGTTCGAAGAATCCTTATTTTCGAAGTACTGCCAATTAAGAGTTGGAAATCCGTTTTATTTTGGGTAGCAATTATTCAAAAACCTTTAGCACTAGTGAGAGAATAAATTTACTTCAAGAAGACTTTGTGAATTCAAAAGACTCGGATTTATTTGTCTTGTATTTTTAAAATCTGATTTTTTCAAATAAGTACAATAAACTTTCTTAATTCTGTTTTGTTTAAACTAAGTTTGATATTGTATAATATATAAACTATATTTACAGTTTTAACAGAGGATTTAATATCACCACAATAAAAGTGGAGCCCAAAGGAAAATCAAGAGGTGATCATATCACAAGGAAGTAGTACTCACACCGATAGTCCATAATATTCCCTAGTTAATTATTACCCTAATGTACTATTAGTTAGTCTGCTAATTAATACATATACATACATACACCTAGGTCGCAAAATAAGAGTCTCGTTTGATTTATGAATATCATTTAGATTTGTCATTGACATATTTAGATTTTTTTTTTTTTATAAATTCGTGATATTGATTTTGATTTTGATTTATGCTTTTGTTTTTCATCTTTGTAACACCATCGTTTTAGTCAGTGGCATGATCATTTTCGGACTAAGATTCTCTCAATTTGAAATAATATAGAGTCGATCTTCAATCTTCATTCTTTGTATATTATAAATTAAATGGATCCTCTCCATTTCATTTTCTAATTCATCCATTTCCACGATTGTTCCATTATTATGAGGTATACATGCAAGTTGTATGCACGTGATCGATGCTTAATAATCATTTGGAAATTGGAAGAAAAAAAAAATCTAATCTGTCATTATGTCCGTACTGTGCTTACCATGAACATTTCTTAATCACCTTGACTCCATAAAAAGAGAAAAGAAGTTGACCTGCTTTCTATTTATAAAGAAATTGGGTTGTTCATAAATCAAATCATTAGGCTATATTAGTTAATTTGTTTACCTATAGCTAGCACCATGGGAACATGTACTACTCTATTGCTCCCCCATAAAATTAAACTAATTGAGACATATAAATGACACCACCATTAAATTATTTATATTCATGATTTAAAAGAATACCTTGCCCCTCTGTCCCCTGACAATGTTAAGAGATTCATGATTCCAAATGTCTGAATTCAAGGGAAAGAGAATTAATAATTTGACCTTTAATTTAATGGATCGTGTCAAAAATCAAAAAATGATTTATCATTTTTGAGCAATCTATTCGTGTTATTAGCCTTTAATTATTACTCATGTGTTATAATAATCTTTGTATAACGATTAAATTCTTTTAGAATGTATATATAAATCAATAATTAATTAAGCTCAACAAAAATAAAATAAAATAAAGAAATTTAACATGTGGTATGAATTATTTGCCTATACACCTTGAATACGTATATAAGGCCATCACCTTTTTCTAATTTAACTTGAAACTTTTTTTTTTTTAATATTGAAATTTGAAGCTAGCAAATTATCCAATGGCGGTGGTTCGGACGGTGACAGTTGGCCTCTCCCCCATCTCCAAAATGAGAGAGAAGAGAGGAGAGGAGAGGAGAGGAGAGTAGTTTAATTCCCTGGAACATGGTGGGAAAGAAAAAACCTGAATCGGAGGCTATGTAATTCAATGCACGTATGAAATTATAAAAACTACAAAAAAATATATATATATATATATATATATATATATATATATATGTGTGTGTGTGTGTGTGTGTGTGTGTGTATTTGTTAATTAAGAAAATGAAATTGAAAAGCTAGCTGGTGTTTGTTGGCTCTAGTATTGCACGTGTAATCGATGAGCACCAACAAAAAATGGTCCAATCCATTCTCCCAACACAAAGTAAAAACCGAAAACCCACAATACCCATGCAATTGAAAGGGTAAATGACACAATTGTATATACTACATAAATACTATATGATTATAATTTTTTTTAAATTTATAGCGACGGTTCATCCGTCACTATAGCTATTCTTTATCTATAGATTGTGATTGTGGGTGAACCGTCGATATATTAAAAAAAAATCGTCATTATATATGTATTATATATATATATATATATATATATATATATATATATATATATATATATATATATATATATGTCGGAAAAAATTATTGATAATGTAACTTCATCATCCTTATGCAAGCAAATTAAGAAATAAATATGATTTTTCCTTTCCAAATCAAAAGAAAAAATTATTTTAAGCGATCATGATACTCGTGAAATAAAAATATCACCTGATTGAATATATATGTTAAGAGGGTATTGCAATCATCCTGTAACTTAATTAAAAGTAATGTAATGATATTGATTGTAAATGGATGAGTATCCCACGTCGTCCACATTGTTATTGTTATAAAGGTTATACGTTGCATGTCGTTGGTCCTTTGTTTGAATGGATAACATTGCCACTGAAATATTGAACCACATATATATACTTGAAGAAATTCAAATTTTTGATCGCCGTACGTACGTGTAAAGGAAATTCAACCGCACCCAATGAATGAAACCTCCACAAGTCTTCCTCGATCCATCTCTATTCTTTTTTTCTTTCTATAATTGTTGAATACATGTCATTCATCTAAATATTCTCAACCAATTAATAGGCGTCAATCATATAAGTTTGAGTTTCCTATACAAAGGATCTATATTTGTTTGATATACTAGATTTTTACACCGAGGAAAATGATAAATTATGATTATTTTTTAATATTTGTGGCGTAATGATGAAATTATTTATTTGGTTACGTCACAAATTGTTTAGCAACTCATCAAATAATTAAAATCTACATATTTGGCCAGAATGAATTCGACATGTATATGATCTTCCTAAATGATCTAGTGTATCTATACTAATATATAAAAAGACAAGATATAGTGGGTGAAAGTAATCGTTGGTTTGGTAGGGCAGCGATTAATAAATTTTCGATTTGGAGGTAATAAATCGTGTGTGTGGCTGCTATTGACCTTGTGAGCTACTACTAGATTTTACGGGTCCATGCCGAGGAAGAGACAGAGAGATATCTAGCTGATTATAAGCAACGACAATTATAAGTTAAAAGAGGCTAAATTAAAGAAGAATGGAATATGCAAAAATGCATGGAAGCCCGGAAGGGGAGCCAAATCGTGTACACATGTATGCCTGCAAGGGGATTAGGGCTTTAAAAAAAAACATAAGAGTGCTAATTCAAACGTACCGGTGCCATATATTTTTTTAACATCTCTCTAAATAGTTTGCATGGAATGTGGATTACCCGCTCCATATATGCATGCATGCAATTTCTTGTGTTGATCTGATTTTTTCTTCTTTCGTCTTTGTTAGTTAATTGATTTATTTATTTTGACTGCATTTTGAACTGTAATGGCAATTAATTTGTATTTCGACATGCAGTTATAAAATTTTAGAAGGCATTTTAAAAGAATCTCATTTGTATTGTGTCAGTTTGTATTTCTCCTTCACGTGGAGCTTTCTTCCCCTTTTATTTGCCGACTTTTTTTCTTCCATATTGTGAGGCTTCGTGATCCTGTAGTTGAAAAGATATTAATGATGTTGATTATGCAATTCATTTGTAGACTTGTAGTTGAAAAGATATCCCTCTAAATTGGGGCGTTCAAAAAACTAGTCAATATATCAAAGGGTAAATATGAAACAAAAACATATCTTAAAAATTTTGAAATTTATAAATTTAGCAAATGAGCCTCTTTTTTGTGCAACGGAGGGGGAGAGAATTTAACTTATGTCACCAGAAAAGTTAGAAACTAACATTGATCAATGCGGCAACATTAAAAGATCAAAAATGGAGACGGTAAAAAAGACACCGATAGTAAAACTGGTTGAGAGATAGGCCTAAAAATGCTTACTACGTACAAAAAAGTTGATCTTTAGCCTTCCAACAAAATCGTATTCCCTCCTTTCCATTGTATGACTTTTTAGAAGTTTTTTTTTCTCCCAGGAGATTTTTTTTTTAATCATTTCCTGTTTTGCCCCCAATAAATCTCATCAAGATGGAGTAATTGAGAGAGAGAGAGAGAGAGAGGAGTAATTAAAGTGCATGGGTAGTAATGGAATTCTAAACCAACATTAATTACCTAACATTAGTATTAATGAGACTTCTTAATATGTGATTGTCGCAAACCTCATAATATATAATAGTAGTAGAAAGGAGGGAGTAACTAATAATTCTATATACAAGAGTAATTTTGACATGATTACAATGTGGAATTTAAAGAAAATACTTGCAACGATTATTGACACATTTGCAGCTGATTGGTGGGAAATATTACTTTACCTAACTGGAGGTGTTTTTCCTTGCAGCATAGGCACGATAAGCTGACAACCCAACGACGGCAACAGCAGCCCCCACTGCATATTTGATATAAGAAGAATCAACATGCATATAAACTGAAAATTTGGACAGTGATAAATAGAGAACGACAACAGATGTTAGCATGGAGATGCCAAGTACTAGTATCTCCCACCTCATGGCAGGTACTTCAACTCATTTGAAGGGGAAATTTTCTGGTGTGAATAGTAAAGACTGCTAGTATAAGAAAATTAAAAATGAACTTGGACATCCATAGAACGACAGCATACCTGAAACAAACATGAGAGATCGATTAACAAGCTGACGATTTCGCTTCTTGTATTTCCCAATCTCAGTTTCAGGAACACCAACATGAGGTTGCTCGGCAACATTTACAATTCTATAGAATAAGTTATTCATATCTCCTTCCTTCACACTGACATGTATTGGTGCATCTATCCCCATATCCTGACAAATCTTAGAGAAAGAAACGGAAATAGCATCTGAAAGTTAGAAGTAATCGTCTTACAAAGCATATCAAGAGATTTTTGGTCCTTTTCTCTTTTCCCCTTCTAGGAATATTTTAAATTTCATATGGCAGGGTACGAATGGGGAGAGGAACAAAACTTTTTAAATACAATACAAAGGGTGCAATGATTACCATTTCCGAGTCTTTTATAGCCATTGGATATGAATCTAGATCATCCTTAGCTGCAATGAAGAGGCAAGGCACTCCAAAACCACTTTCTTCTCCTTGCCGAGCCACTTCCACAAGTAACTCTGCTGCTCTTTTTAAAGAATATTCATCCGAACTAAGATAAGAAAACATTTCATATCAGCAAATTAGGTTAAACATCTCAACTATATAAAAAGGGGAAAGAGTAATTAATGAATTATGTCGAATCATTGAATGCCTCTAATTTTTACTTGACTTTCAAAGTACCACATCCTGTGTTGATTTAACCTAACAAGTCAGCACACAGCACTAAAACACAAGGAGAGGGAAAAGGCTTAAAAACTTCTAAGGCTATGATTGTTTGTAGAAATGATGGATGAAATATGATTTTTTATGCTAATTTAATACCATTAAGGACTATTTGATCCATGATTATGACCTTCGAAATGACAAAATAGAGTCCATAGGATTAAATAAAGGACAAATCATGGGAATTAAATTAGCACAAATAGTCATATCCAATCAATCATTTTTCTAAAGAAACATATAAGAGTTCCACAACTGAGAAGGAGACAGCTAGCTCAATAACTGTAGTCGCATATACTTGAACTTGGATAAAGTAGTCAAATAATTATTTCTTACCATGATATACTTTTTATATAGCTTACCCTTTCAAATAAATATATACAATTTTCTCATAGTTAATTTTCATGCCCACCTGTCATACACAAATACTGCAGCATCACAAATGGCCAAAGACTCCTTACTAGAAAGAAACTTTTTAACTCCATCTTCTGGAATCTCCTGCAATACAAGAGTCTTCTTATTTCCCTGCAACAACATTAATCCATCGCAAACTGGGTCATATAGTTGAACCTTTCAACAATCAGCTACAGGAATATCAAGTTCTCATAAACAATATATAGAATCGGGAAAAGCTAATATTAGTAATATATATACATATTTATATGGGAAAACATAGTTGTGGCAACAACCCAAAAAAATAATAAAATGTTGAAATGACAAAACTACCATTAGTGAAATCCCCAAAACTACATCGTTTTGGGCCTTTGCCACATCCAACTAGCTATGGCAGTCACAATCATGTTATCCCCATATATATATAAAGATACACACACATATACATACTGAACACAGAATAACTTTTCACCAAGTTGGCATTTTACACTGTTATATTTCAACGTTTAATGTGCTATGTGTGTGTGAGAATGAGAAGATTCTAAAGAACCACTAGGCCACAACACTCACCCTAAGGCGGTCCACAAGGTTCACTGCATAACTCACATTACTTGTTGGAGAATAATTTTCTGAATAAGGCCTGCAGTTGGGATTTGAAAATAAGATCCAAATTAGTAATTGGCATGGAAAAGGAAGAAAAGATAAATAATAGATATCATCTTAGTCTGCTACTGCATGTGCATGTTTTTGTGTTTTTTTATTGGTGGGGTAGAGAGAGAGAGAGAGAGAGAGAGAATGTAAGGGGTGAAGAAATGAACAAATAATAAGCAGGACCAGCATATAACAATGATACAAAAAAATTGAACTGATTGCACTACTCTGATTAAACTGAGATTAAAAACCTAACCTTCCAAGAAATGACTTCAACAATGCAGATTTTCCAGCTCTTTTAGGTCCAAAAACAAGACATTTGAAAACATTTCTTTCTGATTGTTTCTTCTTGCTGTCTAACGATCTTCTCCTAGTAACACGAAGTGCTGATGCAGGATCACTACTATATCCAAGGTATATCAAATTTGCTAAACTTTGAGCTGGGTCCAATAGAGTCATAAGGGCCCACTGCAACACATTTTTTCTTATTAAACTTACACTCAACAGATAACAAAAGAAAGTTAAAATGTGAATGTATAATAAGAAAATTTATATATGGAAGATAATAACCAGTTCCATACCCTACCATTGAAATACCAGCCAAGAAAAGGATGATAGAAATAATAGCACTGATAACCAGAAAAATAGCACTGTAAGATCTCTTGAATCTATATAAGAAAGTGATACATCAGATAAATCCCCTCTATAATACAAGATATTTGTAGCACAGACCATCACGAGAGACGTCTTGCACCAATAAGTCCATGATGCCAACAATAATCATTGCCAAGAACCGAAATCTGGAATGCGCAAATTAGCATCCCGTCTATAGCCAGTAGTATATACAATGCAACTTCTTAGATGGTACCATAGCTAGTCCATATAACAGTAACAGTGGAGCAGGATTATGTTTCTCAACTATCTCAAAAGTTTGACTTTATAGGGTAAATAGGTAATCAAAGAGAGCCTCTGTAATCTTATGATGGTCCAAATGTAACATTAATTTTTTTTATATACACTTGGATCTATGAGAATATACAGACCTAAAAAGTACAGCAAATAACTGCTATGAGATAAGTAATATTATGAAGCAGCTCTTGCTAATGATAGATGGGGAGAATGACATCAACATAGAAGGGGAAAAATTGAAAGTAAAAAACAAAAATTACACAGGGTTAAACATTAGGCAAGTGCTAGAGCCTCTAGTGACGGTGAAGCAACCACTGAAAAATTACTACACATACGCACCTCAGATAGAAACCCGGAAAGAGATAAATTCCCTAATGCAGTTTTCTCTGCAGCATCCCTATATGGAGCTTCCTCCCAGGGACTGAAATATTTAGAATATGAAACGGCACATGTAAGAAAAACACACTTAAGAATACAAATAAAGCATCCATTGTAGAAACAGTGAAACACGTAAAGGCATTGAAAATAATGAAAAGAAAAAACAAACAGATATGAGATATCAGTACCTAATGGCCTGTTTGGTTTGGGGGGAATGGAATGTTCATTCTTATGTTTGGTTACTTAAAAGGGGAGGGAATGAGCATTCCAATGGAATGTCTAACCATATATTTAAAGGAATGTTTATTCCATCAGCATGGGTAAAGGTTGACCAAGATTGGCCATTCCATTCCAATTGACAAGCTTTAAAAAAAACCTTGATCGAGTAAAATCGTGTAACTTCTCTTTCTGACCAAACACATGAATAGGAATGTCAATTCCATTCTCTTCCCATTCTCAATTTCTCATTCCCATTCCAATGTTGTAACCAAACAGACTATAAGAGTTTAAGTTGACAAAAAATTAGGGAGATTATTAGCATTACTACAAACATAAGTGGTTTAAATAGTAGAGAATCAATTTTACATGTGAACAGTAATAATTAAGTATGTAAATCAGTGGAATATGTACTAATATTCAGTTCTGCATTACAGGAACACGAATTGGCGGGACATGTTTCAAACCAATAATCATCAGCCATGGGACAGATATCATGAAAATTGAAATTTCATTTTGCACTCGATTAATGCATGGGCAACATCTTGTCAAATGTAAGCAAAGAAGGAAGCAAGGTTTCATATACTTGCTAGATTCACATAAGCCTAGGGTAGCATTTTCATAAAACTTCGATTCAGTTACATGAAATATTAGTGTTTCCTGTACCTAGTGTTCACAATCATCTCATCAATATACAAGAGTACAGTGTACCAAATGACACAGTTTTCGTACAATTGATCTATAGTTAATTGACCAGAGCATCAACTTTTGAGATGCCTATCAAGTATGGTTTGGCACGAAACTGTTAGGGTATATATTTTGTACCACATTGAATACCTAGAGAAAATATGTCTAATATATAATGACTTGGGCCAACTCTTCTCAAAACCAAATGGTTTTGAGTTAGAGAGCTTGATATTTTTATATACTAGACTTTGGTTCCATTTTATAAATCTAACATGGTATCAGTATGGGCTATCCTTGGCCTAATTAAACACTCATCTTAGCCTTCATTCTTACCCGCTTGCAGTCCATTTCTTAAGGGTTAAAGTTACCCATTTCTTAACTAGTACCACTTTATCAATTGGGTCAATAGTTGTCCGTGGATTACTAGCTTCTTCCGAGCTTGCTTATCTTGTATGGGTCTTCATATTCATCAAGTCCATGTGCTACCCTCAATACATCGGTTACACATGAGGGGGAGTGTTAGAGTATATATCTTGTTCCACATTGAATACCTAGAGAAAATATGTCATATAATGACTTGGGCCAACTCTGAGAGAGCCAATTGATTTTGAGTTAGATAGTTTGAAATTTTTATATACTAGACTGTGTGCCCATTTTATAAATCTAACAGAAACTATAAAGGTGTTAACAAGACAATACAATTCAACTGTGTTTGATAAATTTTGCTGCCAAACAGATCAATGGATTTCAACCATGACCTTTATTGGAAAACAACCAGAAATTACTCAGAAGATTTTTTTTAAGAGGGCAAAATATAGGCAATTAAGATTACAACAACTTTCATTTATGTAGTCAAAGCAGGGGCAAAGAACCATGTACAAACTATAAAGTTATAAACCCCATGAAATGCATGGACATGTATTTCAGGAATGTATAAAAACATAACAATGAAGATCAACATCCAATGCAGCATATAGAAGTAAGTTTACTTCTCTGGGGCAGTCGAAAACAGATCATCAACCTCAGAGTATCGTAGAGCTCCATCCTATAAAGCAACAAGATTCACAAATTCAGATATTTGGAGATTTTACAAGTTCATATATTAATGCACCGAAACCCCCAAAATCCAGATGCAGTTTTAATAATGCAATATATATGAAATCTTAATCACCAGTATGGAGAATCTAACTTAGAATCATAGAAAAGTGAAGGCAAACTGCTACTTGCAAGGCATGTCAATAAATAAAGGTACATCATGACATCAACAATGCAAAGTATAATAAAGTTAGTCAGAGTACCCCGCTTATAGTTAACTGAGAATTTATCCTTAATAACATTCTAATTTTCTATTATCTTAAAATATAATCTCTCTTTTAAATGTGAAAAACACGGAACCATTATGTGATAAATTCAAATGCTCGGACCTACAAAACTTCATAACGATCTAAAATACCAGCTTTAGTTCATGGTGCCATGGAAGGAAAATAAACCAATGTTTAAAATAGGAAAGGACAGTTATGGCTTGCTTTAGGCAATATTAATGGTGAGCTCGATGGAATTCTTATCACTTTCAATGGGGTTGATTACCTACATTAGAAATAAGGTTGAAAAATATCTGCTTCCATTCAGTTGTTTGTTTCCCTTGAAACGTAGCCATCACTCCAGATGAATGAAGAAGATGTCACATATCAAGTGAATATCAAGTATAAAGTTGTGTCAAATGCTCATATGGAAACAACTAAATTCAAATAAAATGATCCCCCGAAAACAAAAGCATCGAGTATTGATAAAGTACAAGATAACCCAGATTTTTCCGATGAAAGAGTGTTGTTCTTGTGTATATAATGTAATTTGTTGGGCTAAATAGAATTTTAGCTTGTACAAGGACTTGGGGAAAAAAATATATCGTCTCATCTCCAGTTATATCTAAACCCCATTTCAGGTGACTCTTCCTTTCAGTTCCTGTTATCTAGAAAACTGAGTTATGTAGCCGAAAGTAATGTGCAAGGCAAAATGAAGGAGAAAACATTGATAAACTCTCCAATACTCTTAAGGATGTGATGAAACTATAAAAAGTAATTAACGATTGCCATGAAAAGAATATGATAAAAAAATACATACATTATCAATGTCAAACATACTGAAGACCCCCTTCACAAATTCCATGGCTTCATTTGTTAACTCTATGCTCTGTAAAAAGATGTTCAGTAAGTACTATTAAAAGTATAGGACTAAAATATATATGTATTGTAATATCCATCCATCAAAAAGTGTGCAGATAATTTTTGGTGGATAACAAATTACTGAAACAACATCATTTCATGTTAGCTCTCAGAACCAGTAATACGTAAGTAGCATAGTTCATAAAGCGGTAGGAATTTCCCACTTTAATTGGAAGCATGTGCTGAGATAACAGTGTTTGTACATCGTCAGTTACTTAAAAATGTGTATCATGCTGATAATGAGATAGCTATAGTATTTATAGGAACATACTTGGGCAAAGTTGCAGCTACTTAAAAATGTGTATCAATATAGGAATATAGGAAAATGTACTTGGGCAAAGTTGCTGTATACAATAACCAAATTCCAATTGAAACAAAATCTTTAGAATAAATCAATGCATATTAACGACTAACAAGAGGAGACAGTAGTTCAATTTCAGTTTGGTACTATGAAACCAGAACCAGGCCCCATCTAAACCTGGTTTAAAACCAAATAAGTTAGCCCCAAAACCATAACACCCAATATCCATACGGCACCCAACAAAACATATACTATGCATTGTTTTTTGATAAATGATATATTAACAACAAATACTATACCAGTGTTATATGTGTAAAAGGATTGTGAATCTGCTCACTTGCTTCTACATTGCGTATTCGTTAGTCGGCTATTGTCACTATCTTTCATGTTTTTTGGTGTTCAGTATTCAGTCCGACCGTTGCTAAAGACATGGAGGGGAGTTAGAGTGCCAAGGGCAAGTAGAAAGTGTTAGGAAATGGTACCACCTTGTTTATTGTGGGTTATGCAGAGGAAAAGAAATCGTAAATATTTTAAGGAAAGGAGCGTTTTATTAGATCATTATTTTTTAGCCTCCTGTTTTTTTGGCTTAATGAAACTTATCAGGAGTCGATTGATTCCTTCATAGATTATTATTATTATTTTTTTTGCAGAGTTTAGCCTTGTAGCTTGAGATGATTTTTTTTTATGCCTTGGCTTTGCTGTGTCCATGCTTTTTGTGTACTCCACTCCACATGTACGGGAATGGCATCATCTTTAGACGCTATATCTATTCTATAAATCTCATAGAAGAAAAAAGCGAGACATTCAAACAGAAAATGGTTTATCTTAAATTCCAGAGTAGCATGCTTATGTGATACAATATATTGTATATAAAGTCAGGTGCACCTTATCCTACTGTTGCCACAAGGATTTTCATATAGGCAATTGTTCAGCATATTATAGCTGATATGTCAGCTTGGGGGGGACTTTAAGAAGGTTATGGTTTGGTTTTTTCACAATATTTTTTTAATAAAAAATTGTCCTTTCCCCTAGTGACGTTGAAACTCAGAAGCTGCTTTAACCATTCCACAAGTTAATTCCGGAAAACCAAATGGAAGTATCTTCAATCAGCAAAGACCCAAAACCGACAAATCAGTTTGAGAGTATTCTTCAGGTAAATGATACCATTAGCACACTATAATAAACTAGAAAAGCAGGTCCTCTCCTCGACTGAATTGAGACCAGGAAAAAAACAACTAATAAATACAATAAATAAAGCAGCCGGTCTTCATAAAAATAATAATAAGAGGTGAGAGCTTAAGCACAGTAGAAAAGGACCTGGTCAGGAGCTCTTTTAAATGGAATTGAAAGATATTCTTCCCTGAGTTTTATCTCATCATTATATCCAAAATTCCTCAAGACAGTCCATATCGTCTCAAGACGCCCCTTTTCTATAAAAAGAGCATGGAGGAAAAGAAAACCCGTCAATGTAAGGCCAAATTCGTTGACTCCTTCAGGTACTTTCTCTTGTACTACTTTCTTAACACCCACTATTTCAACAGGCTGTAATGGGGCATTGAAACACTTAACCTGTACATTAGAATTATAATGTTATTCAACTTGAGGATATTTACTGCAATTTTATAACCAACTCTGAAAAATAAATTAATAAAGAGACAAGAACTGTTCATATTATGCAGGAGAAGAAATGGAAAAAAGTACCTGAAATCTTTACTCTTTTTTTTACTTTATAAGTAATCAATGTATTGTATAGAAGTACCTGAAATTCATTCAACTCTGCGTCGTTCAGGGCATCATCTTCGTCACGATCACAAAGAATAAATATCCTTTTTAGGGCTCTCACACATCGGGGTTTCAGAGTTTGGGTTTCTTGATCAAACAACGGAGCTGTTGGATGAAGTACTGCTCTTTGAGCATAGTAAAATACTTCAGGAACCTACAAATATTTGGATAAAAGATATTATAAAAAAATTAGTTAGATAACCAAACTTTACATTCTAATTTGGTATATTTAAGGTACAAAACTTAAATAATATTCTCTTTGTTCCAAAATTAAAGTTACATTTGTAATTTATAGGACTATAAAGTCACGAGATGTTCCTAAATTGCCAGTACTTTAACTAATAACTACCAATTCTTGCCTCACACCACCACAACTAAATTCTTAATTAATATTATTGGTACATTCGAAAATATATAAATTACCGTTAAAAGTTGTCATTTTATAAATGTATCTTAAAATATAGAACGAATGAGTAACTATTAAAAAAATAGCCAAGGTCACGTTCCCAATAAGACATGACAAATAGTTGAAAAATTTTGTAAGGGTAAGATTGAATATCCAGAAGAAGATATAGCTGTGCAAGGTAAGATATGAATATATAGCCTTCATTTTGTGGTTAGTCTGCAAGAAAAGAATGAGAACAAAGGATAAGCTTCTTAAATGGGTCTATGTGGATAAAGATAGGTAAGCTTTATGCTAACAAGCAATTTAAAACATTAATTATTTGTTCTTCCATATAGTTGACTTTATTGTTAATATCGCGGATTTATTCATGACGTATTTAGATAATTTACCCTGGGACTGTGGAAGTGTCTATTTGTGCTCCTTAAGGAGAATATCTCTTTGTTGAAGTGTCGTGCTCAACTTTCAGTATATTTGTGTTGATAATTACATCTTTCTTAACAAAAATCCAAAATGAATGGATCTGTGAAGAAGACATAGTTAACATAATCTTGCACTGCCTTTAGATTTCATGACGAAATAAGCATCATTCCATTTTTCAAGTTCACAGCACGCATATATTACAGCATTCTTATTTGTTGCATATGGAAAATTTTCATGCATCGTAAATGTTTTGAAAGGAAAAGAAAGAAGAGGAAACAAGATTCTAATATTTTGTTTACTTCAAAGTTCAAATTTCTATGTCATGTACAAGTGGGAGCACTATCCAATATAGCAGATTGTACTAGATACTCATACCAAGGAGCATATTAAAATTTTGAGATGGCATATTGCCTTAACAATGAACTGTAAGAAAAATAGAAAAAATGGATCATGTGTATCTAAGATAAATTTATTTAAGGCATGGCAGCAGGTGACTTGATACATACCTAATTCTAGTATGGCCAACAGAACACAATAAAATCATTAATAAGCAAATAAAAAAAAATGAGATTCCAACATTATTGTGAAAACCCAAATTTAATCAATTGTGACACACCTGAACAAGGTTAGCTGCTGAACATTCTATACAGGTCTCAATCTCTCGAAATCTTTGCATGATAGGTGCCATCACCTCCTCCAGACTGATATGGTAACCCTCATCACGCATATCTAGTTTGCAACCAACTATGATAACAGGTACCTTTACCTGTTAATTAATTGATATTCATACAATATACACAAGTGTGAAAATTACATGGACTAAAATTGAGATATCAACTTTTAATTATGGCATTATTAGCTCATGTAAACATATGATGAAAATTAAACCTCCAAACGACGAAGTTCGAGAAGCCAGAAAGTACTGAGGCGAACAAGTGTTTCACGCTGATCGCAAGCGTAAGTTAGCACAACAGCATCAGATCGCTGCAATTCTTCAGCGACCCTACCTTTATTCTGTAAACTAGATTAATTCCAACAACATTGTTACAAAATTAAAAAGTGAAAATCATTTAACAATATATAGATATGTGCTTAAAACATGTCTCGGTCATCCATAACAACCTGGATGAAGTGTCAATGATTGTGACCGGAACACCATCGGGATAGTAATCAGCGGGGAGGCGAGTAGGAGGCAGAACAGGAGGAACGTTATCGGGAAATGATTCCGTGGCAGCAGCGGCTATTAGACTTGATTTTCCGGTGCCACGGTCGCCGATGACGACGACACGAACGCTGGTGCGGAGGCCGCCGGAGGTTGAATTTGGGAGTGAACCGCGTGGCATTGAAGCTGAGAGAGATCTGTAACGTCTAAATCAAATGGATGGATTTGTTGATGCTAATGATTGGGAATGAAACAGGTGAAATTTCTGGATTAAATGTTGCAGAAACCCTAATTAACAATCTCTCGGCTGCATCAATGGCCTGACCGGAGTTCTTCGCAAGCTGCGAAAAAGTGATTGCTCAGTCCTCATACTATTCCTATATACGGTTAGGGAGAGGGAGAGGGAGAACACAACACCAGAAAAGGTGTAAGAATAATTAAGATTCAGTTTTCAACTTTATGGCCAAATCTATCATTCTAATTTTTACGGTTGTAAATCATTATCGGGAAAAAAATCCAAAAAATAAAATTGATAAGAGGAACAAAAATAAGGGATCGGACGGAAGTCAATAGACTCAATAAGATATTACATTTGTGTTTGTAATTTCTAAAAACGAGACAAAAGAAAAGAAAGGATTATTGAAAAAATAAATAATGTAAAGTTAAAAGTCTATATTTTTGAAGAGAAAAAGAATAATGAAGAATATAAACTTTAAACAAATTTCTCTCAAAGCTGAAACTAATTGGATTTTTTATTTAAAACTTAGAAATATTATTATAATGAATAATAAAATAATAACTTAAGATTTTCTTTCAAAACTCACAAATACAATGAAATAAAGTAAACAAAATTTTGTTGTCTCTCTTTTTTTTCATAAGTTTTAAATTTATTTTTTTCACCCAAACTAGTGTATAAATCGATTCAGTGAGATATACTTTAAAATAAAATATTTTTTAATTAAATATAAAAATATTTGAGTTTTTAATGGCTTGCTAGAATACTTTTAATGGGCAATTTTTTTTTAAAAAATATATTATTAGAAGAAGTAGAGAATTATCAGTTTTAGCATAAATAATTTTGATTAAACATATAGTATCAATTTGTCCTATGTATTACTATATATATAAATAAATACATAAAATGAGGAACCAATTAATTTTTGATGCCCTATAAATTTAATTTAATATGTCTATTCAATATGCAACCGTATTTTAGACAGCTTTAAGGTTGGAAGGAGTGAATGCAACATGCAATCATAATCTCCTACTCCTAAGGTCGGTCTGGGTATCAAATGCAGATGTATGTATCTGTTCTAAAGATATGATCATGATCAGGAGTAGAAGAAGGTATTGTATTGTTTTTAATTATTATATCTAGAAATAGTCTCCCCCAATTTTTTTCAATTAACATGCATGTTAGCATTCTTCAAACTGGGGAATTGCTCATATGGATGTTCGCATTCTTAAATCCATCTCGTGAACACTGCGTAGATTAGTTTATCGATAATTGGCTTCATTTCTGGAAACGGTTTGTATATATAATAAATTTCTGTTTGGCTAATTGAGTTTATTTCTCTGGAAATAGTACTTCTTGCCTTTAAATAAATACTTATTTTTAAGCTATATATATATATATATATATATATATATATTTTATTTTTTTATAGAGCAAGGCAAAGGCTCTCGCTATCGCTGTCGCTGTCGCTGTCGCTGCCTATATTTTTCCTTTCCCCATTTACGCATAATATTTAGATTCCAATTCCAATATAAAAAGAAACGAAGCCACCGTTTCGTCCATCGTCTTCCTCATCCTGCTGAAAATTGAACTTTAATCTTTCTTTACAACTGAAACAGAAACATACAGATATAGATTAGAGAAAATATTGCAGAGGGAGAGATGAAGTTTCAAATCGAAGATGTTACTGTGTACTTCCCATACGATCACATTTACCCAGAACAATACTCATACATGGTGGAACTGAAGCGTGCCCTAGATGCCAAAGGCCACTCTCTCCTCGAAATGCCCACCGGCACAAGAAAAACCATTGCCCTACTCTCTCTCATCACCAGCTACTCTCTCTCCAAACCCTCCAATCCAGTTAAACTAATCTACTGTACTCGCACTGTTCACGAGATGGAGAAAACCCTAGCGGAACTCAGGCTATTGCACAAGTACCAGCTACAGCACATAGGTCCGTCGGCCCGAATGCTGGCTCTGGGCCTTTCTTCTCGCAAGAATTTGTGAATAAACCCTTCTGTGGTTTCTGCGGAGAATCGAGATTCGGTGGATGCTGGGTGCAGGAAGCTGACGGCGAGCTGGGTTAGGGCTTTGACCTCTAATGTTCCCACATGCTCCTTTTTCGAGGAATACGAAAAGGCGGGTTCGGATGCGGTTTTGCCTCCCGGAGTTTATACATTGCAGGTTTGATTAAAATATTTAGCAAGTTTTAATATATTTTTGTTGCAGAGATTTTGCCAAAGCTAGCCAAAAAATGGAATTTTGATGTATGTTCTGCAAGTTTTAGTCTTTAATTGCAATATAATTTGAAAGCTCAAATGAGTATGTATGTAAAAGGGGTTCATTTTAATCAATCTTAGTTACTCCTTTTTTAGCTTTTTTCAGTCTGGTATGATTTTTTCTTTTGTTTTGATAATTCATGCTTTCATTATTTATTGGAAAATGCACGGTACTTCAACTAATTCCGCATGCTTTAGTATACCCAGTTGTTAAAATTGTGTTTAAATCCTCGGACTAATATAAGTAGCCCTATTTTTTGTAGTTTAAGAAATGATCATCTCGGATGCTGTGTTGTGCATCGGAGAGTTCATAGATTGCAGGTTGTGTAAAATATTGGTCCAACTTTTAATCTTTATTGCAACAGGAAACTGAATTAGTTTCAACTTCCAAGAGAGTATGAACATATTTTTCTTTTCAATCCTTTACTCCAATATGTTTTCTTATAAAGTACGTATTCTGATTTTCTGCCTTTGTATGATTGAAAACTTCATTAAATCCATTATCATGGCACAAATGTTCAGTTAGTCATGTTTTTGTATGCTAAATTGTTAAATTTATGAACAACATAGAGTTAAAATTCAAGGCATGAACACTCACTTTGTTTATTGCCAAAGTTTTTCTTAAGTTATAAATAATTGCAAAACTTGCAGGATCTGAGATCATTTGGGAAGGAGAGGGGATGGTGCCCATACTTTTTAGCACGTCATATGGTCCAATTTGCTAATGTGGTGGTTTATAGTTACCAGTACCTGCTTGATCCCAAGGTTGCTGGGATAATATCGAAGGAGATGCAAAGAGAGTCTGTTGTGGTGTTTGATGAGGCCCACAATATTGACAATGTGTGTATTGAGGCCCTAAGTGTCAGTGTAAGGAAGCAGACACTTGAAGGGGCTACAAGGAATCTAAATAAGATGTCTCAGGAGATTGAAAGGTATGTGTGCACTAGTATAATATCACTAGTACTAGACCTTTCATCTTGCTTAGATTGTGAAAGTTGGTGATTTCGCACTACATCCTTAAGATACTCCAACATATACATGTGTTTTTACTTATATGGGATCCCATAAAAAATATAGTATTTTTGCTTTCATAGTCTCAACTTTCAAAAGAGTGATCAATCATTTTGAGACAAAAATGAATTCAATTTTGGCAATCTTTGTGAGATGGAAGGAGTATGTCTTTTCTTTTCTTTTCTTTTTTGGGAATTTAGCACATGTACCGTAACTTCTGCAAATTCCTTGCCAGATAAGTATGTAGACATCTGGGTGCAAGCATTATTTTGTTATGACCATTTTTTATGATACTTATAACTCTTTTTGGCATGGTAGGAAGGTTTAAGGCCACTGATGCTGGTAGATTACGCTCTGAATACAACCGGCTTGTTGACGGTTTGGCACAACGGGGGAACCTATCTAGTACGTGGAATAGTCGTGTGTTATCTAATCATTGAGCTATACTTTTACTGTTCAAAAATCTTCCCACTTTTCATTGGTCATAATACTCTTTTAACTTTGCAGTTACGGATACCTGGCTCGCAAATCCTATATTACCTGATGATATTCTGAAGGAAGCGGTACCTGGAAATATACGGCGAGCAGAGCATTTCTTGTCTGTTCTACGTAGATTAGTTCAGTATCTTAGAGGGCGTCTAGAAACTGAGAATGTTGAAAAGGAGGGACCTGTTACCTTTGTTGGCTCAATAAATTCACAGGTTGGGATTGACCAGAAAATGTTGAAGTTTTGTTATGATCGACTGCACTCGCTGATGTTAACGCTGGAGATAACTGACACAGATGAATTTCTACACATTCAAACAATTTGCGACTTTGCAACACTCAGAGGAACATACACTCGGGGTTTTCGATAATAATTGAACCTTTTGACGAGAGAATGCCACATATTCCTGACCCTGTGTTGCAGGTTTGTTAATGTTAGAATTCAAGTTTATTTTCATAAGCAATAAATGGTGCCAGTATCCCCATTTAGTCATGAATGAAATGGTAGCCACACTATATATCCCTGGCTGCTTGTTTAGACCACCTATTATTAGTAAGCAAATCTGTGTAATTCTAACCAATCCTCTTTAGACACGGACTATAGGTACTAGGTCTGATTATCTCTTTAATTTGTACTGATGATGAACTTTTTGGGTGTATTATCCATGACACCATTTGCTTTCCGTTTCGGTTTTTGACTCGTGCATATACATAAGGATTACATAGTGGGTGCTATTTTCATCTTGATGTTGTATTTTATTTACTCAAGCCTTTTTATTTCTGAAGGAATAATTTCTTTTCTTATTGTCAACTCAGCTTAGCTGCCATGATGCTTCACTTGCGATAAAACCTGTATTTGAACGATTCCAATCAGTTGTGATCACTTCTGGAACTTTGAGCCCAATTGATCTCTACCCTCGTCTTCTAAATTTCAATCCTGTAGTTAGTCGAAGCTTTACAATGTCCTTGACAAGGGATTGTATTTGCCCTATGGTTCTCAGTCGTGGAAGGTAAATGGTTCAACTAATATTTGTTTTTTGAGCTTATAGTAGTACATTTGTTGTTTACTACTCTCTCTCCACTTCAGAAAAAAAAAACCCTTCGATTTTGGTTAATTCACTCAAGTTGAAGAAGCAGATGTTGCTGACTCAAAATTTAAATTATGCTTTAGCTACACGATAAGTCCTACTTTAGTTAAAAACTGGTCCAGTTTTCTTACACAATGGATACCATTTGAACCAAAATTTTACTGACTTTTAAAAGGTGACACTTAATTAAAAAACAATAAAATCTCGAAAGGGACATTTTTTGTTGGAATGGAGGGAGAATTAGGCAGCAAGACATCCATATTATTAGATGATATAATCTTTCTCCTTATTTCTTTTATTTTTATTTTCAGTGATCAGCTTCCTGTTAGCACAAAATTTGATCTAAGAAGTGATCCTGGTGTTGAAAGAAATTATGGGAGGCTCTTGTTAGAGATGGTGTCTGTTGTTCCTGATGGAATTGTGTGTTTCTTCGTCAGTTACTCTTATATGGATGGAATAGTAAATAGTTGGAATGAACTGGGAATATTGAAGGTGACAATATTCATTCTATTACTTATTCTATTTAATTGTTTCTTATTGTTCTTGTAACATTGCCCCTAGCATTTTGTCCTAATTTTTCAAAGCAATGAAATAAATTATTCTACACAATTTTAACTTCATTTTGCCTAAATTAATTCTTCCTTATACAAGTCACTTTCTGGCTTTCACACTGATTTACTCTTGCATTCCTACAAATCCATTTTTCATTTGTTAGAATTATGTGTTTCAGGAAATAATGCAACATAAGCTTGTGTTCATTGAGACTCAGGATGTTGTTGAAACTACATTGGCCCTGGACAACTATCGTAGGGCTTGTGATTGTGGGAGAGGTGCCGTCTTTTTCTCTGTAGCTAGGTATCTCCCTCTCCTTGAGTGTTCAGTTCGATTTCAACATTATTTTCATGATCTTTGTTATTGGTCAAATCAATTTTGTATATATATATATATATGTAGCTATATTTTTTGGAAAATATTTTTTATTTTTCCTTTGCTTTCTGTCCCCCCCCCCCCCCCCCCCCCCAAGGAGATCTTATGTTGCTTACTGGTTGGTAATTTTCCGACAGAAAGTGTGTTTTTAAGATTATAAATTTTAGCAACAATGGAACACTGGTGATATTTTTTGGAGGCCACATGTGATACCTTTGGATTTCGAGCAATGAAATCCAGTAATTACCAAGAGTCTTATTATTTTATATTTTGTTAGGTACCCAGCTTCCCTATATTTTATTCTTTCTTATGTACCATCCTTCTCTCTATTGATAGCAATTGAACACACTGAAGTTTTTAACTAACTTCCGGAACAAACATAAGATCTCAATAGGATATAGTTTATGTAGATCCATAGTTCTACTTATCAAAACAAAAGGATGTGGATACATACTTGTCTAACAACTCAAGGTCTTAACTCACAAGTCTTAACTGTTTTCAAGGATTTTGTAAGATTAGTTATATTTTTGTTATATTAATGATAGGGACACTAAATGTGCATTAAAAAAATCTATGTGATGCTAAATTACTGGTTGATACTGTGGGGACCAATTGGATCCCACAGTGCTGGTCAGTTATTTACTGCTAACTTTTCAAGTGCACATTTAATGTCCTAGCATAATTTTTTTTTTTTTTTGGTTATCTCATATATGAGAGTTTTGTATGCATTTATATTTTTTTTTATATGATCAATAATAAACACAGCTGCAAATGAAAACTTGTATAAATTATTATTATTATTATTTTCACTATTGCTCTGAGTAAGAGGCAAAATTACTCAGAAACTCTCATAGTCTAATGATGTAAATCATCACATGAAAAATAATAAAATCCTTTTCGTGTTTGAAAGCAACCTCCAATTTGATTATGATAATATGATTTTCATTGATTAAGCATGTTGCGTTTGAAGTACGCGTACATAAATTTTAGAGGAAGCCACTACATATATGTTTCAGAAAGATGGAAGTAGTGAAATAAGATAACCTGTGAAGGGTTTAGTACGATGTTTAACAGGTTATTTCTGTATTCTTACAGGGGGAAAGTAGCAGAAGGTATAGACTTTGATAGACATTATGGCAGACTAGTTATCATGTTTGGTGTTCCTTTCCAGTACACGTTAAGCAGGTGATTTGTTGATTCTATTTGCAAATTTGTTTTTAATCATTATTGGTGAAGATATGCTTACCATACGTAATGGATAGGTTGATGGATGATTTCTTTCTAGACCATTCTTTTATTCATTACATGTATGTTTCTTAAACATTTATTGAATATGCAGAATATTGCTTGCACGGCTAGAGTATTTAAGGGAGACCTTCCAGATAAAAGAAGGCGACTTTTTGACTTTTGATGCATTGGTATTTATCTAGATCAAACTCATAAAACAAGATATTCATTTGGTTTGACATATGATTGTTTAAGTTCAACTATTCTGATATTCATCATTGATGCAGAGACAAGCTGCTCAATGTGTGGGACGAGTCATCCGTTCAAAAGCAGATTATGGGATGATGATTTTTGCGGACAAAAGGTTGCATCTTTTGTTGAATTTACAGTAATTGTACAACTCACCCATGTATCAGACTGAAGCTTTACTTCACCTTTATGATAAGCTGCATTACTGAAGTTCTAAAAGTACAAGCAAGGTTACCAAAAAAAAACCACTAATACCTGTATGTTTTGTCTTTCCACAAATGAAAATTCTTTTCACAATAAAGTTCAGAACCCTAAAGTTCTTATTTATTCCTTTGTTTTTTATTTTTAGTTTGTGTCAGATGTCAAAAGCCCATGACAGTTGAACCTTGAATAATGAAAATTGCAGTATTTTTTCTGAAACAATATTTTCCAAGCCATCAGACTTGAACTAGCTTTGCATTTTCTCTTGCTTAATCAAGAATTAAGTTTAGTATTTTCACATGCTTCTCATTTCTATCACATTTGGAATTTTGTATAAAAAATTGTCTACAAGGTCTAACATGTGGAAACATATGTGAAAAAGCCAGGGCCAGTAGAGCTTTGTGCTTATTTTATCAGGTGAACTTTTATTCTCCTGACCAGGCAATGCATATACTATTATAGAGACCTTTTATTGTTATATATTACCTATCATCATAAAATATTTTAAATCACTTTTGATGATGATTTGTCTATGGATTGATAATTTGTGCAGGTACACCCGTCATGACAAACGCTCGAAGTTGCCAGGATGGATATTGTCACATTTACGTGAAGCACACTTGAACTTGAGTACCGACATGGCCGTGCATATAGCAAGAGATGTATGTCACTATTGCTACTTTACTTTGTTTCTTTATTTTATAGAAAGAACACCTGCTTTTTGTTTAGGCATGAACCCTTTAAGAATTAATAATTTCCGGATATGTAAAAATAGTTAATTATGAAAGCTATTAGTTTTATATTAATTTTCTCCTACCTCTGTTTGACTACAAAAATTTACATACAACTTTATCTATACAGAAAATAATTTCAATATCAGAGGCTAAGATATGAAGAAGCTTCTAATATGTTTTTGCATTAGGGAAGGTTATGTTACTTGTGCTTGATTATTCCTGTCCGTCTTTAAAAATTGAATTAGAGGACAATTTTATCAAGATATTTATTAAGCAGGCCCTTAACAAAGACGCATATAATTATTTTTTCATTCTAACAATTAATTATAGATTTTTTTGAAAAATTATTTATTGTCAAGTAATAGAATTATTAATTATCCACCACACAGCGACGTTTTTTCAAAAAAGTATTAATTATTAGAGATTATTAACTTATTCAATATTAATTATTGAAGGGGTCTAATATACAACATAAAAAACTCTATCTAGACAGCAAATTGGAATATTTCAGCGATCAACATAACATCTCCGGTGCCTAAGATTGATTGTTAACAATTTCAGAGTTTTATGGTATGCTCGTTATATTAAGTTAATATTGTTTGCCTTTAGTTGTTATCAGCATAATTTAAATTTAGGATTGTTTGATAATTTAAGTATATGGTTTGACATTACTATTTCTCTTTCTTTACTAATCTAAAAGTCTTTTTTTATTTTTATTCAAGAGTATTAAGATGTTTGGATGAGGATTGAAAATTTGTAGATTGTTCTGGATGAGGCAAACTAAAAAGATAAGAATTGGGTTTGTGTTTTTGCTTGTATGTCAAAACACAATATGCACTAGTGGAGTATTAACTCTTGTCCCATGGGTGCAGTTCTTAAGGAAAATGGCCCAACCATATGATAAGACTGGCGGTAGCGGCAAGAAGACCCTCTTGTCACAAGAAGACTTGGAGAAGATGGGCAATGGCAATAATGGTGAACTATTGTTTTGAGGCAAGAAGCAATTTATGGCTGACTATTTGTCTTGACCATTGCCTTCCAGGTTTTATTAATTTCTGCAAAGAGCTGACCCCTTGGGCGGCAAACATTCGGCGTCCTAATGTGTAGCTGGCTTACAAAGAGTAGTAGTACCTTTGATATCTTGAAACAATCTTGTATGCAGTTTTGGGTGCATTAACTATTCTTTTGCAACGACTTCTGTTATTTGTCAATGTTTATTATACCCCTCGAAGTATTCCTGTAGATGAAATGAAAATTTGTAAATTCATTTCTATCAAATTTGTTTGTAGAGAAATTTTCACCCAAAAGCAATAAATGTCAACTTTTCTTTTTTCAACTCCAAATTTATCTATAATATTCTTATTATTAATTGTTATATTTTTATTCTCTATGTATATTTATGCGGCATTACTTAGTAATGTACAGAAAATTATGCAATTAAATATGGATAATTTTATTATTTTATTCTCTCTCTTAATATTCGCAAAAAGTCAATTAAGACATTTATCTTGAGATGGGAGGAATAATAATTCATATATATATATATGAAAAAATGAAAAGAAAAGAAAAAGTTTTAACCATTAGGTCGTTCGAAGTAAAACAAGAATTTGACCCTTTTTCCAAATTTATTAGTACTTATTACGAATAATAAGCATGGCCCAAAAGTAAAACGACTGGACGGACTAATACCTCCCTCTGTCATTAAATTATAACTAAATTTATTATGTAATTTAGTTTTACTACTTTTATCTGATCATCACCTCAGCTGTGTACTACTTACTACTAGAAAGTTTAATAATATGCTTTATCGCCCTCTTTACTTCCACTATGCTTACTTTCTTCCCATTAAGGTTCTCCTTCACCTACAATACAACACTATACAATTAGAGACATTTATGTGGATAATGCAGATATCCAAGTGAGTACATGTTTTATATACAAACATACATGCATATATCTATCAGACTATTTTAATAATTAAGCTTATCATTTTATTTTATGATTAATTATAAGAGTATATATAGCGTCTTTAATTACCTTAATATTCTTTTTTAAGTATAAAAAAAAACTATCGTCATATTCATAATCATACCTTAGCTCTCAACTCCGCTACAAAGACACCATGGTTAGATGACGACTGGACGGTTGTGATCTCCATACGGAACTCCCTCAGCTTCTGCATCACATCCAATAGTAACCCTTCCCGGCATGGACACGTCATCTCCACCAACCCATCACTCTCTATTATCGACACCTCCACCTCCACCTCCACTTCCTCCCCCGTCTGCGCCGGCAACTCCACCGATTTCACCGGCCTTGCTCCGCCGTCCCCCTCCACTATACTCATTTTTCTTTTATCCGCCTTGACCTTCCTCTCTGGGTCCCCTGCATTTCCTGACCGTTGATGATCACGTAAACGTCCCTCCAGATCCTGAATCTTTTTAAGTAACTGCTTCACGTACTCAATAGTATCACCCAAAATTGAAGCCTTGTCCATTTTCGTCACGAAGGGTACAAGTGATCTTAGTATGATGAACCGCTCATTGAGTTTCTCTCTCCTCCGCCGCTCGGCGAGGACGTGGTTTGCGCTTAGCTCCTCTCGTGGGGTCGCTTTTCGGAACCGGGACGCCAAGTCAGCGGGGGAGCCGGTGGCGGACACGTCGTGGGACTTGGTGTGGAGGAAAGGAACGGTGAAGAGCATGTATTTGAGGAGCCACTGGGAGGTCCCCTCGGTATTCGGGTCGACGTGGCGGTGGTGGGACCGGGTGTCGGTGAGGGTGCAGTTGGTGAAGGCGGAATGGGAAGGATACATGGTGTCGCTGGTGGAGGATGGCACGGACCACCGGCGGATGGATCGGTGTTGGAGGATGGATGAAACAGTTTGAGAATAATGGGGTAATTCTTCAATCGGAGGGGCTCCTGTGCAATTTAATATTTATAAACAAAAAGAATTAGAAAAACAAAAAAACAAAGAAAATAGGGGGGTGTATATATTAACCGAAAAAGAGTAGAATGCAAAATTGTCACATGTTTTTAATTTGTCTTTGAATTTGTCTAACTAATAAACCGCTTATTCAAGATATAATTATATATATTCATGTGAAATATAATATTTTATGATATAATTAGTATGATAAAATTGATTTAAAAATTATAATTTTACATTAATTATACCTATTTAATATATTTAATTCTTAACCGATGTGTGATTTAACTTTTCACAAATATTTATTATTATTTTCAAGAATGATCTTTGAGAGTTAATTTCTCATTTATTACTCTATAGATTAATTTGAACTTCTAAATATTTAATTTAATATACTCATAAAATAAAATACATTGATATATAAAATTATTTTAAATAATTAATGACAATCACTTCGGCTCTAATTCTAACTAAAAGGAAACTATGACAAGGGAGCATCCAAATTTATACTCATTTGGCTTCTAGTATAAAGTAATCGAGACACAATCTGCATGCGAATCCAAAAACTGATCAGAGAGACAATAATATTAGGCAATTAAGTGTAGCCACCCTTTTAGTGGCTCGTATTTTCATTTTGGCAACCAACTTAATTTATACGACCACAATTTTATGCTTTCTTTGTTTCCAAAATAGGAAGACTTACTTCTTTTCTTAAGTAGCTTATCTTTAGTATGTATTAGTACTAATTGATCTCCATCTTATACAAGTACGAGCTGAGGCCGTAGGATGTTAGCTTCCTCTAGGTACAACAAATGGCCATTTATTAATTAAAGATATATATATATATAAACCAACTAAAATTATGGGACTAACTAATTTTCATATTTATTTATTATTTTTAAAACTTAAACGTGTAGTATATAACAAATTAAACAATTAGTAAAATAATTAACATAAACAATTACTATTTATTTCAAGCATATTTATTCTAAAATAGAATAGATTGTGTATATATATAGATAGATATGTTAGCTACCTGTCGGTGGTGGTTGAAGAGTAGTACTGTTGGTGGATGAGTGTGGGAACCCATGTGTGGTCGACTCGGCTCCTCCTCCGGCTTTGCTAACGGTGAGCAATAAGTCATGAAAATGGGAATCGAGGAGGTTATTGGAATCGGGTGAGCCAAGCCGGATATCCTCAGACATATCAACTTGCATTAACTGATCACTAGGCTCAGCTGCTGCACTTGCACTTGCACCACCATGACTCATCATGCTGTAGCGATCCTCCTCAGACTCTAACTGATCATCAGCCTTCTGATCTTCATCACCGTTCTCATCCTCTTCTTCTTCTTCTCGTTCTTCATCGGCCGGCGTATAGATTAATGGAGGACTGAGAAAATGGTTCGTGACAGATGGATTGGAAGTAGAGTGCTCAGAAAGAGCTGGTTTTGGAGTTTGATCATGAGCAGCTCGTACTTGGTGGTAATTAATGAATAACTTCTTCACATGTTGGATCAATTCAATATTCTCTTCAACCTGCAGCACCATTCACAAAATTATCTGCTAGGTAGCTGTTGAATATAATATATATATATATATATATATATATATATATATATATATATATATGCATGCTAGCTATTTTTCTTATTGAAATTTTAAAATGATGAGTATATACCCTATCGGTTGTCCCAAGCTCCACTACACCGTCGAGTAGAGGAATGCATAATACAGTCTGCAACATTAATTGTTTTTATTAGGTTTTCCGCCTCAATTAATAACATATATATACTCCTCTCTATAGTCCCAAAAGAAAGAGGAACATTTACAAAATCTATAAATTTTAATAATATATATTTATTTCATGTTTATTCTAAATTTATAGTGTTTAATTTAGTAGTGATGTAATCAAATGAATTAATATATATTACAAATGAAAATTGGAAACACAATTTTATATATATATATATATATATATATATATATATATATATATATATAACAAAACCTTTAAAGAAATAGGGCATGAAATTAAAGTTACCTGGACCCGCGCACTCTAGTAAAACATGCAGCAAACAAATCACATGGAGAGACCAAAGACGGAAAAAAACAAAAAAAGGAGCAAGTAAATCTTGCAGCTTAGATAGTTTTCAAATTTAAACTAGATATATGTAATTCACTTAGTTTTTAAAAACAATAACTCTTGTTGTTCATTGTAAGCGTTTTAGGTAATTCGCAATTTTCATAGATGCGTTGTCTAAAATTAAATGAATCAATTAATTTTGAATTAAAAAATATATTTGATTTACTTCTTAAAAAAATAAAAAAAAATATTTTATATTTTGTTACAACCGAGTAGAAATCAAGTTAGTTAATATTTTGAGTAATTAAATGCTGTTATATGAATGAAAATTGAGCGACGAATCTTCAACTTGAGAACATTAGATCGAAAATTAAGCATTTTTGTGGTACGTACCTTTGCAAGAATAGTTCTACTAAAGACTTTACTATCAACCTCATTTGCACCAGTAAGCCATATGTGCTGCCGTTTTGCATATGCCTTTCCTGGTAATCTACTTATAAATGTCACAACACAGATGGTCGAGGAGTATGATATATCATAGTGTGACCGATAAACAAAAATTAAAATAAAAAGATATAACTTTAATACGCATCAACATGAAGTTAACAGTCAAATAAGACGCTAGTTGGGAATTTTAATTATCCTATAATTAAGCTCTTGCAAAAAATAAGATCGAAGAGTTGAAGATTTGAAGTAATCTGGGTTTGCAGTGTAGCTCTACATCACAAAATGGTGCATGTACGATTAGAATTAATTATAATATCTTGCAAAAAATAATGGTTCATGCATCATGCATGTACGATTAGAATACTTCATCGTAATTTTAAATTATTAAATAAATAATAATTGATGAAGATTTTGAATTTCCACCAAAAGTCATGAAAGGAGCCTGAGATCTCAAATAAATACAAATTAAAAACCAAAAAGTGTTTGTTTGTTTTCAACATTTTGGCGTGTTGGTCACTTCTTTTTTTATTTTTTTGGTAATTTTAATTCATTATTACAACCATATATATTGAAGGAGGGGCTCCTTTAATTTTACTATGGAAAGGGCAGCACGTAATACCATGATCCATACTAATGCTTGGTTGGTACTGCTCTTGTTTTTAATTACTTGCTTAATTAGTTTCTTACATTTCATTTCACACACCGGCCTAACCATTTTGACTTTGACAGACTTTTCTCCCCTTCCTAAAATAGCTTACATTATTGTCTAGTAAATGCAAGTTTCGGTAAAATACCCCACGCCACTATTTAATTCTATATAGTACTCCATACATTAAATATAAGAGCTAGTTAGGGAGAGAAATTCGAGTCATATACTATATGTATACTTATATTACATGCAGCTGTGTGCATGTGCATTGGACTCCTCCATTTTGGGAATGAATTTTAATTAGTACATATTACACATATATAGCTAGCAAATATTGAATGCATGAAAGCTGAATTAATGAATTAGTTGAATAAACAAATTAATGACTTACCCTACTCCAGGAGGAAAAGAGAAAGAGACGCACATCAAATAGAACCACTCGGATTCCGTCAAGTCCTCCGGCAACAAGGCGGCAGAAGGCCGCTGTGTTGGGTTGTTTATATCTCCGGTGGAGAGAGAATCGTAAAGCTCTTTTAGCTGCCGACTTCTCTGTAGGGAAGCCTCCTCAGTACTAACTTCCACTGGCTGAACTGTCTTCCTAGTCTTTATTGCTCCATTGTAATATCCATCTCCCCATACTAACATCCTATACGATATTCATGCATGTACCATATATAATTTAAACACGCACCCATATATATATAATTATATTAATCTAGTAAAATATTCAAAATTCATATATATAAATAAATAGTAGTTAGCAAGAAATTACTCCAAATGGAGTAATCAAATGGGGTTAATTTTTTGTTTTAAAATTTGGATTTTAATTATCAGCTAATTAATTAACTTACCCTTGTTGTGGACATAATTGCCAAAAAAGGCTGTATGTCCATTGAACCGACTGCACCGCCGTTTGTAACATGTTTTGCAGCGGACGATCACTAGGTGGCGCCGCCATGTCCTCCACGTGCCGCCACCAGGTTTAATAGTTACTTCCTTTTATCTTCTAACAACTATATATACATTAATCTAACATTTACTAAACTGCACCCACAATTAAATAAAAACCGAAGAAATAAAAAAAGAAGAAGAAGAAGAATATCATAAGGTTTAGATGGAGTTTGTGATAATCAGATAATCATATATAGACTCGTGATTTTAATTTTTTTAAAGATGGGGGGAAATATGAGCAACAATTTGAGGGGGAGGGGGGAGGGGGGAGGGGGGAGAAATGAGAAGATAAGATGTAGGGGGAGGAAATGTTGTTTTGACTGGTTGGTCTACCAGACAGTTTCCTAATTAATAGCTGCTTAAAATCTGTGGCCTTCATGTTTCCAGCTGCAAATGCAAAATTTGATTTGTATTTGGATTAGATTTATAAAATGAAACCAAATTCTAGCATATAAAAATATTAAATTTGATCGTGTTTAATTACATCTTAACAATGTACTACTTCTTAATACATTTTAACAACTCAAATCTTTGTATTAATAGATCATGAAATCAATAATATATTTATACTCGTATTTGTATCTTAATAATTAAAAACACCTCTTAATATAAAGATATGAACTATTCAGATAAATTAAAAGATAAACTATTAATATACATTAACATATAATTAAACACCACCATAAATTTAACAATGAAAATAGTTCGTTTAACTCATTATATAAGAGTTTGACGACCGTGTTCTTAACTACGTCTTTTTTGGTTTATTACTTGCCCTATATTACTCGCCCACTATATTAAGAAAATTTTAATATAATCAAAATGCACATATTCATCTAAATGTGTGTATAATAATTCATTCATTCAAAAATTAGAGATATATTTATAAAATGACTTTTAAAAATAATTTTATATTCTTAAATTAATACAGTCTCAATATTAGTTAAAAATTCAACTGTGATATTTTGATATTAAAAATGATAAAAAATAATAATGATAGATTAGAAATAGGGCCGACAAAGGTGCAAAAATACTCCTGATGTTTATCCTGAAATCTCATTTTCATCCTAAACTTTTTTTTTTCCAAAATTACTATTGACGTTACAAATTTCAGATCAACTTTGTTCCTCCCGTTAAAAATAGTGACAACTAGACAAACGGATATTAATTTATTTCTAAACAAGTTACACGTGGACAAAAATGTGTGACATGGAAAAGAAAAAAAAACTTCAGATAGAATATTTTTTTAAAATAATGTTACATACACAAACTATTCTATAAATATTTTACAAACGGTTGATGTGGCATATTTCATCTCAGCATATTGATTAACAAATTGCTTCAATTAATTAATGTAATCTTCGGCCCTATACAATATGCTGAGATGGAGTATGTCATATCAGCAGTTTGTAGAATAATTTGTGTCTGTAACATTATTCATTTTTTTCTTTCTCTCTCATCTTTTTCCTTTATTCTCTCTCCTCTTTCTTCGTTATTAAATTTCATTCATAGAGACACAAAAGAGAGTTACAAATTAGGATGTTGCATGATTTCTTCAGATCTAGATCTGTGTTCAACTACAGATTTTATTGTGTAGTGAATTAGCGTGGGATGGTGGTGTGGGACGATGGTGATGGTGTTGAAATCTGATATGTGATCTAATTTGTGACGGTCGTGGCTTGAAAGCTTTTGATTGGAAATTATAAATGTTCCGATAGAGTTCGGACGAAATGTAGGTCAATCAATAGTCATTTTTTGAAGAGATGTGCTTTGAGCTAGGTGTGGTTCTTGAAGTTCTGGCCTTCTGGGTATCAAGAAAAATCAAGCATTTCTTTTTGCAGAGTTCAGAGGTTAAAAAAATTGTGCTCCATTGTTTCTGTATAGAATGACTAATTGAATTAGATCAGAGTGACATCTTGGGCTTTATCAAAACAGTTTAGATTTTTAGTGATTTAGGGAATTATAAATCTAAAAATTAAGAGAATGACATTATGTTATTAACTATTTAGATTTGTAGTGATTTAGAATATTATAAATCCAAAAAAATAATTGATAGCATAAAGTAGTGATTTTATTAAATAATAATTAAATTACAAAGGAACAGTTGATATTATCAAAACAGTTTAGATTTGTAGTGATTTAGGGGATTATAAATCTAAAATTTAGGAGAATGAATTAGGATTTGTTTCCATCCTCATTTGTTAGGTTAGTTAGACAGTTTTGTTAAGAGTCTTAAGGAACATTAATTAGACAAGACACGTGTTGAATTGTGGGAAAGACAGGTGTCAAGTTATGATATCATGTACTACCTCCGTTCCTTAATATAAGTCGTTTTAGAGAAATACTTTTGTTTCTTAATATAAGTCGTTTTAAAATTTTAAGTAAGCATTAATTGTTTAGTTTTCAATATTATCCCAAGTATTAAATGTAACTTTGGTTCTCTCACTATTTTATGTCCAATAAATAACAATCTCTTCACCCAATACAAGGGCAAAATAGACAATTGATATTATAATTAATGTTATACAATTATTTCTTTAATACTTGTACAGAACTCTAAAACAATATATATTAAGGAACGGAGAGAGTACTATATTTTAGTATATATAATAGATTCATACACCTATTTGAAGATTGACAGTGATAATTGTTGTCCTATTTTTTATTTTTTTATATATGTTTTTATATATGTATATACACTGTGGCGGCAAAGAGTTGCACACTGTAGCGGCAAGGAGTTGCAATGACAAAACCTTAGATACGGAGATTTGAAGGTTGATAGTAAACTATAAAAATTATAAATTATATAAAAAGTATCATTAATTATAATATTTTTTGTTAACAAATATTTAAATATATTGAATTTAAACAATAATAATAATAATAACAAGTAAAAAATAAGATGAGAAAGTTATATTGACAATAGACACATTTATTGCGACAAATATGTTTGATTTAATTTGACTTATTAACTATTTTTTATGTATGAATTGTTAGTTATGCCTCGTCAGCAAAATATGTTCACGTATCAGTCACATTAATCTATGTGGCATGTCCGTTAACGGAAGGGATAAAGTTGACTTGAAATTTGTTACGTCAATGGTACTTTAGAGAAAAAAAGGTTTGGGGGTGAAAGTGAGATTTCGGAGTAAACAACAGGGGTATTTTTACACCTTTGTCCATTAAAAATATTATATCATTTTATAATTTTAAAATAAAAACATATTTTTTATTTAAAAAAAATATATATATATCTTAAATTTTAAAACGGGTAGAATTATTATTTTACAAGCCCTCTGACTCCAGCCATTACAAACTCGAAGCTTATATCAAAATCCACGTCTACATGTGACAAGCATTAGTTGTATTAATTCTACTATCACATAAAAAAAACTCACATAATATTCACATACAAACATGCATACTGTGGGCCTCCGCCTCATATGTGGAGTCTATAAATATGCATGCGTGTGTACATAAGAAATATGTGCATGCGTGTGTACATGGAATATGTGAGCCACCATTATGTGATAGTATCATTGTTTTTAATTTATATGATCAGCACCAAAAATATATATAGAAATTTGTGTGATTACCCGATCGAACCCATCAGAAAATCTTAAAAGTTTATTACGAAAAGTTTTTGGAATTAGGCCATCCCACGACCGACGTGTCTTAATTAATAGTACTCCATATCAACTTTGTGATGATTAGAGTTCATATAAGATTAATCCGTTAAGCTTTGGTAATAATAAGGTTAATTGACGTACACTCTTTATGTCAAAGCTATGATCAACTGATTATGATGCTCCATCTAATTAATTTGTGGATTAGAACCCACAAGCTAAGCATCTATTATTATTATTATATATTTATTTTATTATAATTATAATTACACTGGGGTGGGTTTAATTGTGATGCCTTAAATCTAATTATTATGTGAAAACGAATTTACGTGAGAGATGATGATTTAGTACACGGCAAAATATAAATATAAATATAAATATAATTGATTGACGTGACTATCACAAATACATTACTGATCACATTGTGATGATGATGAAATTAATTATCTGTTACGTACTAAGAGATGCACAAAAGTCTTCTAACTTGACTGGATCTATATATCATATATAATTTATTTTTATTATATCTCTATTTTTGAATATTATGGAATAAATTTGATATAATATTATAGTTATGGGTAATATTTATAAATTTTGCAAAGTAAGTTAAAGTTGTTATAAATATATTAGTTTATTGGGGAATATTAACTTTTGTGGGGAAATATTAGATACGACGACGAATCAATCGATGGTGGATTCATTACGGAAGTATTATCGTAGTTAGAAAGCGACAAAATTATTTTTCTATAAAAATAACGGCGGAGGTATTCTGTTAAAAGCTGTTGAACTACCTTAGTAGTAAAAATACGAGAATGGCGTGGTTGCAGATAAGAAGACACCAGATTGATTATTGATCGCTTACGTGAGTGAAGTCACTTATTTATACTCAATTATTCTACTGTGAATTTGCGATCATATCTCTTATATTATTGATTCAATTATTGTCACGAAGATCATACGTATAATATGTTATATTATTGAGACGACAAGTTATAAATGATTAATAATTGTTGAAAGATTAAATATGTGTTGATTAAAAATAAAATGATTTGTGGTAATATTTATTCAATCCTTGATGATATAAAAAATTACATTATAGAGACGTTTGTGGTAAGTTTGATTATTTTATGGGGTTCCTATATGTCATCATCTAAAGTCTCTTCGTCAATAGTATTTACCTTTGTGAATAGTAATTACCTTTGTGAATAGTAATTACCTTCTTCATCAATAGTAATTACCTTCGTTAATATAGTAATTACCTTCGTCGATAGTAATTACCCCTTCGCAAATAGTAGTTGTCCTTCAATATTACCAAAGAGTTAATCGCCTCTTGATTGTTCCAAGGGTTAATTACCCTTCGCAAATAGTAGTTATCTCTTCAATATTACCAAGAAGTCATTTTGACCGCCGTTAAGGCCAAGAGCCACCCTCGCTTTTTCTATAAATAGAAAGGCTCATTCCTTCATTATTTCTTACTTAATTCATCAAACTACAGAAACTATAGAGAGTAAAGAAAGAAAAGATTCTCGCTACTTCACTTTCCGATATTATTTCTCTTAAGGTAAGGGATATTATTTGTTGTATCTGCAAGTAAAAAGTGTTATTCTTTTCTTATTCACGAAGAGAACTTACATTATTCCATTCATTATTATTACATTGGAATAACTCGTAAAAGTGGCATACCCTATACATAACTTGATCACGGCAGACACCCTATACTTTGGTGAAATCCTTATATTATTCCATTCTTATTTATTCATTGGAATAACTGTATCTGCTTGAATCCCCTATACTTGGTGATCTTCTTCTCATTATTCCATTCTTTATTATTCATTTGGAATATCCTCGCTCTGCGTGTTTTTACATGGGACTCGGGTTCCATTGTTTATTATTCGCATTTATTATTACATTTGGAATATCCTCATCATGTATTTTACACCGACTTCGGTTCCATTGTTTATTATTCAAGCATTTATTATTCATTAGATCATCCTCGATTGTGAATTTCACTTTGACTTGGTTCCATTATTATTATTCTCATTGGAATAACTTTTGCGCATGCGATTCTATCGCATTTACGTGGTGATTTCTTTTGTTATTCCATTCTTTATTATACGGTTTGGTTAAAACTTTGATTTCTATACTCCATGAAATTAGTAGAATATCCTCGATATTTGCGTTTTATCCAAAGATCTTTTCATGGAAATATTCTTCCGATCATTTTTGAATTTTTACTCTACAAAGCAAAGATTACGCCGACAGTTTGGATGTTATTGGTTCCTAGATAAATTAATTCTTGAACTTATTTTATTGAATTTTATATCATCATCATCGTCCTCATGTTTATATTATGTTGAAAGTTATCTTGAAGCTTACGTGCATAGATGAACTTAGTATGATTATGAATGAGGGGTTCATTAAGATAATCATGGCTTGATATAAATGATGTGACAAAAGTCCCAAATGGCTTATGTAATGCAAATGATGGATAGTTTTGGTATGATTGTGACTGGGGTGATTCTAAGATAGTCATGACCATTGATAATTTGATGAAAATCCTTAAGTGCAGACAAGGGATAATTAGATATTGTGGTTTATTCATTAAACCGAGTCTTAGTGATAAAATTGATGAAAACCTTTTAAAACCTAAAAGATAGTAGACTTTATTTTCTACTTGACTCTTTTAATGGATTACGATATTCGCTCATGCAGATTAAACCGGTTGTCTATTGTATTTTATCGGTTTAACATTGTTTGGAGACTAATGATAATTTATTTCGCATTATCTTAGTCATAATATTTCTTCTTGGGCTAGTTGAGCTCACCTTTCTTTCTTCATTTTTCTTGAAATGAGAATATATTTGGGACGCAGTCGGGGAGCGGAATAATGGTCGAGAGGATAAGCATTAGTAGTCCTCACTATTTCGTGAAATAAGTGTGATAATAATTGTAATGAGGACTCCTTTTGAGTTTTGTATAATATCTAGTAGACAATATTTGTATTCAAACTCACGATTTATGTCGTATTGCATACCTGACGATTATATTAGTAAGTTGTATTTAAATTACATACTACGTAAGTGGCGACCCAAGATGTAAGACCCACTTTTATAAATAAAGATGAATTTTCTATAAATATTATTTTTGAATATTATGGAATAATTTGATATAATGTTATAGTTGTGGGTAATATTTATAAATTTTGCAAAATATGCAAGTGGTTATATTATATTCGATTGGTGAGGAATATTCGGTTTAGCAGGAATATTCGTATAACTACTCAATCATTGGTGGACCCCATTAATGTAATTATTATTTCGGATTGAGAAAACGACAAAAATATTTTATTAAAATAACGGCGGAAGTTTAACCGCTGATAATCTTGTTGAACTACTCGGTAGTAAAAGTACTGAAGAATACGTGTGGTTGCATAAGTAAGACACCAGATTGATTATCGATGCTTATGTGAGAAGTCACTCGGTTTGATTCCATTATTGTCGATTAATAATATGAATTATTATAGCGATAATGACGTTTTGTTTTATTCGTATTATTAACGTAATAAAACGAAACATCTTTTATATAAAATGTAATACTTTATTAAAGTTATTCTATAAATAAAATATATTATATTTTATTATGATAGTGTTTTGCATGATAGTGTTGCATAGTGTTTGCATAGTAAAATGTTTTTATATAAATAGAATATATTATATTTTATTTAAAAGATTTTGCTTTAAATATGGACCGTCCGATTAAAGTAAATCAATCTGGACCGTTTATGGATTAATTACTATGCATTCTATTTTCCTATAAATAAGCTCATTCCTTCATTATTTTTTATTTAATTCAATCAAACTCTGAGAGAGAAACTATAGAGAGAAAGAAGAAAAGTATTCTCGCTACTTCACTTTGCCAATATTCAGCCTTCTTCTAAGGTAGAAATATTATTTGTTGTACCGTAAGGGGTGTTATTTTTGTATTCATGAAGAGAACTTCTTTTGTTATTCCATTCTTATTTATTCATTTGAATAACTCAGATATAATGCTGTAATCCCTATACTTGGTGATCTTCTTCTTTTATTCCATTCTTCTATTATTCATTGAACATCCTGTCATGTGTTTTTACAGGACCGGGTTCCGCTTTTTATTATTTCGTTGGAACATCCTCACATGGTGTGTTTTACCCCACTCGGTTCCGCTTTTTTTATCATTCTCGTTGGAATATCCTATCCGTGTGTTTTACACCGGATCCGGGTTCCATCTTTATTATTCTCTGTTGAACATCCCGCTTGGCTTGTGAATTTCACCGACTCGTTCCGTTATTTATTATTCATTGGAATAACTCCGCTCATGCGCTAAGTCTATCGCATGCATGGTGATTTCTTTTGTTATTCCATTCTTTATTATACCCAAATTGGTTAAAACTTTGACTTCTATACTCCATGAAATTAGTAGAATATCCTCGATATTGGCGTTTCATCCAAAGATCTTTTCATGGAAATATTCTTCTCGATCATTCTTGAATTTTACTCTACAAAGCAAAGATCATGTCGACATTTTGATGTTATTAGTTCTGAATAACTTAATTTTGAACTTGTTTTATCAATTCTTATATCATTGTCATCATCCTCATATTTTTTTTTAAAGTCATCTCGTGGGCCTCGTAGAGCATGGATGGACTTGGTATGATTATGACTGTGGATTATTCTTGTAATCACGACCGTAATGTTACAAATGATGTGGTAAAAGTCCTCACGTCAGTAGTGCATTGATGGACGATTGTTGGTATGATCATGACCATTAATGAATACACAACTATTCTTAGCCCAGTAGTGCGGGATTAATTGTGGTCGCGATACTAAAGAATATCCTCGTCAGAAAAGTGGGGGTGATTCGATGATGTGGATTATTTATTAAAGTCGAGTCTCAAATTATGTTGATGAAAACCTTTAAATCATAAAAGATAGTAGATTTTATTTTCTACTTGACTCTTTTAATGGATTGCTTGTTCACCGCATTAAACTTGATGTTTATTATATTTTATCGGCTTAACAATGTCAAGGCTATTGATAATTTATTTCGCATTATCTTAGTCATAATATTTCATTGGGCTAGTTGAGCTCACCCTTTCTTTTCACCGTTTCTTCGTGAAATGAGAACATATATTTGGGATGAGTCTTGGGAATGAAGTAATGGTCCAGAGGATAAGATTAGTAGTCCTCACTATTCGTGAAATAGTGTGATAATAATTGTAATGAGGACTCCTTTTGAGTTTGTATAATATCTAGTGGACATTATTTGTATTCAAACTCACAGCTTTATGTCGATTGTACACCTACGCTTATATTAGTAAGTTATATTTAAATTGCATACGATGTATCGACTACCCAAGATGGGTGATGTATACCTAATTTTGGGGGCGCCACAGTTAGTATCGAGCTTAGGATATGATCCTCGCTAAGATGTGAGAAATAGTAGGAGGGGAGAGACGGGAATACCTTCGCTAGTATGACCTACCTAAGTTTATGTGCTATTTTATGGTTCATCAAAATATAAAGATAATTGTTACATGTCAATTAATCTTTTGTTTTGTGGCAAGATTCTGAAAATGACATCCGAGAATGTTGAGAATAACAATGGAGCACAAAGCGATCGTTGATTCACCACATATCAATAATCAGGATAATGTGCATCGAAGGCGATAATCATCATGCAAACAATAACACCGACCAAATGATGAATGATCAAATGTTCAGAGGCTTTTTACGCAATTTATGCAACAAAGACGCGAGAGATGACTCTCGCCCAAAACGTAGGTGGAAAACACGGGAAACTCTCGGCGGTCACCGTTAAACAATTCAAGGAGCTGGGACCACCGGAGTTTAAGGGAGAGCAAAACCACTTTCAAGGAAGCATGGATAAAGCAGATTACCAAAATATTTGATGTCTTGGGATGCTCGAGGAGCAAAAGGTTCCTTCACGCCTTTATGTTCATGTGGAGAGGCAGACATCGGTGGGAATTCCAGAAACGTAATGAACCTCGCCAGATCAAGATATCTTGGGAGAAGTTCCAGAGTCGTTTCAACGACAAATACTTTCCCGAAAGTATTCGCCACATGAAGGAGGTGGAGTTTATCAAGTTGGAACAAAACAATATGACCGTGTCGCAATATACAGGCAAAATTTATGAGTTATCACTAGCCAAGGCCCCACTTGGGTGGATAATGAAGAGAGAATGGCGCGAATGTTTTTAAGAGGTTTGAAGTTTGAGATACGCCAACATCTTATTTCTCATAAACCGTGTTTGTATTCAGATGTTGTAAATAGGGCTCGATTAGTGGAGCACGATAACGAGTCAACGTAACTAAAAGAGAAGCAACGGCAAAATTATAATACCAAATGAGAGTAGTCATCAAGCGGTGACAACAAGCGTGGAGGGAATCAATAAAGCCGATATTTGCAGAACCACTTCCGGTGGTAATCAGGCCAAAATAATAAGAATGGAAATTTAAGAAATGGAGATTCAACAATGATGGAAAGACATCAAGACCAAAGACCCGTTGTTAAGGAAGGAGAAAGACCACTATCATCATATGCTTCAAATGCGAGAAGAGGGACACATCATCCCGAATCGTGCCATGCCATCCAAAACATGTTATAATTGTGGAAGAGAAGGTCACTTAGCTCGATTTTGTCATTTACCGAAGACAAATTCAACTAGGATGGAGGCACCAAAGGCCGTCCCAGAAAAGTCAAAACCGGGAGTGCAAGGGAGAGCGTTTGTTGTGACCTCCCAGAGAGCAAGGAACCCGAATGAGGTCATCACGGGTAAGCTTATCATAAACTCTAATGAAGTCTATACTTTATTTGATACCGGTTCTACCCATTCTTTTATTTCTCCTACTTGCGCCATCGATTAAATTTGACTCTAGGAGAAATTAGACTTTGACTTATCTGTGGAAACTCCGTTGGGAGAAACCTTCATTACATCCATGTTTATAAGTCTTGTTTGGTTCAAAATCGGTACCCTCACATTATTCGTCGATCTTATTTCATTAAAAATACTTGCATTTGACGTGATTCTAGGATTGATTGGTTAACTACTTATCATGCAAAATTGATTGTTTTCGTAAGGTTGTTAGCTTTCATATTCCTAATCAACCTATTATGCTAATTCAAACGACCAAACCATTAAAAAATCAATCACGGTCATCTCAAGCCATAAAGCTATTCGCTTATTAAAAACGGATGTCAAGCTTTCTTAGCTCATGTCACGATTTAAACAAAAATACGCCGGTTTTGAGCGATATTTCTATTGTTAATAAATTTCCGACGATTCTCAAGAACTTCTCGCCTACCCTCAGAGCGTGAAATTGAATTTTGTATCGACCTTGAACCTGCAGACAAAACCTATTTCCAAAGCCCCATATCGAATGGCTCTATTGAACTTTCAGGAGTTAAAGACCCAACCGCAGGAATTGTTAGACATGGCTTTATTCGCCCCTAGTACTTCCTCGGGGTGCTCCCTGCTCTATTCGTGAAGAAGAAAGATGGGAGTATGCGACTTTGTATTGATTATCGGAGTCAATCATGTCACCATCAAAAATAGGTATCCATTGCCACGTATTGATGACCTGTTTGACCAATTACCAAGGAGCCAAATTCTTTTCAAAGATCGATCTTCGCTTTAGGATATCACCAATTGAAGATTAGAACCACCGACATTCCAAAGACGGCTTTTCGTAACTCCCCAGACGGGCATTATGAATTCTAGTCATGTCCTTTGGATTGACTAATGCTCCCGCCGCTTTCATGGATATGATGAACCGAGTATTCAAGGAATATTTAGATCACTTTGTGGTCGTCTTTATTGATGACATCCTTATTTATTCCAAAAGCCGTGAAGATCATGAGCAACACTTGAGGTCGACACTCCAAAAGCTTCGTGAATATAAGCTTTATGCCAAGTTGAAGAAATGTGAGTTCGGCTTGAAGAAGTAGCATTCCTTGGGCACGTGGTATCAAGTCATGGAATATCCGTTGACCCAAAGAAAGATGAAGCTATTCAAAGTCGGGAACAACCTAAATCAAATGATCAATCACGTAGCTTTTCGGTTTAATTTGGTTATTATCGGAGATTCGTGGAAGGATTTTCTCGAATCGCTACTCCATCGACTCACCGACTCGAAAAAAATACAAAGTTCGGTTGGAGCGAAGAATGTGAGAAGAGTTTTCAAGAACTCAAGAGGAGACTTATTTCAAAGACTGTTCGACAATACCATCCGCTCGAGAGGATTTGTCATCTACAATGATGCTTCGAGCAAAGGGTTGGGATGTGTTCTCATGCAACATGGAAAAGTTATAGCTTATGCCTCGCGACAAATCAAAGAATATGAGAGGAATTATCCTACTCATGATCCGGAGTTAAGCAAATTGTTGTCTTCTTGACTTAAAATTTGGAGGCATTACTTGTATGGGGAGAAAGTGGAAATCTTTACGGATCATAAAAGCCTTAAATATTTCTTCACTCAAAAGGAACTCAACACGCGACAACGACGTTGGCTTGAACTATTGAAAGATTATGATCATACCATCCAATACCATCCCCGAAAAGCGAACGTGGTAGCCGACGATTGAGTAGTAAGATCATATGCAAGCACGAAGCGCGTTATTGTCAACGCAAAGGCCCATTTTGTGTTGACTTGCAAAGGATGGAGATAGAGTTAAAGACTCAGGGGACGATGTGATGATAGCTAATATACGAGTAGAACCGACTTTTTAATCGATAAAGTTAAAGTCGCAAGCTACTGGACTCGAGTCGATGCGATGAGGAAGAAAGTGCAAGAGGTGCTACGCAAGAAGCAAGAATCGATGAAGAAGGAATATTTCGAGTCAACTCCGCACTTTGTGTTCCTAACGACCTCGATTTAAAGTATTATATCATGATGGAGGCGCACAACACACCATTTGCAATCCATCTCGGGGAGTACCAAAATGTATCATGATATTCGGCCATACATTTTGGTGGAGCAATATGAAGAGAGATAGATACTGTTTATCTCAAGGTGTCTAACTTGTCAACGAAGTTAAAGCGGAGCATCAAGTACCAAAAGGTCCATTGCAACCACTTGAAATTCCGAATGGAAGTGGGAGCACATTACCATGGATTTCACACGGCCTTCCTAAGGTTTTTCAAGGCATTGATGCGATTTGGGTCATTGTTGATAGATTGACCAAGTCCGCTCATTTCTTACCGACACGAGAAACTTATACACTTGAACGTCTTGCTCGTATGTATATAAACGAGATTGTAAGATCGCATGGTATGCCGCCAGTATCCATAGTTTCCGATCGAGACCCAAGATTCACTTCACGATTTTGGGTTAGTTTGCAAAAAGCTATGGGCACAGATTTCACGATTTAGCTCTAAGATATCATCCTCAGATTGGACGGACAATCTGGAGAGGACTATTCAAACTCTTCAAGATCTATTAAGACTCGTGTCCTTGATTTCAAGGGAGTTGGGACAAGTTCTTACCATTGGTGGAGTTTTCCTACAACAACAGCTTATCAAGCAAGTATCGCATGGCTCCATTCAAGCGCCAGTATGGAAGAAAGTGTCGTTCTCCAAGATGCTTTGGGATGAGGTGGGTGAAGCAACGTTGTTGGGACCGGAGTCAAAATACGTATGACTACTAAAAGATTCAAACGATCCGACAACGATAAAAAACCTCACAAAATCGATAAAGAGTTATGTTGATCTTCATCGAAAGGACGTGGAATTCGATATATAGAGATCATGTGTTGTTAAGAGTTGCTTCCATGGAAAGGAGTTACAAGATTTGGAAAGAGAGGAAAACTTAATCCTCGATTCATCTGGGTCCATTTTAATCCTCGATCGAGTAGGAATCGTGGCCTATAGACTCGCTTTTACCGCCAAATATGTCTCTCGTGTTCATAACGCTTTTCACATATCCATGTTACGTAAATATGTGAAAGACCCGAACCATATTATTGAGTTAGAACCGGACGAAATAGCGGAAGATTTGACGATGAAGAGGTTCCTGCTCAAATTTTGATAAGAAGGAACATATTCTACGCTCCAAGGTTATACCTCAAGTCAAAGTTTTGTGGAGGAACCACGATGTTGAGGAAATGACTTGGGAGTTAGAATCAAATGAAATCAAGGTATCCTTACCTCTTCGACATACTGTGTACGCATTCTAATTTCGAGGGCTTAAATTTCATAAGAAGGGAGGTTGTAAGACCCAAACTTTTTATAAATAAAGATGAATTTTCTATAAATATTATTTTTGAATATTATGGAATAATTTGATATAATGTTATAGTTCAGGTAATATTTATAAATTTTGCAAAATATGCAAGTGGTTATATTATATTCGATTGGTCTGGGAATATATTTGGCTTAGCAGGAATATTCGTATAACTACCAATCATTGGTGGACCCCAATAATGTAATTATCATTGGATCGGATTGAGAAAACGACAAAAATATTTTATTAAAATAACTGGCGGAAGTTTTACCGTTGATATCGTTGAACTACTCAGTAGTAAAAGTAAAACAATAATACGTGTGGTTGCATAAGAAGCACACCAGTATTGATTATCGATGCTTATGTGAGAAGTCACTCGGTTTGATTCCATTATGTCGATTAATAATATGAATTATTATAGCGATAATGACATTTTGTTTTATTCGTATTATTAACGTAATAAAATGTAAAACATCTTTTTATAAAAAAATGTAATACTTTATTAAAGTTATTCTATAAATAAAATATATTATATTTTATTACGATAATGTTTTAGTTTTTATTGTTTATAATGTTGTAAAGTGTTTGCATAGTAAAATGTTTTATATAAATAGAATATATTATATTTTATTTAAAAGATTTTGCTTTTAAATATGGACCGTCAGATTTAAAGTAAATCAATCTGACTGCTCATGGATTAATTACTATGCATTCTATTTTCCTATAAATAGAAGCTCATTCCTTCATTATTTTCTTTTAATTCATCGAAACTCTAGAGAGAGAAACTATAGAGAGAAAGAAGAAAAGTATTCGCTACTTCACTTTGCCAATATTCAGCTTCTTCTAAGGTAGGGAATATTATTTGTTGTATCTGTAAGGGGTGTTATTCTCTTTGTATTCATGAAGAGAACTTCTTTTGTTATTCCATTCTTATTTATTCTCATTGAATAACTCAGATACGCTTAATCCCCTATACTTGGTGATCTTCTTCTTTTATTCCATTCTTCTATTATTCTCATTTGGAACATCTCGCTCATGTGTTTTACAGGACCGGTTCCGCTTTTTTATTATTCTCGTTGGAACATCCTGCGTCGTGTGTTTTTACAGGACCGGTTCCGCTTTTTTATCATTCTCGTTGAATATCCTATCATGTGTTTTACACCGGATCCGTTCCATCTTTATTATTCTCGTTGAACATCCCGCGTTCGGTGTGAATTTCACCGACTCGGTTCCGTTATTTATTATTCGTTGAATAACTCACTTTCATGATATCTATCGCATGCATGGTGATTTCTTTTGTTATTCCATTCTTTATTATACCCAAATTGGTTAAAACTTTGACTTCTATACTCCATGAAATTAGTAGAATATCCTCGATATTTGCGTTTCATCCAAAGATCTTTCATGGAAATATTCTTCCGATCATTCTTGAATTTTACTCTACAAAGCAAAGATCATGTTGACAGTTTGATGTTATTAGTTCCCGAATAACTTAATTCTTGAACTTGTTTTATTGAATTCTTATATCATTGTCATCATCCTCATGTTTTTTTTTAAAGTCATCTCATGGCTCAGTAGAGTATGGATGGACTTGGTATGATTATGACTGTGGATTATTCTTGTAATCATGACCGTAATGTTACAAATGATGTGGTAAAAGTCCTCAAGGGTCAGAAAGTGCATTGATGGACAGTTGTTGGAATGATCATGACTATTAATGAATACACAACTATTCTCGCCCAGTAGTGCAGAATAATTGTGGTCGATGATACTAAAGAATATCATCGTCAGAAAGTGCAGGGGTGATTCGATGATGTGGATTATTTATTAAAGTCGAGTCTCAAATATTATAATGATGATGAAAAACCTTTTAAATCATAAAAGATAGTAGATTTTATTTTCTACTTGACTCTTTTAATGGATGCTTTGTTCACCGCAGCTTAAACTTGATGTTTATTATATTTTATCGCTTTAACAATGTCAAGGCTATTGATAATTTATTCTCGCATTATCTTAGTCATAATATTTCTTATCGGGCTAGTTGAGCTCACCCTTTCTTTTTCACCGTTTTCTTCGTGAAATGAGAACATATGGGACGAGCCTGGGAACGGAGTAATGGTCCGAGAGGATAAGATTAGTAGTCCCTCACTATTTCGTGAAATAAAGGTGATAATAATTGTAATGAGGACTCCTTTTGAGTTTGTATAATATCTAGTAGACATTATTTGTATTCAAACTCACGCTTTATGTCGATTGTATACCTATGCTTATATTAGTAAGTTGTATTTAAATTTGTACTATGTATCCGACTACCCAAGATGGGTGATGTATACCTAATTTTGGGGCGCGCACACAAGATTGGTGACGTATACCTAATTTTGGGGGCGCCACAATTGATATCGAGCTTAGGGATATGATCCTTGGCTAAGATGTGAGACTAGAACTAGAGGGAGAGATAGGAATTCTTCGCTAGTATGACCTACCTAAGTTTATTTGGTATTTGATTGGTCACGAGTATAGTGATAATATGTTGCATGTCAATTAACCCTTATTTTGTGGCGGTGTTTGAAAATGGCATCCGAGAATGTTGAGAATAAGAATGGAGCATGAGAGACCGCTGATTCTCCATGATCAATAATCGTGACAATGTGCAATAGGATGGCGATAATCCTCCCGTAAACAAAAACACCGATCAATTGATTTAACGACCAGACGTTTAAGAGGTTTTAGAATTCATGCAACATCAAAGTAAAGCGACTTCGGCCCAAAACGTAGGTGGAAACACGGAAACTCTCGGCGGTCACCGCTAAACAATTCAAGGAGCCGGGACCACCGGAGTTTAAGGGAGAGCCAAAACCACTTCGGCGGAAGCATGGATAAAGCAGATTACCAAGATATTTGATGTCTTGGGATGCTCCGAGGAGCAAAGGTTCCTTTCACGCCTTTTTATGTTGCGGCGAGAGGCAGACATGGTGGGAAATCCAGAAACGACTCGAACTCATTGTCAGATCAAGATATCTTGGGAGAAGTTCCAGAGTCGTTTCAACGACAAATACTTTCCGAAAGTATTCGCCACATGAAGGAGGTGGAGTTTATCAAGTTGGAACAAAACAATATGACCGTGTCGCAATACGAAGCAAAATTTATGAGTTATCACGATTCAAGGCCCCACTGGTGGATAATGAAGAGAGAATGGCGCAAATGTTTTTAAGAGGTTTGAAGTCGAGATACGCCAACATCTTATTTCTCATAAAACCGTATTTGTATTCAGATGTTGTAAATAGGGCTCGATTAGTGGAGCGCGATAACGAGTCAACCTAACTAAAAAGAAGCGGTAAGGCAAAATTATAATACCGGTAGAGTAGTCATCAAGCGGTGACAACAAGCGTGGAGGGAATCAACAAAGCGGGATATGGTAACCACTTCGGTGGTAATCGTGGTCAAAGCAATAAGAATGGACATTTCAAGAAAAGGAGATTCAACAATGATGGAAAGACGCCAACACCAAAGACCGTTGTTAAGGAAGGAGAAAGACCACCATCATATGCTTCAAATGCGAGGAGAGGACACATCATCGATCGAATCGCTGCCACGTCGTCAAAGCATGTTATAATTGTGGAAGAGAAGGTCACTTTGCTCGATTTTGTCGCCATCAAGATAAATTCAACTAGGATGGAGGCACCAAAGGTCATCCTGCATAAAACCAAAGTTTGATAGTTTAAGAGAGAGCATTTTTTTTTCTCGTGACGAGGAACCTGAATAAAATTATCACGGATAAGTTAATCATAAGCTCTTACAAAGTCTATACCGTGTTAGATACCAGTTCTACCCACTCTTTTATTTCACCTAGTTGTGTTCAACGTTTAAATTTGACTCCGAAGAAGTTAAACTTTGACTTATTGGTTGAAACTTCATTAGTAGGAGCCTTCGTTACCACTACTATTTTTACATCTTGTTTGATTCAAATAAACATTTTCACGTTACCTGTCGATCTTATCTTTTTGAAAATATTTGCCTTTGATGTGATTTTAGGAATCAATTGGTTAACTACTCATCATGCTTTCAGTAAGGTTGTTAGATTTTATATTCATAACCAACTTGTTGTATGTAATTCAAGTAACCAAACTACTAAAGTCAATTATTGTCATATCAAGCCATAAGTAAAAAGCCCCGAACCTTTCGTTGTTGACTTTCTTGTGTGTGGAATGCACCGGCCGGACTTTTCTCAGAGGCTTACATTGTGAATGAAGATGGCAAGTTTATAGGTATCATTGTGAGGTGCTATCTAGGTTAAGGGATAGAAGTCACGGTTGGTATCAATGTGACGTATTATCCAAGTCTTGGATGAGAGTCACAGATTTTGAATGATATTTCTATTATTAATAAATTTTTCCGGCGTATTTTTGAAGACTTCTTAGCCTACTTAGAGCGTGAAAGCGAATTTCAGATTAACCCCAAAGATAAAACCCATTTCTTAAACCCTCAAATATTTCTTCAACTAAATTGAAGCAGCTTTACGTGGTTTATGATGAAAGTCATAATAAAAGCATTGGACTAATGAAAATCATGGGTATACGTGGTATTAGTAAGTGTTATGATGAGTTATGTTGGTTAGTATGTGAAAACATGAAAGTTTCTTAAAAATCACAAGGAGTTAAAACCAGATTTTGGTGAAAAACATAACATGAAATTCAATTGACCAAATCTCCTATTATATTTTGAATTTTTGAGTGTGGTTAAGTCCTAGAGTTAGATCTATGAGTTACCTAACTAATCCAAGTGGAATCAATGAAAAGGTGTTGTAGATTTTCGTGTGGACTTATTTTAGCAAAGGAGTCAAAACTTCAAAATGTCCAAAAAGTTGCTGCCATGTTTTTTGTAAGGGCTGTTTTGGCCACTTAATTAGTGAGAAAATTCAGGCCTTTTGGGACATAAAAGTATATGGTATAAAGAACATCGTGTGTCAAAAATGAGCTCATTCCGACTTAAAATGAGCAAGTTATGACCATTTCAATATTTAGGTTTTTTGACAAAAATGCTATAATCGGAGTTCTATAACTCACGACCATGAAATTTAAACCTGAGGCTCACATTAACATGTGTAAGGTCCTGCCAAGATTTGGGAATTTTTGGAGTTAAACTTGAGGTAGCTAATTTCTTAAGGAATTAATTAGAAATTGATTTTTGAAAAATAATAAATGAATTTTAAAAATCGAGAAAATATATTTTCATTATGGGACTATATTATGCTAAATCCCAAAAAGAAATATTTTTGGGACTGATTTGGTATTTTTCATGAAAATAGTTTAGTTACTGAACATATGAGTTAAATATGTTATGTGAAGAAAAAAAGTTGAAAATAGGATTTTATGGCTAGAGAATCCTATATGTAGTATATGCATATATTTTTTGAGGGATTTGATAATTGGTGATGATACCTTATGAGTATGGCATTTTTGAATGATTAAATGCATTATATGGTAAAGCGTAAACAATTGAGATAAATTGTTTATAAATTTAAGAAGTGATTAAAATATTGTTATAATATTAATGATATTAGATTATGAGATTATTAAGTGATTGATAACATGGGGATATTCTTGAATCCTGGATAAATTATATTATAAATGTTTAATATTTATCCTTTATCTCATTTGATTGATTATTTATATCATTGACATGATCCTCATGATTATATTATGTTGAAAGTCATCTATGGCTCACACGCAAGATAGATGGACTTGGTATGATTATGACCAGGGATTGTTTGGTATAATCATGACCGTAATTGAAAACACGATTATCTTTGGCACGTAGTGCATGGATAATTTGTGGTCGTGATACTAATGAATACACGATTATCTTTGGCACGTAGTGCATGGATAATTTGTGGTCGTGATACTAATGAATACACGATTATCTTTGGCCGTAGTGCATGGATAATTTGTGGTCGTGATACTAATGAATACACGATTATCTTTGGCCGTAGTGCATGGATAATTTGTGGTCGTGATACTAATGAATACACGATTATCTTTCGGTAGTAGTGCGTGGATAATTTGTGGTCGTGATACTTAATGAATACACGATTATCTTTCGTCGTAGTGCATGGATAATTCGTGGTCGTGATACTAATGAATATCCTCGCCTCGTAGTGCGGGGATGATTTGATGATATGGATTAATTATTGAAGTGAGTCTCAAAGAATGAAATATTAATTCATGGATGTGGTAAAAGTCATCTTTGGTCAGTAGTGCATTAATAGACTTGGTATGATTATGACCAAGGATTATTCTTAAGATAATCACGATCAGATTGAAAACACGAATATCCTTGGCCAAGAGTGCATAGATAATTCGTGGTCGTGATACTATTAAGTCGCTGTCTCAAAGATTATTGATTTTACAATTGTATATCTTTAGCCAGTAGTGCAAAAGATGAATTGTTAATGAATATCTTTGGCGGATTGCGAAGATGAATTTAATATTTTAACGATAAAGGTATTCAAGGTATCCTCACCTCTTTATCATATCGTGCACGCACTACCTAATTTCGAGGGCTAAATTTCATAAGAATGGGAGGTCAGAAGACCCCAACTTTTATAAATAAAGATGAATTTTCTATAAATATTATTTTTGAATATTATGGAATAAATTTGATATAATGTTATAGTTGTGGGTAATATTTATAAATTTTGCAAAGTAATAAAGTTGTTATAAAATATTTGTTTGGTGGGAGAATATTCTTTTTGTCTGGGAATATTCAGTATGACGCTACTAATCGATGGTGGACCCCACAACTAAGTATTGTCGTAGTTAGAAAACGATAAAATTATCTTTCTATAAAAAATAACGCAGAGGTGTTACCGTTAAACCGTTGAACTACCCTTTAGTAAAAGTACAAGAATACACGTGGTTGCATAAGAGTAGACACTCAGATTGATTATTGATGCTTACATTGAGAAGTCACTTATTTATACTCAATTATTGCTACAGAAGAATTGCGATCATATCTCTTATATTATTGATTCAATTATTGTCACAAGATCATCTCGTATAATATGTTATATTATTGAGAGACAAGTTATAAATGATTAATAATTGTAGAAAGATTAAATATGTGTTGATTAAAATAAAATGATTTGTGGTAATATTTATTCAATCCTTGATGTATATAAAGAGTCCATTATGAGACGTTTCAGGTAAGTTTGATTATTTTATGGGGGTTCCGTATATGTCATCATCTAAGAGTCTCTTCGTTAATAGTATTTACCTTTGTGAATAGTAATTACCTTTGTGAATAAGTAATTACCTTCGTCGATAATAGTATTTACCTTAAATTAATAGTAATTACCTTTGTGAATAGTAATTACCTTCGTCAATAGTAATTACCTTCGTCAATAGTAATTACCCCTTCGCAAATAGTAGTTGTCCTTCAATATTATTACCAAGAGTTAATCGCTTCTTTGGTGTTCCAAGGGTTAATTACCCTTCAAGAAATAGTAGTTGTCTCTTCAATATTACCAAGAGTCATTTTGACCCTTCGTTAAGACCAAGAGCCACCCTCGCTTTTTTCTATAAATAGAAAGCTCATTCCTTCATTATTTCTTTAATTCATTCAAACTCTAGAGAGAAACTATGTAGAGAAAGAAGAAAAGTATTCGCTACTTCACTTTTCCAATATTCAGTTCTCTTAAGGTAAGGGATATTATTTGTTGTACTGTAAGGGTGTTATTCTTCTTATTTATGAAGAGAACTTTCGTTATTCCATTCATTATTATTCGTTGGAATAACTTGTAAAAGTGGCATACCCTATACATAACCTGTATACGCGACATACCCTATACTTGGTGAAATCCTTATATTATTCCATTCTTATTTATTTTGTTGGAATAACTTTTGTATACGCTGAATCCCCTATACTTGGTGATCTTCTTTCGTTATTCCATCCATTCTTTATTATTCATTGGAATATCCCGTTCGTGTGTTTTACAGGACCGGTTCCATTGTTTATTATTCGCATTTATTATTCTCGTTAGAATATCCCATGCGTGTGTTTTACAATTGGGACGGGTTCCATTGTTTATTATTCAAAGATTTATTATTACATTGGATCATCCTCGTTTGTGAATTTCACCGAATTCGGTTCCATTATTATTATTCTCGTTGAATAACTCGCTGCATGTGGATCTATCGCATTTATGATGATTTCTTTTGTTATTCCATTCTTTATTATACCCAAATTGGTTAAAACTTTGACTTCTATACTCCATGAAATTAGTAGAATATCCTTGATATTTGCGTTTTATCCAAAGATCTTTTATGGAAATATTCTTCCGATCATTCTTGAATTTTTACTCTACAAAGCAAAGATTCATGTCGACAATTTGGATGTTATTGGTTCCTAGATAAATTAATTCTTGAACTTGTTTTATCAATTCTTATATCATCATCATCGTCCCTCATGTTTATATTATGTTGAAAGTTATCTTTAGCTTACGCATAGATGAACTTAGTATGATTATGACCACTGTGGTTCATTCTTAAGATAATCACGTGGCTTGATATAAATGATGTGACAAAAGTCCTCAAAGTGGCCTCAGAATGCAGTGATGGATAGTTTGTGGTATGATTGTGACTGGGGTGATTCTAAGATAGTCATGACCATTGATAATTTGATGAAAATCCTCGACCGTGGTACGGGGATGATTAGATATTGTGGTTTATTCATTAAACCGAGTCTTAGTGATAAAAATTGATGAAAACCTTTAAAACCTAAAAGATAGTAGACTTTATTTTCTACTTGACTCTTTTAATGGATTCAGATATTCACCGCAGCTTAAACCGGTTGCCTATTGTATTTTATCGTTTAACATTGTTGGAGACTAATGATAATTTATTCTCGCATTATCTTAGTCATAATATTTTTCATCGGGCTAGTTGAGCTCACCTTTTTCACTTTTTCTCTTGAAATGAGAATATAAATTTGGACGCAGTCGGGGAACGTAAATAATGGTCCGAGAGGATAAGATTAGTAGTCCTCACTATTCGTGAAATAGTGTGATAATAATTGTAATGAGGACTCCTTTTGAGTTTGTATAATATCTAGTAGACAATATTTGTATTCAAACTCACAGTTTATATCAGACATATTGTACACTACGCTTATATTAGTAAGTTGTATTTAAATTTCGCACCATGTAAAATGGCGACCCAAGATGGGTGACGATACCTAATTTTCAAAAGTCGCCAGAGATATTATTCGATATCGACGAGCTTCAAATGTTCAAGACTCAACACCCTCTCCTTGTCAAGCTGATATGCATGCATTTGCTTCACTTCAAGATATATAGAGAGAGAGTGGACGGGTATAAAACACTTCTCTTAAATAACACTCTCTCTTAAATAATAATCTTTTATTAAAATTACGTCGTTTTGGATATTTTTTTAAAAAATAAATTAGGTTGCGGGTGACATTTTTATAAATAAAAAGAAAGTAAGTGGGACTACTATATTTTAATATTATTTTATTTTTTAAAAGAATCTTTAAAATGACGTAATTTTAATAAAGTGTATTATTAATTTAAAAAAAAATATGTTATTTAAGAATTATATTTTAGATCCATTATATATATATATATATATATATATCCCTCCTTTGTTCATCATCCTTCGTAACAAACTTTCCTACTGAAAACTTGGTACCTTGACAATGATATGTTCATTTTTAAAGCAAAAAGATTTAATACTCATCAAGAACTTCTAACTATATATCTAGGCATGTACAATATAGGATGCCATTCAGGCAACTCTGCTACTATTTTATGTGATATTAACATTATTTTTGAGCTAAAATACCGTTACAAATCGAATTATTATGTACTTTCATTAACAAAAATTTTTTTTATACCTGATTATACTTTTTGAATAATTTATAATTTTGATAATTGTATTATTAAATTTAAATAAATTCATATCAATCATAAGTTTGAATATATTTTAAATTAGTTTCAAAAAAATTCTTATATTTTGTAACAGTGGAATTAATCTTTATTAGCTAATCTTCTCACCAGCCATTCTGATTAAAACACATTGGAGTTAAAAAAGTTTAGTATTCTTCTGACCTGACCTGGGGAAGCCTATGTCTAACCAAGTCTCATTTCTGTTTAAAAGTAGTATCTTTATTGGGCTAAAAGTGGATCAAAATGACTTAACAACAAAATATACTGATGGGCTTATACTTTGGGACTAATATATTTTTTTCCCTTCATCATCTTGTTTAAGTATAGATTTACACAAATTTTAAGAAACAAGGGTATTAAGGTGGTGTATTTTTGATAAAAATGAGTAATTAAGATGAATTGTTACTACAGTACTTCTAAATAGACTAGACCATCTGTATAAATGAGAAATTAATGGGGAAAAAATATTATTTGATAATTACTATGTAAAACATATTAATGAACATTTTATAATTTTAACCCTTTAAAAAGATAGAGAATAAGCGAAACTAGAGCTAAAATTGCGTTAAGGACAAAAAGAGAAATAATGTAATGTTATTGAAGTTACTTTGTCTTAAAAAATGAAATTTCGGACCTCTTTGGCGATTCAGAAGCAAAATAAGAAGCTTATGTTGTTTTACCGAATAAGTGTTGCCTCTTGGAGACATGCTAGTAGTAAGGTGCTGCTTGTTTACATCTGATTACTTCTTAGTGAACGAGACATGCTAGTAGTAAGGTGTTGTTTGTTTACATCTGATTGTCTCTTAATGGATTGTCTCTTATTCGCTAAGAGGCATGATGCTATTTTTTTTTGTTATCTCTGAATGCCTCTTTATCGGTAAGACAGAAAATAAAATCTTAATAATTAAGAAGTACCTCTTAATGAATTTTTTTTGATAATTTTTTTTATATAAATATATTCAACAATATTATGCACTCATTTTTATTAAATTGAATATTTAAATTTATTAAATAAAATTTTACCATTTAAAATGGTAAAATAGTGTCATTAAGAGACAACTTTTTAGTTATCAAAGCGATTTTTAGATTCAGACCAAATAACCATTCGAGATGATCTAATTTATTAAAATTTATTAAGATATTATAATTATTCAAATCTTAATTCTCAAGTTTATCAAACATAACCTAAGTATTAAAACCTAATCAAACACAATCTAAAGGTAAAAGCAAGTTAGCTGTTGTATTATCTAAGTTCTTAATTCACTTGTCCCCATTACCTCCATGTTTAATTCAAGAATAAAATTGTATGAGCATCATTTAGAGTAGACAAAATTTAATTATGTTACTTTCGCTTATCATGGTATTGAACCAATCTCTTAGTGATAGTATTTTTCAATCTATATACATATAAAATACAAGTAACAATAGTTACACATTTGGAATGTCATAATTTTGACAAATTTATAAATTAAAACAGTTGTTAAGTTTTTTTTAGGGTCCTTTACATAAGTATACAACAAATAAAAAGTAATTACACTATTAGTATATCAACTAAATAATTACAAAAATAATAATCTTCTCATATTTATTTATAATATTAATATCCTTAATTTAGGGAAACACTCATCCGCTTATTCTCTTTCTCTCCCTTACCGCCTCCTCTCTCCTCCCTTTCGTCCTCCTTTGCCGCCGCCGCCCCCGCCGCCGCCGCTTCAACACCTTGAAGATGTAGATCTTGTAAGTCTTCTTCGTCTTCTTCTTCTTCTTCTTTTTCTTCTTCTTCGTCCTCCTCCTTTCTACGCCATAGCAGCCTCTTCCTTCGCCGTAGCAGTAACACCTTGAAGTTGTAGATCTATAGATCTTGAAGATGTAGCCGCCATGGACGCCGATCTCCTCATTTTAGCTACTAGTTTATCGCTTCAACACCTCCGCTTCTTCTTCTTTTTTTTTTCGTCCTCTCCTCATTCGCCGTCACGCCTTATGGACGCCGATCTCCTCATCCATTACCGCCACAACAATCCGTAAATTAAAGGAGAAGAAGATAAATTTTAGTAGTTGGTAGCCAAACATTTATACAAAGGTAACCATTTTAGTTTTTATGAAGAATCAAGAGAAATTTCAATGTTGTTGGTAACCATTTTTTTTTTTGTTGGTTACATTTGTATTAAGGTTTTGGCTTCAATCAAGATATAAAAAAAATCTATAATAGATTTTTATAATTAAATGGTAACCCAATAAAACTAAATTGGTTACCTATGTATTAAGGTTTAGCTACTAATCAGCATTATGAAAAAAAATCTACAATATTTTTTTTAATTAATTGGTAACCCAATAAAACCGAATTGGTTAAATTTGTATAAAGTGTTGGCTACCAATTTCACTATTAAATAAAAAATCTATAGTAGATTTTTTAAAATAAATTAGTAACCTAATAATAATCAGATTAGTTACTTTGGTTTGAATGTTTGGCTACCAACTATACTATGAAAAAATCAGTAATGTCCATATCAGACTACCAATCCTTCTTTTCGATTCAACAAACTTTGTATATATTGTAAATAGAGATGAGAGTTACGCTTTTATTTTTATTTTCTTCTTCTTCTTTAACAATGGTCGGTAGTATTAGGTTATGGATGCCGAGTTATGGATGATTATGGAAAGTAGTTGGCGGAGGGATAGAAGGGAGGAGAGAGGAGAGAACGCGTCTTTGAATCAGATCCTATTAAAACACTCAACTAAATTAAAGGGATAAGAATGCACTAATTTTGTAAATAAAATACCGAATATGCACTAGTTTGTAAATATTTTATGTATGCACTTTTGTTGTAATTATTTTTAAAAATGTAATAGAAAATATAATTGTTCCTTTTTTTTATTTATTATTATTGATTCTTTAATAGGCGGGTTACTCATGTTATGGGAAAAAAATGGGTGGACTACTTGTAGAATAATATCAAATTGACATTAGTAATATGAGATAAATCTTTAAAATATGAAGTGAAATGAATTGCATGGGCGGACCCAGATCTCCCGCGGACTGGGCCACAACTGGCAGCGCCGAGACAAAAAGACCTACTTTATTTGGGCTTAAATATATAAATTCAAAGTCCAAATTTTAGCAAGCGGGCTAGTCCGGCCCGTATACTTGAGCCAATTTTTGCCTAGTCTAGACTGGCACCCAATATGATCTTAATGACTAATGTTACAACGATAAACGATGGCTATAAAAAAAAGTTGATACAAAATAATATGTCAGATTATTATTATAAATAATAATATATCTTCCGGCTTTATAAGATTTTTTATTATAAATAATGATATAATTAATATATATTTTTTATTTCTAAAAGAATGAGTAAATATATAAAAAAAAATTCTTAACAAAATATAATGAAATAAGGATAATTATATCATTAGTGAGGTCTATTAGTATAAAAATAAAATTAAATATTATTTTATGAATATTATGGGACCATTAAAGATAAATTTTAAACTTTATTTATTTTATTTACTCTATTTTTATTTTTTAATATGTATAAAATTTACATTTTGCTCATTTTTTAAGAGAGAGAGAGTAATATTTTAATAATATATTTAGTATAATAAACTAATTTTATAATTTCATCCAATTATAATAATTAAAATATATGGAGTATAATGGACAGAAAATTTTCAGACTCCAAAAAAATTTATATATCGTTCATTATTTCGCCACATGCAAGATGAGACTATTACACATTCACGTATCCATCTTTTTATGTCCAATTTTAAAACGTGTTCAATGTTAATTTTTTAAAATGTAATTTTATTTTAGTTTTGAGTAAGTTAGATATATTTTATTATTTCAAGAAAGCTCAAATATATTCAAGTATTCAACCATGCAACAGTATTTTTCATATTTGGAAACACGAAAGCAAGTATCATTTGGGTTGAGAAAAAAATGAATAAAATCGAATAACTGAACCAAATCGATTTTTTAACAGAATTATTTCTTTTATCGGTTTGGTTTCGAATATAGAAATTAAACTATTCGGGTAACTGATTAATCGAATTAGAAACTTAAAAAAATAAAATTCTAATTTTTATTAGAATTTGATAGACTTGGTCATATAGATTATGTACTTATGTATTTATTGTTAATTTAAAATTATTAAACTAGCTTATCAATTATAATGATTGCGGATTGTGGTTAAATATTGTTTGAAAATTTTAATGTAAAATTTGTGACATTTTTTATTTTGTAAAGTTAAGTTTATATTTCAATTATTAATCGAATTTATTAGAGTTCCGATCAGTACATATATCGAATAATTATTTGGATAATAAAATTAGACATTCAATTATAATCGAAAAGACAATTTAATTCGGTTACTATAACCGAATACTGATCCGGGAGTGCCATAGACAATAACCTAACTTAGATGAACCTGATAAGGAGTAATGGAAATCAGTGACATCAGTCACAAACCCGGTATCCCATTTTGTCTAGCATAACATATATATCATGCGTGCGTGCGTGCGTGCGTTTGAATTAATTGGTGGAGTCTCCACTTAATTATGATTTGTTTCCTGCAAAACCCTAATAATCATCACCAGAAAATATTAGGTCTGAATGTGTGCGAGACAGAGGAAGATGATGACAAAAATAAGACTCCTCTTATGTAAAATTTTCAGCCTTATAATTATGATGTATGTACATATATACATGATCACGATCACATAGGTAGAATTTAAAATTATTCTAACTCTAATTTATTTTATCTTATCACAAATTTAAATGTTGATCGTAATTTAAATTCGTGACATTTTTTTCAAACATATAACGAACCCTATATGAAATATCTTTAAGCGCATTTAGGAAGGGATCGGACACAAATAACTTTTTTTTTCCTTTAGTTGTTTCACAAATTAATAATTAAAGTTTCACGCTTGCTTTAGTTATGGTGCAAGTAATTTCATTTTGACTATTTGGTATGAGTAGGAGTGAGCAAAAAACGGATAAAACCGAATTACCGAACACAACCGAATTTTTTTAACCGAATTATTTCGATTTTTCAGTTTTTTTTCTAATTTCGGTTATATCCGATTTAATTTTCAGTATTCGATTTCGGGTATGGTTATAAAAAAATAGGCTATTCGGATACCCGAATAACCGAAACTCACATCACTAATTTCCTTGAAGTGATTGTGGGCTTGTTATACTCGAATTTGCCCCATCGAAATTTCTGGGGGCTATATTTGGGGCTTATTGCTTATCAATCTATAGGATTCGATTTTTGGGCGATGATTTGCTCGGATTATTGGTTTATCCGGTGCTTTCCGATCCGACTTCTATGGTTCTATTGCTTATCTTCTTAATGTTTGATTTGGATAGTTTTTGAAGGTTCTGTTGTGGTCCTTCACGGATTCCTCAGCTTGAATGTGAAAGAATGAGTCCATCCATAACATGCCGCAGTAACCCGTAAGTATTCAAAAGAAAGTATCACAACCACGATGAGACCGTGGAGTTGGTCCGGTTTGATTCCTAAGCAACCATGGTGGTCCGTTCGTCGATGTGCCGCTTCTCGTGGCTTCTCATTGTTATGTCCTCGCCGTCGCCTCTGGAGGTTTGATTGAGTGTTTTTAATGGATAATATGTTTCGTTTCGGAACCCAATGGGGTCGCCGGATTGTGTGGCTTGTGCTTGATTGCGTCACGGATTAATGGATAACTGCTCGCTCTATTCTAATCTTAATGCTTATTACTAATTTGCTATTGTTGGGCTTATTGCTAATTTGCTATTGTTGGGTTTTCATGTAATGGGTTTTATTTGGTCAGTGGGTGGGCTTTTTTCAAGTTCGGTTATTATTCTAATACCCGAATGTACAATTCTAGATTTCGATTTTGATAATTCTGTTAGTTCCAAATTTCGGTTAGTGTTTCGGATAGTAAAATTATGAATAATTCAGTTTTCGGTTATAACCGAATAGCCTATTCGGTTCGGTTATAACCGAATGATCACCCCTAGGTATGAGTTGATAACTTGATATATTTGGTCTCCTCTCTCCCATGTCAGTTTTTAATGATAAGAGTCACAAAATCATAATACTAGCTAGCTAGCTAGCAAGCATATGCATGTGATGGACAATAAGATATGTTTTATCATACTACTAGTACTAGTCCATTTTGCCAAGTTTAATAATTTACCTGAAACCAGGTCATGATGAAACAGTAATGTTACAAGTATAGAAAGAAATATATATATATATATAGGGAATCCATCCATGGCAACAGGTTGCCATGAATACTGTTATAACAACCCACTTTTGGACCATTGATTAACTTATTAGAAGGCTTAGATTGAATGTCATAAATGCCCAGCTGACACAAGCTTTACCGGCTTTTATTTTAATATATTGTATTGTATGGTCAACTGTTGTCATTTTAATAATTTTAAAATAATTTTTTAATATTAAAATACTCCAGTTTAGCACAACTTCAATTCTAAATTTAGTATTTTTTAAGCATTTCTCTATTATATGGGATGACTCATCACATTAAAGTTGCATTAAAATAAATAAAAAATAATCCAACGGCATAAAACAAAATGTAAATAAGTTGAGAGATGAGAAAATTGATTAGTGAACTTTATTAAAATCCTTGAGAAAACTTTAATATTTTTATTCGGATGTCAAAAAAAATATATGTCAAGTTCGTATAATATATTTCTTATCAACTAGTCAAATTAATAAAAAAATATATGTCAAAATAATATATTTTTAACTAATTAACAATAAAAAAATATGTCAAAACAATATATTTTTAACTAATTAACAATAAAAAATATAGGTCAAAATAATATATTTTAACTAATTAACAATAAAAAAATATATGTCAAAACAATATATTTTTAACTAATTAACAATAAAAAATAGAAAATGCTTTAAATTCTATTGGATTATATTTTAACTAATTAACTAATATATGTCAAAACACTTAATTTTCTCATCTTCTCGGTTGCATAATTTGTACCGGTTGGATTATTTTTTATTTTTTTAATACAACTTTAATGTGATGAGTCATCCCATATAATAGAGAAATGCTTAAAAAAAATACCCGATCGATATAAGTTGTGCCAGCTGGAGTATTTTAATATTAAAAAATTATTTTAAAATTATTAAAATGATAACAGTTGACCATACAATGCAATATATTAAAATAAAAATTGATAAAGCTTGTGCCGGCTGGGCATTTATGACATGGATGGATTCCCATATATATATATATATATATATATATATATATATATAAGTGAAAGTCAGATCTACAACCAGATTCATTATTGGAACAACCCCTTTTTTGACCCCATGTTGTAGCCGTTGGAGCAAAAAAAAAAAAATTATAACAAACCGCTACATGTTATAGCAGTACAATAAAAAGAGTTGCTCCAAAGAATAAAGTTGTCATGGTGCAACCCCATATATATATATATATATATATATATATATATATATATATATAGAAAATGGGTATGCACAACAGCTTTTTTTTTTACATACAAGATCCAAAAAACGACGCTGCTTTTGGAGTTAAAAAAACACGGCTTAAGGCTTCTCTCCTTCTCCACACAAGCGTAAGTGGCTTCTCCCAAATCTATCTGCATTGAGAGCTTCATCCTCCCTTTTCCCAAATCGATCGGCAAGAAAAAGAATTTCCTACTTAAGCTTCTCTCTCCTGCTCAGAACCTTCTCTCTCTTCGAATGTATTAATTTTGTAAATTTAAGAAATTTAGGGTTTATTTGGAACCAGTTCTTCATCTCTCTTCGATGATTTTTTCATTGGTGAACCAATTTAATTAGTTTCATCCCCAAATTAGTCCTTTTTCTTTGTGATTTTTCCTAATTTTTCTTAATTACATCGATCCGCTTTTTCCGCCACGCTTTCTTCTCTTAGCTATTTTGTATTTTGATTTTGAAATTTTTGTAATCGAACACCAATCGGATTTTTAGATGGAAAATACATGCGACAGCTCCCATAATATTATGATTGTATATAGAAATATACTTTTTGCCTATTTGCCTACAAGAGTATAATATAAGCTACAAGTTGAAAATTTATGTGATAAGCTTCATGTTTTACCCCTATGAGTGTATAAATTATGTAGGGGTTGGTATTTGTCGACTAAAGAAGTCGCATTTGTAAGTTTTAATATTGATCTAGGAAGATATTTAATACATTTTCTTCATCGTCAAGTCCAAAGTTATAAAGAACTTGATGTTAGTCCATGTAAATGGTCGGGTGGCTAAAATGATCATTAAGACTTGGTCCGTCATGAAAGTCCGCTTTTACAAGTCTCGTGTTCTTAATAATGCTCAATATTGCAATCAATACTCAATATTCCAACTTACTTGAGATAATGAGACCTAGTATTTTTAAATCAACTGTAAGTTTTAAAGATTTTTATATATTTAAAATTGATGCAATTCATTTACTATTTATAAACAATAAGTTTCTAATATGATTTAAGCTCATCATGTCTTAACTTGATTTAACCAACAAATAGCTAGCATATAAATATTAATCTAATAATTTTGTGAATTCATTAATGGTTAATTACATTTTATGCTTTTTGCTTTCTCGGGAAGGAGTTATGGAAAGATAAACACCAATCGGATTCTCGCTTCGCATTTCACATAATATCTTGTGTAGTCCCGCCTCGCTTCGCAAGCAAGAGCTTATACTGAGAAACCTATTCAGCATCAAGCCTATGGATTTCCGAAGCACTGGTCGTTAAAAACTCAAAAGTCATCAAGATCAAGACAAAGTAAATCTGGTGGCCACTTTGTGAACTCAGAGCATTCTGCAGACCATAAATCAGAAATGCCGATGTGTTTTACCCATAGATGCTCCTCCTTCCTAGTCAAAACTTCTAGGATTAGTATGATATTTTTAGCTAATGCAAATTTGTGGTATTTGCTACTCCATTTGTGCACTTAGAAAATATAGAACATTATGCATTGGTGTTGTGATTCCTGAACATTGAGATGGATATGTTGTTCATTGATTACTATTGTACATAATTTTTATTGTAAAATTATGGCAGAGGTGATATGTTACAACTCTGATTGAGCATGAAGAAGAACATGGAACATTGAGAGAAAACAATAGATTTTCCTTTGTTGTGCAAAATTTATTTTGATTTTGCTTTGAAGTTAGATGGAATTAATTTTATCTCGGATGGCATTGTTAATATATGATCTTAATTAGAAGGTTGTAATTGAGTACCAAGTTATAAGTTGGTATTGGCTAGGCTTCCAATTTTTGATTTCCTACCATCGATATACGGAGGAGGAGCTTAAGGAGGATATAGTGAATTTCACCTAAATTTTTGTTTCTTTCTTTGATGAATATAGATTTTAAAGTAAAAATCGAGAAGATGTATTCATATAAACCTCATTTATCGTCCATTCTTCTTCATAGCGGCCAAATTAAAAAATGTGTAAGGAGGGAGGAGTGTGAGCTAGCAAGAAAGACATTCACAATTGATAAATCATGTATCATATCAAGAATAAATCAATATGATGGGCACAAGTTTGATAAATAAGCAATTCATGAAATGGTAAGTTTAAATTAAAGGGCAAGTTCATAAGATACATGTTGATGAGCTTTACAAACTAAATCTGGCGCAGATCGCATTCACGCTTAACAAAATCACCAATAACCAAGCACAAGAAAGTATGTAATAATCATCCTTCAAAAATAATCATCCTTCAAAAGAAAGTAAAGAACTCTAAGGAGGATCTATAGTCCTTTATACAAGAAACGACTAATATGAAACAAAAGATTATAGTGGACTAGGACTTAAGTAGGGCATTATCATGATGTCGCCATGGAAATGTCTCCTCACCCTCGATCAATCATCATCATGGCGGTCTTCATTGATTTCATCTAGAATCACCACCCGCGTATGGCACTGAAAAAGACAAGAACTATATATTAGACACCATCCAGTTTTATAAAGAAATCAAGGAAGCATCCAGTTTTATAAAGAATCAGTTATCTAACAATGTAATGTACTAATATAAAAAATCAGTAAAGTTCCCTTTTTCATTATCGTTGTCTTTGTTATGTTGATTTGCTATTAATACACAACAATAAAAATAAAAATTAAATATTTATAGAGTCCAAACAAATATATAAAAAATATAACAAAATAAACGATTTTGTTTACTCCTTACTTCTTGAGCTACCTCTCTACCCGATTGAAATCTCGAGGCTCCCCTTGGTCTACCTTTAGTACTAACTGGCCCATTGGGATCACACACTGTTATTTCTGGAATGTCAACAAAGGAAACAACTGGACTAGATGTTTGATTACTTGAATCCATCTGACATATCACATCTTGCAATTTTTTCTCCTTTATCTTTTTTATCATATCATCCAACAAATATTCAACTTCATTAAAAATTGTCAATGATGAAGTAGCATCTTGTAACACTTTGGACATTTTTGATTTAAGGGAAAACACCATCATAGGAGTTACATCAACCTCGCTTGATGAACATCTAATGTGAGACCCCAGATTTTATCAATAAAGATTTAAATTTTGTCGAAATAATTTTTAATATTATGGTGTGAATTTGAGATAATATTATAGTTGTGGGTAGTATTTATAAATTTTGCAAAGTATGCAAGTGGTTATATTATATTCGATTGGCCTCGGGAATATTCGGTTTAGTAGGAATATTCAGACAACTACTAATCATTGGTGGATCCCACAATGTAATTATCATTCGGATCGAGAAAACGATAAAAATTATTTTATTGAAATAACTGGCGGAAGTTTTACCGTTGACATTGTTGAACTACTCGGTAGTAAAAGAATACGAAGAATACGTGTGGTTGCATAAGAAGACACCAGATTGATTATCGATGCTTATGTGAGAAGTCACTCGGTTTGATTCCATTATCACGATTAATAATATGAATTATTATAATGCGATAATGACGCTTTTGTTTTATTCAGTATTATTAACGTAATAAAACGAAACATCTTTTTATATAAAATGTAATACTTTATTAAAGTTATTCTATAAATAGAATATATTATATTTTATTACGATAGTGTTGTATAAGATTTTGTGATAGTGTTTTGCATAGTGTCAGATAGTAAAATGTTTTATATAAATAGAATATATTATATTATATTTAAAAGATTTTGTTTTAAATATGGACCGCCGATTAAAGTAAATCAATCTGGACCGCTCATGGATTAATTACTACGCATTCTATTTTCCTATAAATAAGCTTATTCCTTCATTATTTTCTTTTAATTCATTTAAACTCTAAAGAGAGAAATTTAGAGAAGTTATAGAGAGAAAATCTATATAGAGAGAAAGAAGAAGAGTATTCTCGGTACTTCACTACTTTGATATCCAAAGGTGTCTTTTACGGTAGGGATATTATTTGTTGCATCCGTAAGTGGGTGTTATTCTTTCTTATTCATGAAGAGAACTTCGTTATTCCATTCATTATTATTCGTTGGAATAACTCGTAAAAGTGGCATACCCTATACATAACCTCGTGATATGCCAGATACCCTATACTTGGTGATCTTTTCGTTATTCCATTCTTTATTATTCTCATTGAATATCCGTCTCGTGTGTTTACGGGACCGGTTCCATTGTTTATTATTCCGCATTTATTATTCATTTGGAATATCCCATCGTGTTTTACACCGACCGGTTCCATTGTTTATTATTCAAAGATTTATTATTCTGTTGATCATCACATGATTGTGAATTTCACCGATTCGGTTCCGTTATTATTATTTTGTTGGAATAACTGCTCATGGGCAAGCACCGCATGCGTGGTGATTTCTTTTGTTATTCCATTCTTTATTATACCAGGTTGGTTAAAACTTTGATTTCTATACTCCATGAAATTAGTAGAATATCCTCGATATTTGCGTTTCATCCAAAGATCTTTTCATGAAAATATTCTTCCGATCATTCTTGAATTTTACTCTACAAAACAAGATTCTTGTTGACAATTTGGACGTTACTAATTCTCGGATAAAATAATTTTGAACTTGTTTTATTGAATTATTATGTCATCATCATCATCTTCATGTTATATTATGTTATCTTTCGCTTACGCATAGATGAACTTAGTATGATTATGACTGAGGATCATTCTAAGATAATCATGGCTTGTTATAAATGATGTGATAAAAGTCCTCGTTGGGGTTCAGAATGCAAATGATGGATAGTTTTTGGTATGATTATGACTGGGGGTGATTCGGTAGATAGTCGTGACCATTGATAATTTGATGAAAATCCTTGACCGTGGTAGTACGAGGATGATTAGATATTGTGGTTTATTCATTAAACCGAGTCTTAGTGATAAAAATTTATGAAAACCTTTTAAAACCTAAAAGATAGTAGATTTTATTTTCTACTTGACTCTTTTAATGGATCAGATATTCCACTGCAGCTTAAACCGGGTTGTCTATTGTATTTTATCGGTTTAACATCGTTGAAGGCTAATGATAATTTATTACGCATTATCTTAGTCATAATATTTTTCATGGGCTAGTTGAGCTCACCCTTTCTTTCATCGTTTCTCTCGTGAAATGAGAATATAAATTTGGGATTTAGCCTGGGAAAAGAGTGATGGTCCCGAAGATAAGATTAGTAGTCCTCACTATTATGTTAAATAAGGTAACAATAAATGTAATGAGGACTCCTTGAGTATGGATATTGTCTAAATGACAATATTCTATTAGAACTCTCGGTTTATGTATTGTCAGATATTACACTTACGGATGTATAATTAAGTTTGTATTTGAATTTATGTACCATGTAAGTGGCGACCCAAGATGGGTGACGTATACCTAATTTTGGGGGCGTCACATCTAACAATATCAGGTCGATACTTAGCATCCATAGTCCATCTTTTCAATATATATATTTCTGGAATGGAAACAAAATTTTTAAATCTCATAACACAAATGATATGCTTGCAGATATCATTCCTTCCATCTCGAACTTTCAGACAAGAACAATTAAGAGTCTGTCACCATCATACAAGACAGTTCTCCAATTAGCTTTAGGACTCGTGCTCTTTCCAACTTTGTATTCAATTATGTCTCCATCCTTCCTCACCTTCTCCTTCCAATAGGAATAACTAGCCTTAAATTCAGTGTGAAATATGTCAAACATTTTTCTAGTGTAGAGTTGTCCAGCTTGTTTCTCAATCTCCAACTCAGTCTCGTATATAGGGTGAGAATTTTTGTCTTGAAATCTTCTTCTTTCTCTCATTTCGACGAGATACAAGAGCATTTTCATATTGCGTCACAAACTCATTCAATGGAGTTAACGCATGAACAAATCCATCAAAAAATGAATTAATACTCTCACTACGTTGAGTAGATGTCATTCCAGCTGTAAAGATGTCTCTGAAGTATGCAGGAACCCATTGATGTCGCATTTCATACAAGTTCATCAACCAAATATTATTATTCAAATCATACTTCTTCTTCAAAATTTCCCAAACTCTCCGATTCTAATATGGTTTCACTTTATAAAATCATGCTTTATACTCATCACAAAATGCTTTGATCTTTAGAACGAAGGAGATGAAGTCTCTCCGTGATATGCTTCTCAATGTGCCAGCTTAATGTAATCGATGTCGAGTATTAGGAAAGACTTTCTTTATAGCATTGCAAATAAGCATGATCTTGATCTCGTTATAATTACCCCATGATCTTTTCCACACACGCATTTCTTCCACTCTTGAAACAACCATATAAAAGATTTCTCTTTCTCATTTGCAAGTAAAGCACAACCAAACAAAATAGATTGTCTCGTGGTGATTAACCCCGTGAATGGAGCAAATGGTAATGAAAATTTATTGGTTCGATATGTAACATCAAAAGAAACTACATCACTAAATTGTAAATATGACGATATCGACCTCCCATCTACCCAAAAAACACTTTTTAAGATCATGATCCTTCTTCAAATCTATGGCGAAAAAAAAAATGATGGGTCACTAACTCTTTTGCTAGAAAATGATGAACTACGTAAATGCATTCGCGACCAACCATATTCTTTTCTCTCAGATGTGCAAATGATCTACACATTGTTGTGTTGTTATCATCTCACGCTCACCATTCCCATGAGCATTAACCATTTTTGCAATTGTTGATGGGCTTAATCCAGGTTTCACGATCTTCTCCATCAAATTTTTGATCGTTTGACTACGATGATACGTCTTATGAGAGCGATGTTTCCATCGCCGATGAAGGGCTAGTAAACTCGTGATTATGCTTTCATCACAAAAACTAGTAACACGCCATGTCTTCGTTTTTGGTTTAAATGGATCCACATCCTCGCATCTACGATGATCTTACTTGTCTTCGCTGCGTTTCTTCTGCTTCTTCAAGTGTTTGATCTTTATCTTTGCAATTCCACCTTTTACTACAAATAATTAATCGACCTATTACCTCCCCAAGTTTTAGATTTGTCAAGATTCACAAACGAGTCCGAATCCTTTACGCCAGATACGATTATACATCGCAGACAAGGCGTCGTCCTCGACTAGAAACGATAATCCAACCTATGAAACTTCTATCGAAGTTTTTGTATTGTCGTCCTCTACATTAACACTGGAACGAAAAAAAGAACATATAATTCAATTGATAATATAATTCAAAATTCAAAATGTTGGGTGAATTTTTTACTCGTGTCATGAAGGTTTAACGTCGACTCGAAAGTGTTGTAATGGTGCGTCGCTCGCATTGTCGCGACGTAGCATTATCCGGCGAGAAGAAGCTAATAGGAGACGACCGTTGAAGAGACATGATTTTTAGAGAATTTACAAACAAAATTAAATGACATAACATATTTACCCATTTACATAGCGATTTTTGAACTATAATGACATAGTTACTTAAAATTATTCACAAATAATTTAAAGGAAACATAAACAGGTTAAAAGGACAAATTCCATATAACATCAGCTCTAGAAAAATTATTCACGAACGCATCTTGTTTTTAAAAACCATCCAAGTCTCTATTGTGTGTGTGTGTGTGCCTATGCAAAGCAAAAACAACACCAATGCATTAAGAACCACATTCAAATTATCTTAATTTTCCGTGAAGTCTTAAAGCAACCACATTATATATTACCAGCAAAATATAAAACAAAATTCTATTTTCCATTCGCAGATTCCACATTTCATTATAAATGACTCTATCTCAGAAACTTGAAACGATTTCTACACTTCTGCTACATTATAAGATTTAAAAATTCATACAAACCCACGATTGTTGCAGAAGAGCAGAGGAACAATCGTGGTGAAAAACCCATTAAAACTCACCAAATCTTTTTAAAGGGTCATGTAAACCCTAGAAATCATCATACGCTCAAACCCTCACCGAATCGAGGTGTGAATCAACGAGGTCCGAAATAGAAGTTGAGATCGAATCGATGAACAGCCAGTAATTACAAATGCATTGGTCCGAAGTCGCGATGGTAATTACAATGCCACGGTGATTTTCAAGAAGTGGTAGGGATTTCTATACACCAAGAGGATTTGGGAGAAGTTTTACGCGATTGTGGAGGAGGAGGTATGACGATCGAGGAGGAGAAGGAGAGAAGGTTACGAACCGTAGAGAGAGAAGCTTAGTCGGAAATTCTTTTTTGCCGATCGATTTTGTTTGGAAACAAAGAAAGTGAAAAGGGAGGATGAAGTTCTCATGCCGATCGATTTTGGGAGAAGCCCTTACTTACGACCGTGGAGAAGGGAGAGAAGTTTTAAGCCGTGTTTTTTTTAACTCCAAAATGACGCTCGTTTTGGATATCAAAAAAAAAGACAATTTGCAAGATATCCCATTTTCCATATATATATATATATATATATATAAAATAAACTCTTGATGCAATATCTTAGACAAAAAGTTAGGTCACAACACAAAGCACAAATTCATAAAAGCCGTACGAAGTGTAGTACAACAAGCATTGCAGACCTACTCTGATTTGACTTCCTTCCAAGCATTTCTCCATGGGGCCACCTGCCCATTTGCCCAACTTTACTCGCACCGGCACTTTGTCGCAACATGTTTTATGGGTTCTACTCCTAATAGGCTAATACCATCACATTAGTTCATGCTCAATAATCTTTGTGTAGTATTACATTACATTTTAATATTATAGATCTACCACCTTTTTTTAAGGTGTAATAATTAGACTTATGTTATGCCCATTCATTAAGAGAGTTTTCTATATCTTTAACTCTACTTTTTATTTTCCGGAGTTTTTTCTTGGTTCTAAACATAAATAAAACTATTTTTTTGGGTCATATTCTTCGGACAATTTTAGCTATCAGTACTATTCCGACTAATAAATATGTGGCCGAACTCATTCGATTAATTGAGAGCTGAGATTAATTTTGGTGTAGACATGAACGAACCTCTTAGGTTTAGTATACTCCAATATTTCTAAGTTTGATATTATTTTTTATTATTATGTTAAGATATAAGAGTACATTATATATATATATATATATATATATATATATATATATATATATATGGAGAGACTCTAAAGTTTAACTTTAAAAAGCAAACTAAAGATTTAAATCGTCGTTTTCAAGGTCTATGGCTACGGATCAATCGTCGCCATGACACCAAAGATATATATATATATATGGATCGGATCAAGATACCTTTATTTTTCAATTAGTAGCTCACCCCCTTTAGCGATGGACTTGGCGACGATCGTTATACAACCGTTGCCTCATACTTTTAATGACGCAATATGTTGTCCATCGCTAAAAGTATAGACGACGATTTGTCAGATGAATCAAACCGTCACGGATTCGCTCTCTAAAGGGTGGTGTTTAATGAAGTAAAGATGGTATGCAGATGACTGATCTTCTCTCTCTCTCTCTATATATATATATATATATATATATATATATATATATATTACTCATTTGTTCCATCTTTAGTGTAATAGTCAATATTTTAATTTTTAAACCGACGCAAGTCTTGGTTTGAAAGTCAAAATGAGGCGACAATAGTCATTAGTCTGGCCGTAAGAAGGAGGCGCGCCTAAGAGGTGCGACCATAGTCATTAGTCTGACCGTAAGAATCTATTAATTAAAATAGTAGCGATAGCTAACGTTGACTGTGTAATAGAACCCTTATATAAATATACATAACTATAATTTTTTATTAATGACCACGAGCACATCTCTCTCTTTTTTTATACTTTTTTTCTTATTATAATTATTTAAGACCATGCGAGAGACATAAAACCTTATCTCAGCCCTACAAGAAAAAAAGACCTTACGAGTTGCAGAAAATATGTTCAACAAGTTTATGTGTTTATATTCTATGAGATTTGAACCGTAAGGAAATGAGAAGAGTCGCAGTAGACTAGAGTCAGTTAGAGCCCATTGCTACCTCGAGCAACAAGCGGGAGATTAGCAAGCACTATACATGCCACCAAAAATTAGAGTTCCAGTTTAGTTCACCTCTTTTCATCTTGCTAATCTGATGATGAGAAGACAAGAAGAAATGGTTTCATTAACATTTGTATCTTAATCTAACCTGTGAACCCTGCCAAAAAATGATCATCACCCACTATCACACAAAGTCAAATCCTGCATCAACAAAAAGTAAATCAATCAAAGGTTATTGCTCGATTTATTTAATAATCAATTCAACAAGAAGTGAAGGAAATAGTAGTATTAAAAAACAAATTAGCGAGAGAGAAATGGAAGAAGTTTCCTATCCAATGCAAGCAACAAAGTGATAAACATAAAGAGAGATGGTGAACATGTAAAGCACTAATTCCAGTGATAATGGATCTTTTTCAACTCTAATTATGTCAATTTCAATAGTTCACAAAGAACCTAAGACCATGAGCAAAATTTAAAATATACTACATCGTTTCCATGGTTTCCCTTATGTAAAATTTGTAAACATTAAGGATGTATTAAGGATTCTACGCTCATTCCTAAAAATAATAAGTTGTTAGTTCGTTCATTCCGATAACGAAATTATAATAAAAAATTATTGACACTTCCAATAATTTGAAAGGGAATAAACGCAAACAAGAGCAAGCTATATTGTGTTTCAAATCACCACTCATATATTAAGGAAAAAACTAGTCCCATAATTCAAGAAACACAAAATATTGTTGAAAAATTAGCAATTGACTGATCTATATTGAAAAAGCAAACCAATAAAAAGAAGGGACTCTATTTGCAGAATAAAGGCAGACAAGATTCACCAATGCAAGCTATATTTGTGTTTCAAATTTCACCACTCATTATATTAAAGAAATTCACAGGAAGCAAGCATGGCAGCCAAAAGAAAACACTATCCCTTGGCATGATTAATAAATTGACAAACACTTGTCACACGGTTGAAACATTTCTTATCCATCTAATCAAGGAAGGGAATGTTTTTCCGTGTTCAAATCGCGTCCTCTAAATCACAATTTCATGGTGCAAATCTTTGCTTTGGAGCTAAAGCAAGAATGAAAAGTAAAAAAAAAAATCAGTAGAAAAATTAAAAAAATGATCCTCTTTATTCTTCTTCTTTCTTTAGCCTTGGCCTGTGAAAGATCAATTCTTCATCGTGTCCACGTCAAAAGAGAATAGGAGCCACCATTTAAATAAATTAACTATCAAGAGAGTTGTTAGTGGGTTGATAAAAAGCCATGGTACGACCACCGTACATTTACCTGAAATGAGTCGTATCAATGCGATAGTACTGTGGCACCAAAAAATAAAATAATAAAGAGGATTGTAGCATTCATTTGCCAAGCACTCAGAGATGGCAATTTATATTAGGAATACTACGAAGAATAAATTTTTCTGAACGAGAGCAATTGCTTAGGAGGTTCAGTAGGACAATCAGCGGAAATTTACTTATCCAGATCATCTGTATATAAATGCTAGGAATATTATCTTTAGATAGAAGTAAACTTTAAAGAGGATGATCCTGTTTATATTCAAAAATATTGAGCTGACTTCCGAGAAAATTGTATCCTGCCTTCCACAATCTGTTCTTCCAAGGGGCCAGTAGTGGTGCAGGATTCAAGAATTTTATTTTGAAACTAGTTTCTGAAAATATACTTGCAGCCACATTGGTGGGATATGATAACCCTCACAATTAATTTGCACAAGAAAAAAATGCAAAAATAAAATAAGTACCATGGAGCATTTTGAACATGACGTATATCACCAAAAGAATGATCGACATTGTAAAATTGCACTAAAAAATTAGTCTTTTAAAACCAGAAATTTAATTGAAAGAAACGTAGCATATAAAATATTAACAGACGATGGATAGTGGCCCAATATGAGACACTGCACTATAGCTTAAGATTGTGTCACCATATGATAAATCATCACTGGTTTGGCAGCTTCAACCTTCTCCATATAATACTATACTCCAGCTACGTATTGAAATTTGACTCATTTTGTTCAATTTCTCAAGCTAATTCAACATATATTATGGCCATTTCTGAACCCCAAAATTCTAAATGAACATGTGTATAAATATACAACTTAATCCATTAAATACATGATTTTCATGCTACAAGAAAAAGAAAATTATTGATGCATACAGGAAATAGTCCCAATCAATTTCAATACTAGCGACATGATATTGCAAGCATTTCTCCTATCATTGAGCATAATAAAGAGATGGAAAGAATAGGGAGGGATTGCTGAATTTTGTTTCGTGATATAATTACTGCACATTAGGGGGTTGATCCCTGATGTATAGTTGGATTATCCAAAACCGTAAAAAATATACTGCTACAGTCAAATCACACCCAAAAAACTAAATTATAGTAGCTTAACATAGCCCAAATGTCCACGATCAGGTTTGATTCAACAAGGCATTGTATTAATTGTTGCGAAAAGACCATTGTCCACAATATTTCAAAGGTTTCAGCTGTGGCCAAGCGTGTTCCAATTAGTTCACTAAGTAACAAATGAATTCACATCTGGATTAATGTTTATATGGGCTACAGTTAATTGTGATTAACCTTTTTTGGCCAAACCAATAGATAGGTGTGCAAGAGGCCAATGTCCACTTTGGCACTTAAGTGCAACTAGTACCTACCCACTTCCTATATCTCATTGGAACCATGGATATATATATATATATATATATATATATATATATATATATATATACATGCATTCTCTTCAGCTCAACTTCCATACAAGAGAAGGATACTCGATCAAGAAAATAAGAAGAAAAAACGAGTTAACAGAAACAACTAACCATGAACTCAACCACGATAGATATTCTAAATGAATATAAAACAGTTCTCAACCAGAAGAGGAAAATTCCTCTTCGTTCTTATGTTTTTCTTCTCTTGTGGAAAATACATGCAACCAAGATATGAGAAAGGTGATTCATAGTATCAAGGTTGGAATTATGTTGGTTTTGGTTTCACTTCTATCTCCTTGATCCACTCTTCAAAGAAGTTGGGGAAAATGCCATGTGGGCTATCATGACAGTCGTGGTTGTCTTTGAGTTCTTCGCAGGTTTGTCTTATATAATGTTAACAATTAGCAGGGTAGCTTGGTTGATTCATTGTAAACTCTCTAGCAAGTATTACTGCTATTTTACTTAGCCACTCTAAGGAGTTTAAAACGTATTACTTCAAATATGTGTGCAGGTGCTACACTAAGCAAGGGCTTAAATCGTGCAGTTGGAACTATTTTAGGTGGTGGATTAGGCTGTTTGGCAGCAATTTTAGCAGATGAATTTGAAGGGATTGGCAATGCTGTAATTGTTGGAACTTCTGTTTTCATCTTTGGTAAGAATTAAGAACAAATCCAATGATAAGTGTAAATTGTTGTCCTAGTTTTTTTACATGGTTATTTCTTTTGCTGATGACATCATGAAACATTACACACACTATACAGCAATTTTAAAATTCTTGATGAGAAATTGTTCTGTGCACAAAAATCATGACCGAGAATCACATAATGTAAAGGGATAAGTTGGTTCTTTTGTCATACATAAGTTACTAGTAGCAACAACATATACAGTTACTTAAAAATTATAGTTTATGATTAATTCATGTGCTACATATCTGAAGAGACAAATAACATAGGTTCAACTATAAGGATTTTTAGGTCTTATTAGCAGATGTACCTGATATTTGAGTCCCACTTCCTAACTTGAGTTTCGACGCTAGTTGGCTGCCTCTGACAAATGTGACTTCCATGATGAGTATATAGTTCTTGTCATATTTCACAATTATTGAGAATATCTAAAAAACATAATCATGATACTAGGTGCTGCTGCCACATACTCCCGACTGATTCCAAGCATTAAAAGGAGATACGATTATGGGGTTCTGATCTTCATTCTTACCTTCAATCTGGTTGTGGTATCTGGTGTTCGAGCTGATAAATTCATGGAATTAGCCCGTCAGCGTCTCTCGACAATTGGAATGGGTTTTGCCGTCTGTATATTCACCAGCTTATTGATCTTTCCCATGTGGGCTAGTGATGAACTTCATGACTCGACAGCATCCAAGTTCGAAAAATTAGCTGGTTGTATAGAAGGTAACTTGTCACATATGATGATATCTGATACATATGTACATATAATTTCCCAGTTTATATTCTCTAAGCTTTAGATACTTCATATAATATAAAATCTGAAAAAAAAAAATTGAAGCTCAAGAACAGAGAGAACAAATTACAAAGTTTAATTTCTTTTACAATCCCTTCTATGTTAGCTCATTTACTATCCCTCAAGCAGCAAGAAAGTAATTTAAGATAGCTTCTGTAATGTATGAGCAGGATGCTTGGACGAATACTTCAGTATAGTCGGAGAAAATGAAAACCAGCCAAGTGCTAATGTCAACAGTTGCAAGTCAGTGCTACACACAAAGTCAACTGAAGAGTCCCTGGTACATTATTTATTCTTAGAAATTCATTTCACTGGACAAAGATGGATTACACAAGCTTAAAATTCCTATAAACACCATAAATATATAAATGAAATCTTTAGCGGTAAAATATGTCGCTCCATTACTTGGAACATATTTACCTAATTTCAGTAGTTTGGAAACATGTGTAACTTAGGGATCCTTTGTTATGCAATTCAGGCAAATTTTGCAAAGTGGGAACCGTGGCATGGAAAATTTGGGTTGAACTATCCTTGGGAGAAATATCTACGGATAGGAGAAGTTCTTAGAGAGCTTGCTGGAACCATTCTGTCCCTTAAAGGGTGTGTTCAATCACCAAAGCAGGTTTGGAATCATCTCTGTTATCTTTAAAGTGATGGAACATTGCCAATGATAATTGATTTAATTTATAAATATTTTTTACATCATTCATAAAATAAATGGTTAAATCATTATTATTTTCTTAATAAGTTAATAATTAATCTCGAATGTGTGATCAGCCATCATCAAAACCAAGACAAGAAATCAAAGAGCCATGCGAAATTGTTGGATCGAAACTTCTGCAGATTCTGAGAGGGCTTGGAGAAAGTATAACTAAAATGAAGAAGTGTCATGCTAAGATCTTGATAGCACCAAAGCTGCAGTCCATGAAAATAGAGCTGAGCCTGGTTAAATCTCCAAAGCTAGAAGAAGCACAGAATGGTGAAGGTATTGCCATTGCAAGCTTTGTGTTTTTATTGATGGAGATGATGGAAAAGGTGGAAGTATTAGCAAAAGAGGTGGAAGAACTAGGAGAGATGGCTGATTTCCAAAGTAAATAGCAGAGCAATGGGTGCTGTTACTTCGGTATATAACCATTACAGCCAATTTTCGCACTATAAGTGTGTATATATGTATAAAAGAAAATGATGTTCACAGGAGAAATTATATCTCCTCACATCTCCCCCAGCTAAAACAGACGGAAAAAATTACTAGATCTATACACGGGACAATACATCATCTGAGACCACATAAATATATATTTAAGGAACTTATAAAAGTGAGCTCACTCCTGAATATGCATTTATAGCAATAATAAATCTTTTTGTATATCAGCACATTAAGGTATATCAGCACATCAAGTACACGGTGCTTTTTCGATATACAAAGCAGTTAGATTGGCTATAAGTTTGATGTTTTTGTGATACAAATTTATTCCTTCCAGTCAGATATATTCTAACTGCGTCAGATTGGAAATAAGGAGTCATCATCTTTTGTGACACAAGTTTTTACTTTTTACACAAAAAAAAAAGAGAAGAAAGATAAGAATGGGGCTTGTTGACAAAATCCCTCTAGAACTTGAAGTTTGACGGAGGAACTAAGACTATAAGCTAAGTCTACACAGGCTTGCTAATGTCATTAATCTCACTCAAGAACAGAATATCCTAATATACTAGAATACCAATATGAAATCCATACACTACTGGTTAAGATCTACCCGTAAAAATTATTCCTAATAACCACGATCCCTAACACTGTTTCTGAGTTTTGAACAGAAAAGAAAAGAATAGAAAACTTAAATTAGAACAGAAAAGAAAAGAATAGAAAACTTGAAGTTTTCCTTTGTGTTGTTTCTGAGTTTTTAATAGAAAAGAATAGAAAATTTAAAATTGAGGACATAAGTTGTAATTTAAAATTTATTATATTAAAAGTCGAGGATAATATGGAAATTATAAAAATATTACTTATTCCATTTCTTTTTATTCAAATCCACGATCCAAGTTTTTTATTCATTTCTTTTATATTGCTTATTTCGTAAACATAAGAAAAAAAACTTAAAGACTTTCTTATTTTAAAACTTGGAAACATCTAAATTGTTAAAAAAACAGACTTTCTTAGTTACTTGGAAGCCCTCTATAAAAGCCTGCAAATTCATACATATATTCTAAACAAGATAACGAAACATCTTACTCAATGACAATGAATTGGCCCATATTCATCAAAAACAGAGGAAAAATAATCAAGAGAAGCAGTAGCATAGGAATATTCAATAAACAAAAATACAAGCAAGAAGGACAAAACTTGGTTGACATTGTCAAACACAGGTGAAAAAACCCATAGACATCAAAAGTCATATCTCAGAAGAGAGGAAATAGCCAACAAGAAAGAGAAGATAACAGAGGAAAATGGGTTATGCGAAAGTATATGTGACTGGATTGCTAATTGGATTATTTGGGCTATGCAGTGTTGTGAGAAGTGATCCAAACACTAAAGTGATGAGTGTGCTGTGTAATTCTGGAGTATATGCGAAAAGTGACCCCTTCGCCATTAGTCTAGCCTATGTCCTTTCAGATTTAGAATCTGCTACACCTGCGCGCCAAGGTCATGACTATTACAACATCTCTCCTTACCCAAATGCTTTTGCCTATGGTCATGCTGCCTGTAACAAAAATCTTACAAGTTCAGATTGTAGCACCTGTCTTGCTGCTGCAAAAACAGCCATGTTCAGTACTTGTGACAGCCGGATTGGGGCTCGATCTGTTCTATATGATTGTACAATTAGGTATGAACAATACCCATTTGATGATTGATTTCTTAGCATTCGGTCAAAATGTTTCCTGGAATGTGTTATCCACCAATAATTTTTCAACAACCTTATCCACTTTTTATCTATTAGTAATGGGTTCTCCCACCTAACCCTTAATTTTCTTTCTCGGTCATATTTATTTGGAGCCCTTGACTAATAATAATCTGGGTTTTGCTCTTCAATGTAATTTAGTTTTACTAGAAGTTTTCTATGGTTGGTATTGATTTATCATATTAACAATAAAATTGCAGGTAATTAGGCCAAGGCAATCTGGCTTGACTTAGTTGACTAGTTAAATTGTTTGCAGCAAACAAATTGCACTTATAGCATGGGCAATTTTGACATGCAAATAGAAACAATTACATAATTTATATTCTCATATAGAGTACAAAGATGGAAACTGTTGGCTGACATACCTTCACTATCATTTTATCAAATTTCGCCATTTCTTTTGGTGGAGAATTCGTCACAGCTTCTGGAAAAAATCTGTATAACCGACAAAACCAGCATAGTTACAACATCGGAATCAAAGCATCAAAAAGTACTGCGCTAAGCAATACCCAATTACTTCCAATTCTAGCTGGATGTGTAATACCTAATAAAGCAAACACATAATTTCTTGGTATGAAAAGGGAAATTGAGATTGATTCACAGGAATGACCAAATATATAATGAATGCGAATATAACTTGTGTGTGTGGTATATAAGTTCTGTTATGCGCATTTTTCAAATATTATGATCAAGAAGATTGTACCTTGCGCTCATAAGCATGATAAAGGACCTTTCGTTCTATGATCAATATTGACTTTTGCACTTATGAGCATGATAGATGCACAAGGTGGATGATTGATGAAGGAAGAATTAGGCACTGAACAAATACAAGCCAATCCCAAAGAATTTGGGAGAGAATTTCCATTTTCATTTGGGTGGTTTTTAAGAAAGAAAAAGAGGAAAATGGAAAATGGAAAATGGAGAGGAAAAAGGGAAGTCATATTTCCTCCATTCTCCCTCCCAACCAAAAGTAGTTACATTTGCCATTTTCTTTCCACATACTAGTCGTAATTCTTTTTATGTTCTCTTTCCATATACATTTTTATGTTTTCTTTCCACATACAAAAAGTCCTAATTCTTTTTATGTTAACATAAAATAACGAAATATTCACAATTTTGTAATCATAATTTCATTATCAGAAATGGAGAAAAAAATATATCATTAAAATTTAACTCTTTGTGAAATAACATGTTTAAATATTGTTGTGGAACAGAGGAAGTAATAACCTGTTTCTATATTATTATCCCTTCTTGCTAACCGGATGTATCAGTGTTTCTGTATTATTATCCCCAAAATCTCATCAGATCAAAAACAATCAAGGAAAAATAAAAGAACAATATAATATCAAGGACTCGCGCTTACTCTATCCCCCATCACCTCATACAAACTGAACAAAAATCCTTAAATGGCAATGAAAATTTCCAGCTTTCTTTGCATGTTGCAAAATCCAGTAAAAATTTCAAGGACTTCTTACTTGCTTACAAATATAACTTTCTTTCTCTATTGATGAATTACAATCGCTAACAATCTTTTAGTACTTGTGTGTATGCCCTGTCAAGCAATAAATCTGCACGACAGCTCTAGCTATACAAAATGACCTGATTAAGCAATCATTACTAAATGACCCGATTAAAAAATACATTAAGAATCCACTTCCAAGATTACCTTTCCTTCCCCTCAAGTAATGGAAAATTTCTCAGGTATTCTTCTGCCATTGTATCATCTCAATGCTATACAATAGGGCAATTACATTTGGTGAAATGACTCGTGCCATAGTACACAGGGTCATAGTCGTTCGCTTTTCAGCTGGCAATGTCAATTTGTGCTGCCAAACTGAAGCTGTAGAATGAATTTGCCTTTGGTAGGTACTACGTAAAATAACCAGATAAGAACCGGGCAGAGATGAGCCACGATGTTCCATAAATTGATGGTCATGCCGGTTCTTGTGAAGGCAGAAAAATTCTTTCTATAACCAATATAACGGAAATCAATGCTTACTAGTATCAGCACGTTTACTATAATTTCCTTATGTCACATGAGGAGCATGAAAAGGTTCTGTTGAATTTCCTGTGCGGGCAAATTCCCTTTTGAGAAAGACTGCATAGAGAAGCTCGTTCCATGAATCAGGGACACCAGGCAGGCACCAGTGGCTGCAGTCTTGCCGATGTAGAGGTGCAGGCCCAATCTCAGGCACTAAATAATATAAAGATGAGTGTCCATCTTTCCTCTGTGATGTCATTAATGTCACATTCAAAAAGTCCAATTTCCTCATTTGCATCGTATCTAAGAATTTAGAAATTTCTTCACTGACAATTCTTAACTGACTAGAAGTTTGAGATGAAACTGATGATGACCTTAAGTCGGGCAATGTTTCCAGGTGACAGCTACCACCAGTCTTCCAATCGCCACCTCTGTTAAATCAAGTTACTTGAGTAAATGCTTAACTTTTAAGTTGAGACAAACAGATTATTATAACTCAGTACTTAGATTTAGTAGCACGCCATGTATCAACAAAACAAGAACAAATCATATTGTTGGTAATACTAGCTAGTTCTTATTCCTTATCGTGGTGTTTGTTCAGTATGACTAATATTTCATACTTGCCTAGCATAGTGATAAGCTGAATTGGATGGAATTAATCTAGTTTAGTCCCATTCTGTGTCTGTTATTAACTACATTCTAATGTAAGTATGATGCTGTATGAAAACTCTTTAGAGATTGACTACATCTGAGAGCAATACAACTTGTTTAGAAATTAATGAAAAAGTGCAGAAGTTAAAACAGCAATGAAAGAAAGATAAGGAAACCTACAATTTCAGTATTCAACCATATATCATATTGCAAGAATTTCAAGAATGTTTTAAAGACAATCAGGGCATGAGGAAACAGTTGTATGAACATGTGATTTTCATAAATCAACGTGACAATGTCAATGAAACCACTGAGAGAAAAACTGCCTCACCATTTTCATTAAATTTGGCCATTCATACATGCCCTACAAGGTCTAAGTTCAATTTTAAGACCTTTTTCTTTTCTTCATATAAATGATTATTATTTTTCATAACAGATGAATATTTTCCCTTACAGATACATGTAAATTGATGCATATTTACAACTGAAATGCTTTAGAAAAAAAATGAATGGACAGACTACAATTTGAGGGACTTCAGAAAAGGCCCTAGTTATTATTCTATACTCTGTAGCATTCTCCTAGAACTCTTTGATCATGTTCGCTGGTATTGAAACAGTTACCAATAAAACTTGTCGAATGATTTTTGAAATAGTAACCAGTAAAATTTAAAATTCAGTATTACTATCAGTCTATCCATATAATTGCTAACTGAAAAGGATCTCAGAACACTGAAAGCCGGACAGCATCAAGCATGAATAAAGAACTACTATGCTACGTTTGGATTGGAGGAATGTAATTGTTGAAGGAATGCAATAGAGAAGGGGAATGGAATGGTTAGTGGAATGATTCATTCCATTACTGACTGGAATGAGTCCTCCCCCAAGGAATAAAATTCACAAATTTGGTAAGAATGGGAATGGTTCATTCCATTCCAATGGAACAACCAACAACAATTTTTTTCATTCCATAGGAATGAGTCATTCCATTCCCACCTTAATTCTTGCAATCCAAACGTAGCATTAGGGAATAATAATGACACATCCTAAGAAATTTTCTTTTACCCTTTTTGTCATATCATTTTCTGTCCAAACCATGTTTATTCATTATATAAATTCAAGGGTTGGAACTCTTTCAATTTTGCTAATTACTTCTTACATAAACATCAAGTAACTTATCACCCAAACTTAAACATAAACTAGTAGCAAAAAGATATCAACATTACGGAATAATTAGAGATGTGAATCCATTTATTATAATCTTAAAAGCACTTGATATTAAATGAGGCCAATGGTTCCCGAGTTCAAGGAACATAAATATCAAGAATAATAATGAGACATACCTAAAATGCACAGGAGCAAAGCTTCTAAAGAAAACCTGGGTCTTGCTCATATTTACTTCACTACTTAACCAATTCAACACTTTCTCAATCGACCTCCGCTGTGCACTTTCTACACTCATCTCCATCTTCACTTCTTTTCCTTCTTGGAAGTAACAACCCCTAACATGGATTCGGTGGTCAGACAAAATCAGTATAAGTTAACTGAATGACTTCCTATCTGTCAAGAATCATAAGAAAAATGTAAAGAAACTCGTTCATAGAAAAGAAACCCGGAAAGACGATACTTACTCCCTGATAGTCTTCTCATAATTCCACCAATGGCCACTGTTCAAAACCAACACATCAGCACTTTTCCATTGCCAGGAACTCCAGTCCAACTGATCCAGTTTCAAAGTAGTCTTTACCTTTTCTGGAGCTCCAGTAGGAGCCCGACTCTGCAGCACTAGAAATGGAGCACGGTAGTACTCAACGGTGCAGTTAAAATCCCTAAACTTGTAAACCAAGAACCCTGTGTGCTTCGTGATTGGATTCCCGTTCACTTCGTATATTGATGTCTTATTAGGAACTGCAGAAAAGAGCATGCAGAGAAGGGACTCCCATTGGTTTCTTCCAATTGAGTCGCCAACAAATACAAACCGACGATTCCTCAGCTTTTCCAACATAATCTTTGCATCAAATCTGTTTCCAAATTAACAGGAGATTATAAGAAACTACCTTTCTTATACTTAGATAATCAGTGTTGTTTACAGTTTCCAATTAATGACATGCATATAACTATCAAATCACCCCCTTCAAAACTTACAAAAAATTATCAGCACAATTATAAATGATTGTTACATCAGAGGTATATGCATTAAACTGTGATAGAGGGAAAGCCTGCAACTACCTTCACTTAGATAATAACAATAGGTTTGCCATTTGCTTTCCTTGATAGGTGATGCAAAAACAAGCATTAAAAGAAAGTAAGCTAAAGTTAACAGTTCTAAAGAAGGTTAAACAAAACTCACAAAGGCAAGTGAAATCGGACATGGCAGGGTTGTTGACCCTGAATGACATTAATTGGAAGTCAAATGGATGATAATAGAACTAGAATCAAACTACTTCCCACCAGAGTTTTACAAAATACAGCTAAACACCAAACAACTTAGAAAACAATACCCAAATTAATAGCTCTTCGAATCCTTTTACATAATAAAATTAATCTTTTTGACCTATTGCTTTCTAGTGTGGCAGCATTCCATTCTTGATTCACAACAAGAAACGTGCAACAATATTTACTGAATCGAATGGTTGACCACTCTTTCCTTAAGACTATATTCGCCTCTTACTTTTTTTGACCGAATTAGTTTCCCAAGATAAGACAAGCCCAGATTTTAATCTTTACTAAATTTGTTGTGTAGGAACAAATCTAGTGCTAAACTATAAATAAAAGAAGAAAATGATAATAAGGAAATGATAATTTTTCCTAACTTGAGAAGGATTGAATGAATTGAGAAGGATTGAATAACTTTCAGTATATTGAATTTGGTGGATTCCTGATCTATTTATAGGTTTGTCGTATCCCAATTATTGGGATATGACGTATCCTATAAATTGGGTCGTATCCCATTTCTGGAATAGATGCATCCTATAAATTGGGTCGTATCCCAATTATGGGATATGTCGTTCTGTATTTTTGAAACATATCCCAACTCAATTTTGGCTTCCGCCAAATATTACCGTTGGCTCCAACTTTCAATACCGACGCATTAATATTATATAATATATTTATTATATAATTTAGATAATGAAAATATACAACAATTAGGAGTATATCAAGATGAATAATACTCTATCGAATGACCCAAATAATGAAATTTCCTCCAATTCTCCAACAGAGAAATTCATCACAAGTATTTATAAGTATGCTTTCAAATAATTTCATATTCATCAAACCACAGTTTTAAATCAGTAAACTGAGAGTTCAAAAATAGAAACACACACAAACCAATATATATATAGAGAGAGATATTAGAGTGAACCTAGGCAAGTTGCAATTTTTAGGCTGCCAACGCCATTTAGTGTAGAATTTATCACGCCTACCATTTTCAGAACATCTAAAGCCTTCATCTATGAACAAGCAATCCTCAGACTCATAAAGTGGATAACTTTCATCCCATACCCAATTACCATCAAACAAATCACACCCACCATCACTCTCTTCAAGAAACCCAACCCGCTTCACCGGTAACCCATTATACCCGAACCAGGTGATCAATCTGGGCTGCCCAGGAAAGCCAAATACTTTGGTCACAGCCCGATAATCCAACAAAAAGAAACAGAAAATGAAGCAAACACTGATAAAGAAGCAGCCGAGAACTCCAGGAGAGGGCTCAAGAGGCTTCAAGCGCTTGAATTTCTTGAAGAATTCCAGGTAGGTTAGTTTTTTGAATACTCTACCAACTGTGTTCTCACTCATTCTTGAATTACGAGGGTGTGCAGTGTGCTCAATAGGGGCCAAAAAAGGGTCTCTTGGGTATTGGGTGTTGGAGAGAGAAAAGTAAAAGAGATATCTTGAAAAAACAAATAGAGAGAGAGAGAGAAACCGAAAGAAAAAGGGAAGTGGTGAAAGAACTGTTTAGTGGGTCATGATTTTGAGGTTTAAAAGATTAGTTCAAATTCAAGTTTCAACATTTGTAAACGGTATACAGGGTATTTGAGGAGAGATAAAGTGGAGACCGCAGAGAGAGGACAGAGCTAGAGATGAGACATGGTGGGGTCTGGACAAAGACAAGCATTCATAGCAAAAATGGGATCTTTTTATAAAATTAAAAAAAATGATTATTTTTCATTGGTTTTATTTTTTACCAAATAAGCACAAGAAAGCATTATTAATTCACAGCTTTGTGTTACAATTTTCACCCAATTTAAGCAGAAAGTATAAAAACACTTAATGGGATAAATGACCCCAACTGTGTGGATTAGGATTTTCTATACTTCAAATAAAATGGAGTTTATATATTTTTTATTATCGTCGCTCATCATTATTAATAATGATATTTTATTCTAATATATTTTAAATTTGGTGGATGAATAATTAAGAAAGACGAAGAGTTTATTTATTTATTTTTATATATACTCTAAACATCTGAACTTGAATAGAAATATGTGTGAGAGAGAATCCAGAAAGGGGAATGGTGGGAGAAAATATTTGTTTTTTTTTTTCTTATTTGGAGAATGAACAATTAATAATAACTCTGACAATATTATTTAATTTCCCCTTCCAAACAAATCTTTGCCAAGATATTATTTATCGAACCGGTCTTCCTAGTTTTTTTTTCCCTCCTTTTCTTGGACATTAACAAACAAAAAGTACGGGATATATATATATATATATATATTTGACAGTAATAAAGGATGATTCCAGGGAGTGAGGAAATTAAAGTTAAACTATTAATTTTTTCTATATACTCCATTTATATTATATATCTATATTAATTAAAAGTGGATCATAGTTAGTTTGACGTGTAACAAAAAAAAAATATTATAATTTTTGATTAAACATTAAAGATTACAATTGTCAAATCACCTTATATTAAATATTAATACCAATTAAAAACAAAAAAAGGCTAAAAAAAACAAACATACGATCAAATCTCTCCTCCTCCAACTTCGATCAAAGCTATTCACTCGCAGAAGAAATTGATCATCACTCGCAGAAAATGCCCAACTTCAATCAAAAAAATCTGATTTCTCACAAAACCTAACCGCCGACGCTGGACCGCTTTACCTTCTTCAAGTACTTCTGTAACGCTTCTTTTGAAAATCCCCTCTCATCTTGACCTAATTTGTCGTTCTTCTTCTTTTGAAAATCTCCTCTCATCGGCACTACTTCAACTTTGAATTTTACAGAGAAAAACTTCCCCTGTAATTTGCTCTGCTTTTTTTCTCTTTTTCTTTTTCTGTTTGTTGTTTTGGATTTTCTGGAGCAGATTCGCCGGGTTTTACCTTTTCAGATACATTTGATTTTGTTGATTTCATCAATTTCAACATCAGAACGCGAAATTTGGTGGATTTTATAGCAGGTTTTAAGAGAGAACCAGTGAACCAGTGACAAGCAACATTCGTGGCTTACCCTTTACATGACTGGGGAAGTCTGGGTTTCGATCCAACCAGATTTTTCGCTCTTGATCCCAAGCTGTGATCTTGGGGCAAGAGTGTAGGTGGCGTTAAGACTGAGGTCGGGTTGTTGATCAAGCGGGTCGTTGGGATCGGTGGGGTCGTGGTCGGATCGGATCTCTGTGAGGATCCATTTTTCTTCGATGAGAATGGTTTTCCATCGTCGGTTTGGAGCCAAGAGGATTGTGATCTTGATGCAACGTTTTGTTCTTTCCGGGAATGGCCGGTGGCCTTTCTTGGGGAGAGCTGGGTCGCCTCGCTTTTGACTAAAAACAAACCCATATTATAGTAATTCTCTTTCCCCTATAAAATGGACAGAGTTAAGAGAAAGTCTCGGTAGGTAAATATTTGTATGGAGGTGAAAATATATATGGTGGATGATATCTTCTTCGTCGTACTCCGATAGCTGATGACAGTAATGAATACAGCGATCATTTCCAAGATGATACATGATTTTGATTTTAAGTTTGCTTATATTTAAATAAATTTACTTGATGTTAGAAATATAATTAAAATAAATTTTTTAACACCATTAAAATATAATGAAACCACATGAAGACGGTAGACGGATGTGTCAATTTACCTTTATATATATATATATATATATAATATATATATATATATATATAAATTGAAATTCGTAATTACTTAGGTAAATATGATTATATTATTTGTAATAATTATTATATATAACTATGTTATATATATATATATATATAATATAAGACTTCAGATTTGATGACATGATATTATTTCAATAACTATGATTCTTCTAACTGTTAATTTCGATAATATAAAACTGAGATTTGATAATATTTTTCTCCTTTAGCTCTTGGGATAGAAAGCTAATATCCAAATTGCCCCTCATGGTAACAAGTTCATGCGACATGACTGAGAATACAAGGGACCATTGATGACAAAATGATATTTGAAAAAAGTCATTAGCTTTAAATTAAGATTATTATTTTAGTGATATTTTATTTGTAGTTGGTGTATAAATTAATTTATAAATAATGAGTTAAAAACTATTTGATATGTTTTAAAATGAGTGATAAATTTTTATTTTTAAAATTTATATAATTGTTATGGTAATTTGTAAAAAAAATTATTTTAATTATTTTATTTTAAAAATTAATTTGTAATTTTGAGAGAGAGAATACAATTTTAAAACAAATAGGCAAAAATAAATTATAGCCAAATTTAAGATATATTTCTTTATGTCCAAGTTGAGTTCAACCTCTTCTTGACAATCTTTCAAGGAGTGTTATGTTATCTTTAAAAGTTGGATAATAATCTTTTATTTGCTCCCAAAAAAATAAATGTTAGTTCTTACAAAATAAATAAAAATCATTTGTTAAATTAAATAGACACATAAAATAATAAATATGAAATTATTAAAATACAAAAATATGTATCAACAATTAAACTCCCAAAAAAATAATGCAATATGTTAATCTGAGTGGTTCTTCAACACAAAATTGAAAAAACAAGTGGTGGTGATAATCTGACAAATTCAATCATTTTGTTTTGAAGCGTATAATATGGAGTAATTCATTATCAAGATATGAATACAATCATATTTGATTTTTATACGTCTTACTCGGGATTGAATTTTCCACCGTCACGCCAATCATATACTCCATATTTTATGAGTAAAAGGAAAAGTCAATTCCACATTGCATTGCAATTAGACCACAAATCAAGAACGTGGGCATCCTCGATCCATACAAAATCTATTCGTATCCCACCAGTGTTGACATCTTTTCTTTTTCTTATGGAGTAGGAGTACTCCATAAAGAAAGAGTGGAATAAGAAAGTAAGGTGGCATTGAATGATACACGCACACACCCACCCACCCAAGTTGAGGTTGTAGTTGGTGCATAATATTATTATTAAGAAGACATATAGACTGACTATATTCATTCCCAATTCAGAATCTAAATACATCATCATAGATTTTAGTATCATATTCATTTATTTTATTTGTTAATACTAATCACCAAAGTTCATTCATACTTCAATAATAATAAACATAAACTGTGACATTCGATATTAAGTCAAGCATCAAGAGTGACAGAAATCCAGCACAACTTGTCAACTCTCCAGATAACAGAAGTTATAATATAAAAAATTAAAATAATTAATGAATTTAAAAAATTCCAACGGTCATGATTTTCATCTAAAAAATAAATTAAAGAAATATTATCAATAAAAAACAAAATCAAATATAATAAAAATATAAACTACTATTTACAAAATACTTACAACAGTTAAATATTGATTGAAAGATGTAAAATGTATTGAATTATTGTACATGTTTATAGATTTTCCAATTAACCTTTCAATTTTTTATCTGATACAATTCTTTATTACTGTTCTGATCCAATTTCTATCCGTTGATTTCCCTTCGTCTTCTTTACTTCAGTATCTTCTCTCCTTCATCTCTTCTTCAACATCCATTCATCTCCTTTTCTTTTCTTCATCCTCTCTCCCAAAATATATTAAAATTATAGTCAACGAGATTTTTAAATTTGGTCGGTTTGGGTCACCGGAAGAAGACTATATTTAGTCTTGCCTCCTGGAGTTTCTGAGGTCTTGCAGAGAGTAATATTATATCTCTACAGATTAGGGCCTACTCAGAGTAGTACACCACAAAGGATTGCTTCAAGGATCTTCATTAATTACCGAAGATAGCCAAATGGCCGCCAACCCCATTAAATGCACAGTATTCACATAAAGCTAACAGTATGCCTTCTTTTAGGATTCTTTCAAGATATCCTATAGAGGGAATGCATCAAGTACCAAACCCAAATGGTTAATACATGGCGCTACAAAGAAACTAGCTTGGAAAAAATAGGCTTCAAACATCAATGGAAGTTCATACAAATAAATGGATAAAGTATAGCGACTTCTTATTACCTGATCAAAATTGAATTTTACGTCAAAAGAGTACAGAGACGACAGGTCGGTCAGACAAGAAAGCATTTACAGATAACATTGTTTTCAGAATGAAGCGACCGCTTCCGTTTCACAAGATATAGTAACAGAATGCCACGAACGCAGTAATGCCACTTAGTATACAAAGTCTATCTAACCTGCTTTCATTTCTCATCTTCTCCTCCTTCAGCTCACTCTGCACTTTCGTGTACAAGTGGCACGACTCTAGGGCCTCGCTATAATTCTTGCTCCTACGGCAGCTTAGGGATTCTTTGAGGACGAGCAAGCTGTTTCTTCCATTAACATGAGCCCCTTCCATGTCTCCCAGTTGCATGCTTAATTCCGTTAATTTGAGACTTGTCTGAACACCCCCATTCCCATTAGTGTGGATCACTCTGAACTTCATCATAAGGATGCATTCTACTACTTGACATGGAAGAATGTCCTTGGCAGGAAGAATGGATCCAAAGCGTATCAAGAAATCCTTGTCTGTTGGCCAATGCCTTTGCCCTCCAAGAGGACTCCAGCTTGATAAATTAGCAGCCTGCTTTATTTTTCTATTCACAACAATCCAACTGAGTTGGATTCCATCACGGAGTTCCTGCCAGAGCTTCCCATCTTTCCTCTCCCTCTCCATGGATGTAATTGGAGGTAAACCATCGGTTTCCGAAAGAGTAACCTCACCTGCATGGTCATCATCTCTTGCTGAGTAGGTAAGAAGATCTACCCGAAATGGACAGTTGGAAAACCAACCATTGAAGCCGTTTGCGTTAGGAATGCCCCAGAGGACTTTGGAGCAGATTGTCTTGTCTTTAAATCTAATATCTACAATGGAGACAAAATCAGATGGCGAAATATTTTCAAATTCATCCATGTCACCATAGTATTCAGCCTCGGTCCATTCTTCACGATACTCAACATAATCGTTCCATCGAAACTCTGGAACTTCTTTGTTTACAATAAGGGGGAAGCAATCTGCATAAAACTTTTTAAATCCACCAATTGATGTTATCAGGCTTTTGACATCTTCCCTGTTGGTTGATGGCCACATTGAAGAGCATACATTTTCCCATAATATCTCTTCTTTTGAGATAGAAGAGAAAGTTGCACAAGCACATGCAGCACTAGCTAAAGTTGCCCCATCCAGACGCCTCAATATGTCGTAGAAAAGATCACTGCTCAAAGCTGCTGCCATATTTTCAGCTGGTGCAACCAACATTTTCAAAGTTCATTTATCATCTGAAAATCAAATCACAAGCAAACAATTAGAGACATGTTAAAAGATGTGTATCATTAAGGAGATCTATCCGGCCAATCACATAGTGCTGAAATCAGAAAACCAGAACCAAACAAAGTGGGTGCCTAAAAGAACTAGTATAGACACCAGCTTGGCAACAGCATACCCTCCCCCCCCCTCCCCTTTTTTCCCTCAATCAATCGCTACACTGTTTAAAAATAGTAGTGAGGACACTGTTTAAAATCCTACCTATACCAGTTTCAAAATGTAATACCAACAATGCATCCCCCAAAATTTAACTTCAAATTCCCAGGAATAGTACAACAGTAGCGGATATTAGGATGAGATAGTATCTATGATTATCCATAATTAGCACGTAGAGGTAGCCCTCCATATATTTTTTTATATAATCCTAAATATGGGCTAGATTTTCCTCTGTATGAAAATGACAGAACTGAATCATTCTTCAAAAAGCAATTCTCTCACCCCTGCAAATAGTCAATAAATTTCTTCGTAGACATATTAGTACACATATATTGCAACCATGCCCCCACCAAGACAATAACTAAGAAACATCCCTCAGCGTGGAGTCTAACCTGTGGTTTACACTTTCATTATCTCCTTCACACAAATAACATCTAATTCTTGTCTAAAGCAATGGGCATTAGATTTAGTTACTCAATGGTCAGTTAAAAGACCAATGGATGATGAAGGAATAGCTGGATTCCACCTAAGAAAAAATACTAGAAATTTAAGCTGGTGGTTTCTTCACTAAAAATTAAAAAAGACCTTAACTTCAAGGTCTTCAAGCAAACTTGTTAAACATACAAAAAGGAAAAGCCATAAAATATTTCTCATTTCATACAGTAGTATGATGAAATCACCATTACAAGAAAAGGGTATTGCTCATAGAAAATCAAACCAAAATCATGTATAAATACACCAGGATTGGTGGGTTAAGAATTGTCGGACTTCAGCTGAGCTCAACCATGGTGACTGGATCACACAAATTTGAACAGTATATATCAGTATTACAGAATCAAATAATATTACCCAACTCAAGAAATAGCATATACTGATGTCATATACTAAATCAATAATTCTTCCTGATAAAACAGCTATCACCGAACATCATCACTCAACAACAATTTATGCACCAAACTAAGAATAAAAAGAATCATAATTTAAAAAATAGAATTCAAGAAAATCAAGAAACATAAAGGGGAAGAAGAGAGTGGATTCACCTGAGAGGCAGGAAATATATATTTTTTCAGGGATTTGATTTATGAAATAAATACTGGGAAGCGATTGCTTTTGTGATTTATGTAATTATTGAATTGATCAGTGGGTGGAATTTGTGTGAGAGACATAACGAGTGAGAAAGAGAAAGAGAGAGAGAGAAGAAGAAGAAGAAAGAAATCTCGACACGTTTGACGTATTGATGGATCAGTTTTACGATTTCATCAATGGAATTAAATTTCGTGGTTGCCACATTTTGTGAGCCTCTTTCTTATGAAACAAATTAACACCCACAAGAAGTACCCAGCACAGCACCACCCATTTATATATTTCTATCCAATATATTTAAAAATATCTTCTCCAAATTAATTATAATTGACATTTTGACTTTATTAATAAAATATTGTACTATTATCTAAGAGTAATATTAATATGAAGTACATTCTCAGATCTCCTTTGCCAATCCAAGAATATTAGTCAAGATTAGTATATTTCTTCGTATTCCTTATAATCAAGAAAGAGTCTTTTTTAAAAGAATGAGCTAACTTGACTTTTAGGTCTTAGATTCGATTTTCATTTAGGTGTGTTTTAATTTAGTTATATATGTGAGTTTATTTTACTTCTTTAAAAGATTTGATATTTTTTAATTTTAGTGAATGAATAAGACTTAAGAATATATTATATATATTCCAAAAAAATGGGACTTCAAAAAAAAATCAGTTAAATTTATTAATTGTTGTTACAATTAACTATTTTTAGATTATTTGTTATTTTATTTAAAAGAATTATCCGTTCAATTCTTTGTTTGTAATATTTTTATTTTTTAAGTAATATATTACGGTTTCAAATGGAATGCTATTTCTATTTTCCTCTACTATATTCAACCTATTGAAGTGTTTGTTAAAAAAAAAAAAGCTCAAATACAAATTGAAGACAAATTATATTTTGGTTGAGGCTCTCACAATGGTTGCTAAGCGCATTCATTTCATAAGATTTAGAAGATTAATTAGCATAGTGGCGAAATTAATAATTGTAAAGTAATAATGGGACAAATGCTATATATATATATATATATATAGAGAGAGAGAGAGAGAGTAAGTATCTTAAGCTCACTCTTATTGAACTCACCCAAAGCCCACCATGCCCTTTTTTTTTTTTTTTTTTTAAATAACTAATGAGAAATTATTGTGAGTCTACCAACAGGAAGATGTGATTTATTTTAATATAAATAATGATCGTTGGTGTGATGATGCACATAATAGTTCGTAGAGTTTGATAATTGTACGAAGTTCAGATGCCAAATAAGATTATATTTATATGTGGACCTCTCTACCTTACCCTATTTATTTAAAGGAAAAAGCTAGCTATAATATCCTATTAATTTTAAAAACCCCTACAAACACCTCGATCGCACTACCCTTATTTCCTATTTGAAAGATTATAATTTCATTTCGTGTTCTTTTTATGTCATTATTATTGTATCATTTTAGAATAATACACACAAGACAAGATATATATATATATATATGGGTTGTTATTTTCTTTATAAAATAAGAATTTTCTTTTTCATAAATCTTAAATGATAAAAGATATATATGAGATATTCTTATCACAAACTCAATTAAAATAATAGTAGTAATAGTAAATACTAAGACTAGACTAGATCTTTACGTACAATTTTAATGATGCACGTTATTTATTACCAATCCAACTACCTCACTTTCCCCATATAATGTGTGGGTTTCATTTCATAGAATCAGTGTGATATGCAACATATATATTTCCATCAAGGAGATGCATGAACAAATATATATAATATGACGACTATGTATGATCTGATGATGGATATATACAACCCAAAAATATATATAGTTAGTTAATGGATTTTTATATAATCTTAATACATGTCAAAACAGGAGTTGATGAGATGCACTTGGTTCTTGTGGAGTAGTTAGTAGTATATAATAGTAGTAGTACATAAGGTGAGAAAGCTTTAGGTGACCTAATTAATGCATGGTAGAAAATTAAATAGAATTGTTGTCACCTTCCACATAACTATATATTTTACCCTCTAAATTTATTTAGTCCAATATTTGACAAAATAGGAATCAATTTTTCAGAACAAAATAAAATAAAATAAAATTAAAAATTATTTGTTACGAAAAAGAGTGAGCTCACCACCAAAACTCAAAAAAAAGTGAGACATTAAAAACATAATGGATGGTTAATTTTTACAGAAGAAAATGCAGGGCACTATGACCAATATATATATAGTCATGGCTTTATCGCACAAAGTCCAAAAGGTTTTATTGACAAGGACGGGGCATTCCGAGAATCGAACTCGGGACCTCTCGCACCCAAAGCGAGAATCATACCACTAGACCATGCCCTTCGTATTCTTAACGTCTGCTGAATGTATACTGAGCAGTAATTGTCAACTTCAAAACTAAATTTCCAATCATAGTAATTAATCACTTTAAACTTTGTAAAAGTATTTTGTACTCCCTCGGGCCTCCGTCAAGAAAATAAAAAACTAAAAAAATGTGACCATTTTAAAAAATATCTTGCTACTTCCACCAGCACCAAGCCCTCTCCCAATCAAAACTGAACTCATTTAGTGTGGCAGTGGGACCCTATTCTTGTATAGGTGTATTCATGAGTGTAGGACCAATTTATTATTTATGTGAAAAAAAAATATAAAAACAGGTCAAGGTCAAACTAAAAAACAAAACAATATATGTGAAAATAATAATAATATTGGAAAGCTAAAGCTTTTCACTGAAAAATGCATAAACTGCACATTACAGGAGAATAGTACTCGTACTTGAAACTACTAGTAGCAATGTTACTGATGTGGTTTGTGACAACGGAATCAACGTTGGAGATCATGGGATTTGAATAGAATTGTTGCGTTAATTCCTAATTATACTGAGAAATAATAACATCAGAACATTCATTTGAGGTGCTCCTAAAAGGTTACCATATTTAACTCTCACAGTACAAAGCAGCACAAAAAATTGGAATACTGCAACAGGACTAACGGCCTCGACCACGGCCGCGCCCGCGACCACGTCCCCTACCACGCCCTATCGCCCTCCCTGTATACGGAAAATATGGAGAGAGAAAACATTAACAACTAGTAACAAACAAATAAACAGAACCAAAGCTCAGATAATAATATTAGAAAGTGCGCAGTTGCAGCCAAAGAGAGTTGCAATACCTGCAGTTGGCTTCTTGGGCTTGACCCTGGGTGTCTCTTCCACCAGCAAAGTCTCAAGGTTTATACTGTCAGGCAGGATATAGTACCGAATGTTGTTGCCCCTGACACTCAGGTGATCTAGAGTCACCGGATTTTTTCCCTTAAGTGTGAGTTTTACTGTCTTCAAATGTGTGTTCATACTAATATCCACACCTAAAATGCCAACAGGCCAGAGTCAGAAATTGTGCCAGTAAATCAACAAAATTTATTTCATCCCATGCTTGCTTCAAAGTAAACATTGCAAGAGACTATAGCATCAGAAGCAGCTTTTAACTACAAGCTCTCATAAAAGCAATTCAAAAAGGAAATTACGTTAATTGTTGAAGACGCGAATACACACAAGAACAACTGTTATGCAAAATTGCAAATGAATCTGTCATAATCTTATCAGGAAAATATAATTCGACTACAATGCAGGATCATATTGTCAAAATTCAATACTTCTAAGGGGATGTGTTGTTATTTGAAGGTAGTAAAAAATGGAAGTTCTAATGGTAGGAGTTTGTAGTTGGTGTAACTCCCTCCATCCAGAAAAGATAGTTGGATTTAATTTGGATGCTTTTGGCACAAACTAAGAACTGCTGTAAATATTTTAAAAAAATTTAATATACACTTTTTAAATTTAATTTTGATGATAATTGAACGTCCGGTCACTACCCATAGCGTATTCATTGGATAAACCATCGAGTGGATGGACTATCCACCAACCGTGCACTACAGATAATCTCATAATAAACTATATGTGAGTCGTTCAAGCAAATAATTGCCTTGGAGGGGTATTAAACATGTATTATGCCAAAGAAAAGCCTACTAAGCTCACTATCACTTGGACTAAACCATTGGATTTTTTTTAATTTTTTTTGACAAGTAAGATACAATCAAAGTGCAAAATGGGTGAACCCCAACTTCACCCATGGTATATATGCATAGGAGAGATAAGACATTGGGGTTGTAATCTATGTTTGTGTTTGAGTTATTTGTGCATTATATTCTCATATATATTAAGGATATTTTGAATGTGTTTAGTGCAACTTGAAATTTGGGCATTACTTTTTTTAAATAAAAAAATTGCTACTTTTTCAGCACGAAGAAAGTATGCTATAAGAAACTCGATTTTAATTACAGTGAGGTTCAATTATATCCTGAACTATAAACAGAAGTTTCAGCATATAATTCAAGGGTAGGAAAGGATTTATCTCATATCACAATCAGAGCAAGAGGTACGCCTATATCAACCCACCTAGACTACAGTCACCATGATTGAAAATGGAAATGGTATGCACTTACATATCCACTGCATTGTACTTCCGGTAAGTGGTACCTATTATGACGCAATCTCGTCCTAAAGCATATCCTGCTTTGAGAAGGGAAAACTATAATCATCCAGACAGTGTTGGTTACTTGGTTTTCATAACTGTACCAGCTAAATAAACAAAATATGAGGTTAAGGATGAAGCACTACATAAATCTGGACATTAAATAGCAAGTACACCTTTGATATGTGGGTTGAATAAAAATGCATCAGTTATCAGGCATGGGGGTTTAAATTGAATGCTTAAGTATGTTCTACGTCGAATTTGACAGTGACAATTTTCAACGTGCCAAAAAATCAAATTCAGGTATCGAAGCGATTTTTCTCTCCAATTAGCATGGACACTTTCTTTGTAACTATCATAGACTTCGGAGAAACATCAAAAGCATTCTTGCAACCTGATTACCAACTACAAGAATTTATAAGCTACCCATGAATTCTTATATAAATTCTTACAATGGCTAAAAAATGCACATAAACCCCAAAATTTTGATATTTCAGTACTAAAGTGTCGTAGAGATCCTATGGGTTCAACTATTCCAATCTTGAAACAGAATACTAAACATTCAACAACTCTGTAGTTTCAACTAGGAGCCAAGAACATTGTTTTTGCTTGAACTTCACACCTAAAATTTAAAGAGAAAATCACAAAAAAGTAGCAAATCCGTATAAAGGTTTTGCTTGAAACTTGGAAAGAGGCAATGAATTGTAAAAACTTATGAAAGCATATAAGCATAAAGATTTAAAAATGTAAGACCTAATTCACGCTAGCCAAACAAGTTGAGAAGAGAGGGGGACAAACCTGTGATGGTGCCGTGAACAACAGTTCCGTTCTTAAGCTCAATCGAGACGGTCTCATTATTTAACTTCATCAAAAACCTGCTCATACAAATTCAAATACTTTAACTAAAAATCAACAGATTTAACGAAATTAAACAATAAATCATACAGAATAATAAAATTTTAAAGGAAAATAACAGACCTAACGAGCTTCATTGTTACAGAATGAAGAAGACAGACGCTTGGCTCTTTCCCAATAAGTAGTCGCAGCAAAAGCAAAGTCTGTGAGAAAAGAGAGGGTTTAGGGCAGGTTTGTGCTCATCGGTCGTCTTCCACAATCTGACGACGTCGTACTAATGACCAACTGATGTTTTTGGATCGGGCTCCACTCTGTATCTTTTAGCGTAATAAAACCTGAAAAAAAGCAAGAACTTAAGAGCCAAGCTCTTTCTGGGAGCTGACCCAATGAGCTTTTTACATATACTAGCCATTGGGCAAAGGCCTTTTGTAAAATAGTCAATCGCGTGACCATCCAAACTTGGGCTATGTTAAGAAGTAAAAAAAAGGGACAATTATATTTTCTATTACATTTTAAAAATAAATATGCAATATTTAATTACAAAAAGAGTGTAATCTTATCCTTTATTTAGTTGGTGATTTAATGAGTTATTGATAATGGCCATAGTATTTGTAGGGATTTAAATTTCATCTCTCTCTCTCATCAACCTCCATTTTATCTTCACACCCTCTCCTTCCCTTCCTCCGCCTCCCTTCCCCCCTTTCTCCACCTCTGCCCCGCCCCGGCTCCCCCGCTCCTACTCCACACCCTCTCCTTCCCTTCCTCCGCCTCCTTCTCCTCCCCGCCCACGCCCCACCACCTCCATCCCCTCCTCCCGCCCCCTTTCTCCACCCCACCCTCCTCCCTCCCTCCCTCCCATCCCTCCCTCCTCCGCCTCCTCCCGCCCTTCTCTCCTCCTCCCCAGATCGATCCAAGATGGTAGTCGGTGGAGACCTCATCACTAGCCAGCGATGGAGGCCCTCCACCACCCTTTGCTTCCCTCCACCACCGATCCGTTCTCCAACTCTACCTAAGAATCAAACTTTAATATATTGGTAACCAAATAGGCATACTAAGGTAATTTAAACCTTAGCTCCTTCCGATAAGGTAACCAAATTTTATGCGATTGGTTACTAAACCTTCCGATAAGGTAACCAATTTAGTTTATTAGGTTATTAATTTATTTTGGATGTGATGCGGTTGGTAACCAAATTTCATATAGTTGGTTACCAAACCATTTGATAAAGTAACCAATTCAGCTTTTATTTGATTACCAATTTTATTTTAAATGTGATGCAGATTCTTAGTCAAAATTAGTGATAAAGGTAACCATTTCAAAAAATGTATGCGGCTAAGAATGGTATATGAGAGAAGAGGATGATGAACATTAGCTCATTCATAATTTTTATTTTAATTTTCTCATTTTGATTTGAATTTTGAAACATGGATTTGAAATTGTTGTTAGAGACAAGATTTGAATTTAAATTTGAATTATTAGTTATCCTTGATTTTAGGTTTCCTTATTAATGTGAATTGTATTTATTTTGTAATAATTACATTCTTTTTGTAATTATTTAGTTGATACACCTTTCTTGTAATTACTTATTCTGTTGTTGTATACTTATGTAAAGGACCCTAAAAAAAATTCATTCGGCTTATATCTTAGTCTTAATTAATTTACCAAATTTTTGATTTTAAATTATGATGTATATTTATTTTAATTTTGAAAAAAATATAGTAATACTATGAAGGAATTTAAAACATTAAAATTAATTAAATAAAGTATTAAAGTTACATCAATTTTTAAATTATAGAATTTTCACAAAAATATTTAAATGAGACTCATTTTGTGAAGTAGAGGGATTATCATTTTAATACATAACCAAATCCTATTAAACGAATTGAACGATCCATCACACATCAATTCATCACCCATGCTTGTTGGATCACCTCGTTAAAGTCATTATCTAATAGTAATGTGGGATTGAGTGTGTGGTGAAGCACACTTTCATTGAATCTTTCAAGAGTTCTTGAATGAATAGCATCACACAATCATCATATTAGAATAATCACTGATCAAAGACACTTTTGGTCATGGCGCTAACAATACTTATTAATCCATCTATATCTATATTATTGAATTTATTTGATGTATAATTCATGTGAAATATCACAACAAAAAGATGGATTTGGATTTCATACAATTTATTAGGGGCAATTTTACAGAAATGGGTTCTATTTGTATTTCAAAGAATTATAATTCTATAATATACATATATAACAAAAATAAAATAAAAAAAATACAATTTTATATGTTATACAAATGGAATTCATTTCCGTATATACTATCCACGGGGCCAGAGAGCAAACGAAATGGAAGCTACTGCAACTACAAGTCTAGAAGGCAGCTAATTAAAAGTCGTTCATTTCATAAAAGCCAAATAAGTTGATCATCTATATATAAAGCAACCTTTTTTGACTATGGCCACTGGTCCTCATTCCTCAAGCCAGCCATATACTAATCAACTAACCATGCACAATAACACGTACAAATACAGCTTCCCTTTATTTTCACTATATATATACAGACCCCATCCATGCATTAATTTCTAACAAGCTTCTCCAAATTACTACTTAATCATACATACATATGATATATATGGCTTCCTCCCTTCAATTCTCTGTCTTCTCGTTTATTCTTTCTCTCTCTCTCTCTTTCTTTTTCTTATGCTCAACCCTCATTTCGCCCAAATGGACTTGTTCTTCCACTCTCTAAAGACCCTTTAACCCTCCAATACGTGACCAACATCAATCAAAGGACACCTTTTATAACTGTTAAACTTATGGGTCGACTGTGACAATTATGTCTCGTCCACTAGACGCCTAGCCCGGTGCGGCTCAGCCCAATGCTCGCTTACTAGGGCCAATGGCTGTGGTGGTGGCATTTGTGGGCTTGGGCCGGAAAACACAGCTACTGTCACCGGCAGCTATGGGGAAGTAGCTGACGATGTTGTCTCAATCCAATCCACAGGTGGCCGATTAGTTACAGACCCAGGGTTTATTTTCGTATGTGCACCTAATTTTCTATTAAAAGGCCTCGCTAGCGGTGCAATGGGCATGGCTGGGCTTAGTAGGGCTAAAGCGGGTCTTCCTCATCAGTTTGCTTCGGCCTTTAGCCTGGACAGAAAATTTACCATTTGCCTTCCATCTAAATCTAATGGTGTTGTAGTCTTTGGCAAAACTAATATTGTCTCTGATCAACTGTCTCTTACGTACACCCCACTTCTCATCAATCCAGTAAGTGACAGATCGGGCTATTATCCTTTATCAACCGAATATTTTATGGGGCTCAAGTCCATTAAAATCAACGGAAAGGCCTTATCCTTGAACACTTCTTTATTGACCTTCAATCGTGAAGGGTACGGTGGAACTAAGATGAGTTCGGTTAATCCCTACACGGTCTTACAAACTTCCATATACAAAGCTTTCGTGGCGGCCTTTATCAATGAGGCAGTGGCCATGGATGTTACCAGGGTAGCGTCCGTGGCACCTTTTGACGCGTATTTTAGCTCAAATAATAATAATGTCAAAGGTACAACAGTGCCGTATATAGACCTAGTTTTGCAAAATGAGAAGGCAATTTGGCGGATCAGAGAGTCTAACTCAATGGTGCAGGTTGGAGCTAATGTGATGTGCCTTGGGTTTGTTGACGGAGGATTAGACCCAAGGACTCCCATTGTTATTGGAGGGCATCAGTTGGAGAACAATTTACTAGAGTTTGATTTGGCAACTTCTAGGGTAGGGTTCAGCTCTACACCTCTATCCGCCCAAAAAACTACTTGTGCCAACTTCAACTTCACATCCAACACCACTTAGTAAAGTACTGGATATATGTATATATAGAGTGATTGTTTAAGGGTTTTATTTTTCTTGTGAAAATAAATGCAAGTTTGATTTTGTTTCAAAATCAATTCCTATATATAATTCTATATAGTGTGGTAATTTAATGAAGCTCATGCATTCAATATTATTGGGATTACAGTTAACGATCATCATCTAAAACTGTTGTCCTACGCAGTGGTCGAACCCAAACATTTTTAGAAGGGGGTCAAAATACATCAGTAAAAATAATTATTTATTAACGCTTACAGTGCTTCTTTCAAATTCATTTTGTCCAATTATAATATTTCACAATATCTTATTCCAACCTTTTTCAACTTTTGAGTTGTGAGTAATGACTTTAAATATATATATATGTATATATATTAATTTTTCCCGAACTATGAGACTATTAATCAGACTTTGAAATTTTTAGTCAACTGATTAGCTACTTTTATAGATAAATTAATTACAAATTATAATATTTTATATTCAAAACCTTATATTGTGATTCATGAGATTAATTAGCTTGAAAGAATGAATTCCAGCAACAACAAAAAAAAAATAGAAGAAGAGAAATATAATAACTTTGATAAGATAGAACTATGGTGAACTTATGGTCATTATAGTAGGATCCAAAAAAATTATTTTATTTCATTAGTTTTTTATATTAGTTTACAGAGAGAATTATTACCACTTTTTTTTTGCCTCACTTTGATGATAAAGTAGAAATAAAAAAACAAAGGAGAAAGAGAAATACATAAAAAAAAAAGAAAAAATAAATAAATAACCCCCGAAAATTTATTATACCCCTTAGACCACTCTATTTCCGCCAATGGTCCTACGGTGTACTAATGTAAAAATTGCACAAAAGATGTTGGATTGCAATTAATATTATTGAAAGTATAAAGAAATTGAATATATTATTGAAAGTATAAAGAAATTGAATATATTTTTATCTTATTTTTGGATTTTATTATATATGAATATGAATACTAAATTATGATTTATTTTTATTAAAAAAATAAGCTAAAGATAACATTCCATTAAATGATCATAATCCAAACATTGAAATGAGAATATATATATATATATATATATATATATATATATATATATATATATATATCCGTTCCTCCAGTGAACTAAGAACGAACCGGGTATAATGACGATTTTTTCCGTCGCTAGAGCATAGAAAGTCAATTTTTTATGCTATAGCGAAGGAAAAAATTGTCGTTATAGCCGATTCGCTCTTAGTTCGCTATCTCCGATATCATTTAAAAAAATGGACTATATATATATATATATATATATATATATATATAATGATTGAGCACATTCCCAGATATATTCAAACATTAAAATAAAATATACAGGACCTACGTACACTCATATAAACTAATCCAAGAAGTTATATTTAAGTTTCATTTGTGGTGAAATTGAGGGACACTCAATATTCTTGGACATCTCCTACATAAATAGAGGTGCACAAAAGGCCTGAGGCTCGCGATTTGGCCTTGGTCCGGCCTGGGCCTAATCTGGTTAAGGCCTGGATCGGCCTGACCCGATCTGAAAGGCTTAAAAAGGCTGCCATTTGAGTACAAAAATCTGGCCTGGACCGGCCTGGTCCAAATCCTGACATAGACTGACATGTAGCTTGAGTTCGTCCTGGGCCTGGCCTGGTCCGACGCAACAGGCATGGCCTGCTTGCTAGCTTATTAGTTGTTGTCCAATTAAAATGTTGTCTTCCAAACCCAACCCAAAAAGACCATTGAAAAAAAAATAGTCAGACAACCCAACCTAATACTCAACACCACCAACCAGCAGACCAGCCTTAACGCCTAACAGTTATATAAAAAAAAGAAGAAGCAAAAGACACTCAAGTACTCGATCAATGGTTTAAACTTTAAAATGTGCAAACATCCAAAAATAAGTGATTGATTGATTGTTCACTAGCTCACTGTCCAAGACATCAATGCATGCTTATATATATATATATATATATATATATATATAAAATAGCCCCATTATATCTCTGAAAAAGGAAACATCAACCGTAGTTAATCAGCCTACACTACTCAGACTAGTATTTTGAGTTAATGTTTTGAAGAAGTTCACATATTTGCTATGTATATTGACAATTTAACAATGACCAACGGAGAAAAAAAGGCTGACACACGTTCTCATCCATCTATCAATCCATCACATCTATGAAAATTTCATTAGAATTTGGATTTCAAAAATTAAATAAATTTTCATGTACCAATCGTATTATCGTAACAACTATAATTTTACTACTGGTTATTTTTTCACTATAAAAATCATATAATTTACCCCACAAAAATTATAACTCCTCACATCTTTCTCTCTCTATTCTCTGATATAACAATAACACCGTACTGCAAGCTCAAATTCTAAATTTGTATCATTGTTATAATTTTTATAATTTTATATAATATATATTTACAATTTATTATACACATAAATCATAATATTTATTTTATTAATACATTTATATTATTACAATGGATTCTTCTAACATTCCACAAGTGTCATCATTTATTCAAAATGATCCAAATATCATTATGCCCGAAAGTGTTGTTCTGGGTTCGAGTACAATATTTCCACGTCCTTCCGGCGAGCAAACCAAACGTACACCGGCTGTTTGGGATCATTTCAACGAAGTGTGGATTGCGGAAGGTGTTAAAAAAGCCCAATACAAAATATGTAACAACTTTTTCGGGGTTAAAGGAAATAATACATTACTCCGTCACTATGAGACGTGTTTGAAGAAGCATAAAATAACTAATGAAAGCTCTCAATCACAAATTGATCGTTCTGGTCACAGTTGGAGTTACTATCAAATATTATAAAAGGAGTGGCAAGCTAAGTTGGTGATCGAGAAGGAGCTTTCATTCAATTTTTTTTGATGATGCGCGTTGTTCCGACTACATTCAAGGCGCATTACAACCAAAATATAAATAAGTAAGTAGAATGACTACTAAACGTGATGCAATTAAATTATATAATAAAGCTAAAAATGAATTAATTGAATATTTTATTAATTTTGATGGTAAAATTTGTTTAACTGGTGATACTTGATCTGTTAATCATCAACCTAGAATTAGCTATATTTGTATTACAACTCATTGGATAGATCCTAGAATTATAGGATTTGAATATTTTGAATTACCACATAATGGTCAATCAATATATGCTCAAATTATGTCCATAATCCGTACTTTCAAAATTAAATATAAAATAATGAGTATTAGTTTAGATAATGCAATAAATAATACTAGTTCTATTAATATGTTAAAAAATGATTTAAAACACAGTAGTAAATGGTGTATTTTTCATGATAGATGTATATGCCATATAATAAATTTGATTGTACAATCCGAATTCACTTACTTGCAAACGACAATAAATAAAATTCATTTTTTGATTGGTTATATATATGGTTCAAATAGAAGAATCCAAGATTTTAGAACTTTTTGTCATATAAGAGGTGAAAATTTTAAAAGAGTAAAATTTGATAATAACACTAGATGGAATAGTACATATGATTTATTTAAAGATGTTTATAAACGTCAAAATATACTTTTGGAGTTTTATAACACAAACTGATCATGAAATAACAAATCAAGACTGGGATTTATTATGTCAACTTTTAAATATTCTTAAAGTTTTTAAAAAACACACAAAAATATTAAGTGGTGTTTATTATCCTACAATTCATCATGTTCTAGTTGCATGTTTGGAAATAAAAAATATATTTCAACAATATAAATACGATCCTTTTTGGAGTAACCTTATTTTTAGTATGGAAGAAAATTTTTACAAATATTTTGAATACACGCCTACAGTTATTACATGTGCAGCAGTGTTAAACCCCGTAATAAAATTAGAAGGTGTGGAAAGTGTTTTAAAAGATATAGTAGAAAATATTGATTATATTAAACTAAATTTTAATAATACATTTGCTGAATTTTATAGACAATATGAGTCTATATATGCTACATCTACACGTACACCACCCCCTGCTCCTTCATCTTCTAAGTTTTCATCATTATTAAAATCATTATCAAAAAAACCAGAAACTTCATCACACATAAGCAGTTAAACGAACTTTGTTTATATTGTAGTACTGATTTTAGAAGTTTAATGACCGATCAAGAATTTTAAAATTTTGATATATTTGCATTTAAGAAAAATCATACCGACAATATCCTACTTTGGCCGCCATGGCCCGTGATTTACTAACTATCCAAGCTAGTACCGTAGCTTCGGAATCTTGTTTTTCTTTATCTGACAGGGTATTAGATGAAAAAAGAAGTAGACTTAGTCCAGATTCGTTGGAAATATATTTGCTATAGAGATTATCTTGACGCACAAAGAAGAATACAAGACGTAATAGACGATCAAGATAGCTCGGAAGATCTCGAAATCGGAGCAGGAACTGTCGAAAATGTACATCCATGAAGATTGAAGATATATTTTTTGAAGATTTAAAGACATATTTTATGAAGATTCTAAGACAAATATTTTTTGAAGATTTGAAGATATTTTTAAAAATTTAAAGACAAATATTTGTAACCGATTCATTTTTTATTATTGTTTAAGTTATACTTTAAAGTTATAAACTTATAATTATTCATCAAATTAGTGATTCAATAAATTATTACTTATTCATTGTTGTAATTTGTTAGTTATAAGTTTGTAATACATTATTTTTAATTAATGCATCAATCAAGTTTAAAATTTTAATTATTCATTATTGATTTATTGTAAATAGTAATTACATTTAATTAATATATTAATTAGTTTATTTAATATTAATAAATTAGTTGCTTAAATTTTAATATTAATATACTAGGTAGTGTATAAATATTAATAAGTTAGTTGATTAAAATTTAATATTAATGTACAACTTAATTTTTTTAATATTCATAAGTTAGTAAGTTAGTTAATTCAAATTTAATATTAATAGTTAGTTTATTAAGTAACATATTAGTCATCATAGCATGAAATATGGAGTGAGTATTCAGTATTGTCCGAACTTTGGAGCCTTGGAAATTGAAATTTGATTGAGAATTAATGGAATGATGGATGATGATTTGATTGGACATTTGAACCAAAAGGAGCAAAAAATAAAAAATAACAAGCTAAGTGGAAAATATTGCCTTAAGTCGCTAATCGCCAACTGTGCACGAGCTAATCGCCCCAGGGCAAAGATCGACTCAAGGCCACATGGACATTAAAAAAAAGGTGAAGAATTAGTCTGCCCCAAACCTGACCTGGCCTGCAGACCTGATCAGATCAAAGTTTTGTGAGATAGGCCTGGTCTGGCCTTAAGGCCCAAAGTCAAGGCATGACCTGACCTGGTTAACGGCTAAAGCCTGACAGGCCAGGGCGGACTAGGCCAAACAAACCTGTTGTGCAACTCTATACCTAAATACTACTATAAAGTTATCATTTCCAAACTATCATTCCCGCGTGACAAAACAATTGTAATAGTACTAAATGGATAAACAAACCAAATTATAGACCTTGTTGAAACACTTCATATCCCCTCCTTAGTTATTTCTCCATTTTCCATAATTACAGACCTATTTAATTTAGGATTTTTTTTATTACAAAAGTGGTAAAGTTTTATCAATATACTAATTATTAAACATATTTTAAATTCTCACTATTTTTAAAAACATACTACATTTGTTCCAAAAATATTAGAGATACAATTTGATTTTTAAGACTAAACGAAGACATATTAAAGTTTAATTTGATGTGAATTTATTTACTTTTAGTTGATACAATTAATATAATTATATATTGTGTAGTATATAACAAAAAACTATTAATCACAAAATTTATTTTATTTTAAACTTTTATAAATTATATCCATTTTAAAATTTAATGTACCGTTATTTGATCTTAAAAGTTAAATTATATATATAATTTTGTAATGGGGAGAATATAATTTAAGATTTGTTCTATATAAATACAAGAGCTTAGCTATCTTTGACATTTCTTGATTAAACGGTCAATCTAAGGGATTTTCAAAACTGACAAACTGTGTGAAAGATCCAAAGTCAAATAATTTTGATAAATATTAAATTTTATTTTATTGATTCGTAGTGTCTTCGGCCTAATAAACCGGTCCAACATTAGTTAATTAACCTTGAATGTATATAAAGTTTTTTAATTATCGTCATCATGACATCATGTGTCATGTCATCAAGACCTCAAAACTATACTATTTATTAATTTCAAAAGAGAAATACGCATCCTGAGAGTAACATAAAATAAATATATAGAGAAAAAAAATCTAGCTATGTGACGCCTCCAAAACAGGAATACATCACTTATCTTGAGTCGCCAGATACATGGTACTTAAATTCAAATACAACTTAATTATACAACAATGTAGAAAATACTTACAAAACATAATCGAGAGTTTAAACAAGAATATTGTTATCTAGACAATATCCACACTCAATGGAGTCCTCATTACAATTATTATCACATTATTCCGTAGAATAGTGAGGACTACTAAAGCCATTTATCCTGGACCATCACTCCATTTCCCAACTCTTCCCAGCTATATTCTCATTTCTTGAAGAGAACGATGAAAGAAAGGGTGAGCTCAACTAGCCCAGTAAGAAATATTATGACTAAGATAATGCAGAATAAATTAATTATCCTTAGCCTTCAACAGTATAACAACTGATAAAATACAATAGACAACAAGTTTTAGATCAACAACTGCAGCGAAAATAAGCAATCCATTAGAAGAGTCAAGTAGAACATAAAATCTACTATCTTCTATGATTTAAAAAGTTTTTCATCAACTTTATCGCTATAATATTCATCAATAGTTCTTTATTATACCCAAGACAAATAGAACTTTCATCATCTGTCTTCACCTGAACCACCAAAGATGTTAGTTAAATTCACAATTCATGTTTATAATAATGTGAATCAACAATTTCTCCTTGCCACAAAGGCTTAATAGAACATTTACTCAATATCCTTATCCCAAAGGCTAAAGATATTCAAAGGTAATAATAATGATCATACCAATCAGTTGTCTATCATTCGCTTCTTCGCCAAAGATATTCAACTATAAAACCAATGGTCATGATCATACCAATCAATTGCTCGTCAAAGGCACTACTACGGCCAAAGATATTCAACTGTTAACTAATGGTCATGATCCTGCCAATCATCACATCATCGAATTATCCCTACACTACGGCCAATGATATTCGTTAGTATCACCAGTGGTCATGATCATATCATGTCATACACCTGTCCATCTTTGCACGTAAGCCAAAGATATACAACTATAAAATCAATAATCAACAATCAATCTTTGCACGTAAGCCAAAGATATACAACTGTAAAACCAATCATCAACAGTCCATCTATGCACGTAAGCCAAAAAATATAAAACTGTAAAACCAATAATCAACAGTCCATCTATGCACGTAAGCTAAAGATGACTTTCATCACAATATAAGCATGAGGATGATGACAATGATATAAGCATTAATCAAACAAAATCAATGATAAATATTAAAGACTTTAAATTTATCCAGAGTTTAAAAATATTCAAATTGTCAACATGATACTGCTTTGTGGAGTAAAATTCAAAAATAATATTCATGTACCAAAAATAATTTGGACAGAAAAGAAATATATTTTTCGCATAAATAGTACCACGCAATAGTACCCTATGAATAGTACTTCAGGAATAGTACCTCGTGAATAGTACCCCGACATGAAAAGTACCCCAAATACCCGAGTGAATAATATTCGGGTGAATAGAAATTTGGGTGAATAGTAACCCGTGAATAGTAACTCATGAATAGTACTCTGATACGAAAAGTGCCTCGAATTCCCGAATGAATAATACTAGAGTGAATAGTAATCGGGTGAATAATAACCCGTGAATAGTAACTCGTAAAAAAAATATCAAAGAAAATGATATTCCATAACGAGTATAAAAGAAATGATATCTCATACGAGTATAATAGAATATACGAAACTGTAAATGGATTTTCACCCGCCATGCGGTAATCCACGTAGACAGATCATTTCTATAATTTAATAAAGAATGAATACGAAGGATCATTCACCATGCTGCCAGAATCCACGTAGGATGTGTTATTCCATCGAATAATAAAGAATGGAATAATGTAAGAATTCATCGCATGTGATAGGCCATGCAGACGAGTTATTCTAACAAATAATAAAGAATGGAACCGTGTCATGCGTAATCAAGATGCACGTGATATTCCAAGAATAATAATAAAGAATGGAACTAGGTCACGCGTAATTCGCATGCATGTGATATTCTAATGAATAATAAAGAATGGAATAACAATGTAATTCACCGTGCATACGATAGACCGCACGCATAAAAGTTATTCCAACGAATAATAATAAAGAATGGAACCGGTCCGCGTAATCTCCACGCATGTGATATTCCAATGTAATAATAAAGAATGGAATAACAATGAGAATTCACTGGGCATGTGATAGACCACACATGATAAAAGTTATTCCAATGAGAATAATAAAGAATGGAATAATGTAAGAATTTCACTATGTATGCAGTACTTGGCATGTGAGCAAAGTTATTCCAACATAATAATAAAGAATAGAATAACAACCCTTACAGTATTGAAAAAATAACTCTCTTCATGAATACGAAAGAATAATACCCCTTACCTCAAAAAGAAGACCGAATCTTTGGAATAAAGTGAGGTAGCAGACTTCTCTTCTTCTTTCTATCTATAATTTTTCTCTATAATAATTGCTCTATAGCTTTAGTGAATTGGTGAAAAATAATGAATGAATGAACTTCTATTTATAGAAAAATATAGTTTCGATAATTGCACGTTTTGGTGCTCGAAATATTACAGTATAATACCTTCCTCTTTTTCTTCATTTTTAATTTAGTCCTGCAAATATTATCAAACTTGCACCATCTCTCCTAATAGTAAATCATGTGAATTAATAGTAAATCATGTGAATCAATAGTTCTAGATATATAAAAATATAAATTACAGTATAGTACCTCCATCTATACCTCCATTTGTTAACTTAGTCATGCAAGTATTATCAATCTTGCACCAACTCCCCTAATAGTAAATGAATGTGAATCAATAGTACACACATGTGAACAAATAGTTATAATCATGTGAATCAATAGCAATTAATTGCTCATTTTTTTGGTTAATTACCCGATTGGTCAATATAACCTCCAGACATCAATTTTTATCGAAATAAATATCGGTTTTCACTAACACTAATAATCCCAACACAATGGAACTATCAATTTCATCTTTAATCAACACGAACTTATTCATCATTAATATTATAACTCATAATATTTAACAACCAAGTCGTTCCCAGGAAAGAGGGGGCTTTCCGATAAGGATTTCTCCCTATTGGTGCGCAATTAGATTATCTAACATCTCCTTTACAGAATTTCTAGACATTGTCAATATTAAAAATAATAATATAAATAACTTTGTCGTCTCAATTATTGATTTAATAATATAACATATTATACAGATGATACTGTGACAATAATTGAATCAATAATATGATATATATGATGTAGCAATTACTATAGCAATAATTGAGTATAACTGTAAGACCCCAACTTATTATTAATGAAATTTAATTTTCTCTATTTATTATTTTGAAATAGTAAGGGTTGATGTGATTAATGTGGATAGTTAGGGTAAAATAAGCAAATATTTCAAAATAAGCAAGTGGTTATAAAATATTCATTGTTGTTTGGGAATATTCGTTTGGTCGTGGAATATTCAGATCGTGTCAGAATATTCGCATTTGCTGACGTAGCGACCATGTGTGGGCCCCATAACTTAAAAGCGATTGGATGAAGAAAGCGACAAATATAAGTTGTTTAAAAATAACTTCACAGTAGTTATTATCAAGTATTATCATTGTTAAAATACCCGGTGGTTAAAAACACAAGAAGACACACGGTATTGCACCAATTATTGATTCTTACGAAGAAGGCACTACTCAATAATGGTTACGTAATTACTGCTCAAAGATTTTATTGAGTTAATAATTCTTTGCGTTGATATTTTATATTATCATTGTTTCAATAATTGTCATTTACAAGTATTTTTCATTATCGAAGCAATAATTCATATTATCTCGAATAATATTATTAGATAACATTATTGGCAATGTCTAGAAAGTTACATCTAAGGAGAGGTTTGGTCACCTAATTGCTGCCAAAGAAGAAGAAATTCTTATTGAAAGCCCCCTTCTCTTGAACCTACGCATGGTTGTCAATATTGTGATTCGTAATATTATTTGTGAATAATTAATTATTGATTCATATGATGAGGAAAATATTGATTTTATGTGGATATAGATGGAGAAAAATTTTAATGTGACAATTGTTGAAAATTGAAATTTTATCTTTTCTACGATAAGATAATTTATTTAAATGTATTATTATATTTTAATAATATAATAATGGTGATATTTTTACAACGAATGTGGGATATATGAGTATACTGAGGAGGAAGAGTATTTTTGTTGCAATAAATGTTTAAAACATGTTAAACATGTCATGGACCCCATTTATTCGATCGAAATTTGATTATAGCTTTGTAAAATCGTCCATTTGTGGATTTTGGTCAATTTCATTTGGAATTTGGAAAAACTTTCTTACGCAAAGTTGTAGAGAATTAAATTTCCTATAAAAAGTCATGAGATTCGAATTTTCTGATTAAAGGGCTATTTATTATGAATTATTGAAGTTCCGAAGCTCCGAAATAATTGATTTTTGGAAGTTTAAAATATTTTAAATAATAAAAACGTTTTTTGTTTGTTTTGTGGGCTACAACATGTGCATAATGAGCTGAGATCAGATCTAGGAAGGTGGGCGAGAAATCTTAATATATATATATATATATTAATATTATATTAATTTTTTCGCTTTTGGTTTCTAAGCATTTTCCTATAAATAGGTGCTTAGGTTAGAATTGAAAATCACACGGTAAATCAAGTTTTTCTCTCTATATTATCGGCGTATTCTTGTGAGTATTTTGAGTATACTTTGAGTATTGTTAGACGGTCTGCAAGTTCCCTTCAAAGACTATATCCCAGATTCCAAATAGAAGTACTTAATCTTTCGAGGTAAGGAATGTTATTTTCTTCTCAAATGATATTATTTCTTCAATATCATTATCTTTGAAATATTGGTTGAAACTTTTAATCAAATTTGGAACTTTTTCATTCGGGGTTACTTATTCATGAGTTTATTCACGAGTTACTATTCATGAAGTTACTATTCACGAGTTACTATTCACGAGTACTATTCATAAAAGCGTGAAGATGTTTTTTTTGGGAAATTTCTATCTTTTGGTGTGAGATTCTTATTCACGATATCAAGACTATTCACGATATCGACACTATTCATTAGAAGAATAAAATTTCTTCTTTTTGTCCAAAATATCTATTCTCGGATACTAGCTTTGATGTATTCATGTTTTGATCATTCTTGAATTTTACACCACTATGATTATTTTTGAGGTATTTTTGAACATGGATAAAACAAAGTACGAATCCTTAATCCTTAATCCTTGTCATTTTGTTTCTTTGGATTCGTTTCTTTAAAAATATTTTCATCATCCTCGTCTTAAATGATGATATTATTGAATATCTTTGGCCCGTAGTGCAAAAGATGAATGATTTCTGAAGAATATCTTTGGGTAGTAGTGCAAAAGATGAGCAGTGTTTAGATGAACATGATTAATCGATGAATATCTTTGGCCGTAGTGCAAAGATGAATATTTGATTCCAGATGTATATTGATTGATGTTCTGGGGATAAAAGATGAGCGATGAACTTTTAAATTCATACATAGAAGATAGTAGTTTACATTCTCTACTTAACTCTTCTAATGAATTATTATTTTCATTGCGAATATTGATTTAAAATTTGTTGTCTATTGTATTCTATTAGATTTTTCCCTGTTGAAGACTAACGATAATTTGTTGTATATTATCTTAGTCATAATATTCTTTTATCGGGCTAGTTGAGCTCACCCTTTTCCTTTTTGTTCCATTTTTCTCGGAGGCGAGAATATAAGCGAATAGTACGCAGCCTGGGGTATGGAATGAAGGTTCTAGAGAGAGTTGTTTAGTAGTCCTCACCATTTTGTAAAATAATGTATCAATAAATGTGATGAGGATTTATTTGAGTATAGATATTGTCAGAAGATAATATTTGTATTTAAACTCACAGTTTTCTTGTTGTAATAATAAAGTTGTAGTTGTTTCGTATCATGTATTGACAACTCGGAATGGGTGATGTATACCTATTTTGGGGCGTCACGGTTGGTATCGAGCTTAGGGATATGATCTCTGGCGGAAATCGGGGAATAGAACTAGGAGGGAGAGGCGAGTAAATCCTTTGGTAGTGTGTCCTACCTAAGCTTATTTTTTTTTAGTTGGTCAAGATATAAGGATATTATGTGATATATTGATTTCTTAATTATCCCTTGTTTTATGATGATGATTTGAGAATGTCGATCGAGAATATTAACAATGAAAATGAGACCAGTGGAGGCGCTCAGACTCACCAACGAGGAGAGAACGCAACAGTGGCAATGTTCCTCTTGTGAACAACACCCATCGAGCGAGATGATGAACGAGGGATGTTTAGAAGTTTTTGCAGATTCATGCAAAATCGCATAAGGGAGACTCGTGTTCAAAATACTGAGGAGGAAATGATAGAATTCACGTTGGTTGTCCAAGTGCGCTCAAAGAGTTGGGACCACGTAATTTAAGGAAAACCAGATCCGATCATGGCGAAAACATGGGTCAAGCAAATTACCAAGATATTCGATGTCTTGGGATGCACGGAGAACAGAAGGTTCCATTCGCCACCTTTATGTTCCGTGGCGAAGGGCATCATTGGTGGGAGTCTCGTGAAGCGTACTCCATCCGGTACACTCAAGATGTCTTGGGAAGCGTTTCAGAAACTATTTAATGACAAATACTTTCCCGAAAGTGTTCGTCATATGAAGGAAGTGGAGTTTATTAGACCGAGCAGAACAACATGGCGGGTGTCGAAGACGAGGCAAAGTTTGCAGAGTTATCCGAGTTTGCACCTCATTTGGTGGAGAATGATGAGGAACGATGACGCAGATGTTTCTTAGAGGTTTGAAACCCAAGATACGACAATATCTCATTTCTCATAAATTTTCTCTATTAGAGATGTTGTAAATGTGGCTCAATTATTAGAAGCGAGATAACGAGTAACTACCAACCTGAGGACCACAATCGGGATCGTATCGGAGATAAGATCAACGTAATAATGATAACCGGCGGAGAAAGCAGACGGACAAAATGGTAACCACTCGGTGGTAATCATGTCCATGAAAATAGAAGAAGCGAGTCGGGAGGAGATTTTAAAAGAGGAGATTTAACAACGACTATATGAAGACGGCGGTCTTAAGAAGAATCGGTTCTAGGGAGGAGAACGACCACCCGGTCATATGCTACAAATGCGAAAAGAGGGACATATCGGTCAAACCGCCCACAACAGATTCAAGGTATGCTATAATTGTGGAAAGGAAGGACATATCGCTCGAAAATGTATGCAGATAGCGAAACCTAGTTCAATGAGGGACGGTGACTCAAAAGATCATGTCGAGAAAAAGTCAAAGTCAACGATTCCGGAAGAAGCGTTTGTTGTGATTGGTCAAAATGCGAGAAACCCAAACGAGGTGATCACGGGTAATTTATTTATAAATTCTTGCGAAGTTTATACCTTACTGATAATCTGCAGTACTACCCATTCATTTATCTCTCCTGCATGTGCTCAACGTTTAAACTTGACTCGGGAAATTAGACTTTGACCTATCTGTGGAAACTCCGTTAGAGAAACTTTCATCACATCCACTATTTATAAATCTTGTTTGATTCAAGTTGGCACCATTACCTTACCGTTGACCTTATCTCTTTAAAAATACTTGCTTTTGATGTGATTTTAGGGATTGATTGGTTAACTACTCATCATGCCAAAATTGATTGTTTTCGTAAGGTTGTTAGTTTTCATATTCCTAACCAACCCGTGTTATGTAATTCAAGCAACTAAACCATTAAAATCAATCACCGTCATATCTAATCATAAAGTTATTCGTTTATTGAAAACGGATGTCAAGCTTTCTTAGCCCATGTTATGGATTTGAATAAAGACACGTCAAATATGAATAATATTCTGTTGTTATTGACTTTCCGACGTATTTCGAAGAACTTCCGGCCTACCCCGTAACGTGAAGTTGAATTCTTTATTGATCTTGAACCCGGTACAAAGCCCATTTCTAAAACCCCATATCGAATGGCTCCTATTGAACTTCGGGAGTTAAAGGTCCAACTACAGAATTGTTGGACATCGGTTTCATTCGCCCCTAGTACATCTCTTTGGGGTGCTCTGTTTTATTTGTAAAGAAGAAAGGCGGGAGTATGCGACTTTGTATTGACTATCGGAATTGAACCATGTCACCATCAAGAATAGGTATCCTCTACCTCGTATTGATGACTTGTTTGACCGATTCGTAAAGGGCACAATTCTTTTCAAAAATCGATCTTCGTTCGGATATCATCGGTGAAGATTAGAACCGAGGATATTCCAAAGACGCCTTAGAACTCGGTATGGGCATTATGAATTCTTAGTCATGTCTTTCGGATCGACTAATGCTCCTATGGCTTTCATGGATATGATGAACCGAGTATTCAAGGAATATTTGGATCGGATTCGTTGTTGTCTTTATTGATGACATCCTTATATATTCCAAAAGTCGTGAAGATCATGAACACCATTTGAAGTTTGGTACTCCAAAGGCTTCGTGAAAACAAACTATATGCCAAATTGAAGAAATGCGAGTTCGGATTGAGGAAGTAGCATTTCTTGGGCACGTGGTGTCAAAAACATGGAGTATCCGTTGATCCGACGAAGATTGAAGCAAATCAAAGTTGGGGAGCAAGAAAGTCGGTGGATCAAGTACGTAGTTTTTTGGGCTTATTTGGTTATTATCGGAGATTCGTGGAAGGGTTTTCTCGAATCGCTACTCCATTAACTCGCCTAACTTCGGAAGGATACAAAATTCGTTTGGAGCGAAGAATGCGAGAAGAGTTTCAAGAGCTTAAGATGAGACTTATTTCAAGACTGTTCTAACAATACCATCCGGTTCGGATGGATTTGTATCTCTGACGATGCTTCGTGCAAAGGGTTAGGATGTGTTCTCATGCAACGTGGGAAAGTCATAGCCTATGCCTCGCGACAACTTAAAAAGAGTATGAGAGGAATTATCCTACTCATGATCTAGAGTTAAAGCAATCGTTTTTGCTTAAAAATATGGAGGCACTATCTATATGGGGAGAAAGTGGAGATATATTCGCACCATAAAAGCCTTAAATATTTCTTCACTCAAAAAAGAACTCAACATCGCGGCAATGACGTTGGCTCGAGCAATTGAAAGACTACGACCACACTATTCAATACCATCCCGGAAAAGCGAACGTGGTAGGCGACGCGTTGAGTAGAAGATCATATCGCGGAACGAAAGTGCGATGATGTCAAGTATACGATAGAGCCAACTTTAATAGAAAAAGTTAAGGTTGCTCGAGCCCAGGCCGGATCGATGCGTATGATGAAGAAGAAAGTACAAGAAGGAGCTATTCCGAGCGAGAATTGATGAAGAAGGAATACTTGAGTCCACTCTAGACTTTGTGTTCCTAACGACTCGATTTGAAGTACAAGATTATGATGGAGGCACACAATACACCATTTGCAATCCATCCTGGAAGTACTAAAATGTATCGTGATCTTTGACATACATTTTGGTGGAACAATATGAAGAGAGAGATTGCAAAGTTTATCTCAATGTGTTTAACTTGTCAACGTGTAAAGGCGGAGCATCTGGTACCTAAGGGTCCGTTGCAACCACTTGAGATTCCGAAATGGAAGTGGGAACACATTACCATGGATTTTGTTACGAGTCTTCCTACGGTTTCTCATGGCATCAATGCTATTTGGGTTATTGTTGATAGATTAACCAAGTCTGCTCATTTCTTGCCGATACGGGAGACTTATTCCCTTGAACGTCTTGCTAGTATGTACGTGAATGAGATTGTGAGGTTGCATGGCATGCCAGTATCCATAGTTTCGGATCGTGACCCAAGATTCACTTCAAGATTTTGGGTTAGCTTGCAAAAAGCTATGGGCACGGATTTACGATTCAGTTCGGCATACCATCCTCAAACGGACGGACAATCAGAGAGGACAATTCAAACTCTTGAAGATCTATTAAAACTCTGTGTCCTAGACTTCAAGGGCAGTTGGGATAAGTATTTACCATTGGTGGAATTCTCCTACAACAACAGGTTATCGAGCAAGTATAGGTGTGGCTCCATTTGAAGCATTATATGGACGAAAGTGTCGCTCTCCAATATGTTGGGGACGAGGTGGGTGAAGCAACATTGTTGGGACCCGAGTTGAATACGTATGACTACGGAAAAGATCCAAATGATTCGATAACGTGATACAACCAAGCACAAGATCGACAAAAGAGTTATGCGGATCTTCATCGAAAGGACGTGGAATTTAGTGTAGGGGATCATGTATTATTGCGAGTTGCTCCATGGAAGGGAGTTACAAGATTTGGGAAGAGAGGAAAGCTCAATCCACGATTTATTGGTCCATTTCAAATTCTTGACCGAGTAGGAAATGTAGCCTATAGACTTGCGTTACCTCCAAGTATGTCTCGTGTTCATAATGTGTTTCACATATCTGTACTTCGTAAATATGTGAAAGACCCGAACCACGTTATAGAATTAAAACCGGACGAAATAGCCAAAGACTTAACGTATGAGGAGGTACCTGTCAAGATCTTGGATAACAAGGAGCATGTCCTACGCGCAAAGGTCATACCACAAGTTAAAGTTTTGTGGAGGAATCATGCTATAGAGGAAATGACCTGGGAATTGGAAACGGAAATGAAAGCGAGGTATCCTCACCTTTTCGAAACACCAGGTACGTACGTCAATTTCGAGGACGAAATTTCATAAAGAGGGGAGGTTGTAAGACCCCAACTTATTATTAATGAAATTTAATTTTCTATTTATTATTTTGAAATAGTAAGGGTTGATGTGATTAATGTGGATAGTTAGGGTAAAATACGCAAATATTTCAAAATAAGCAAGTGGTTATAAAATATTCATTGTTGCTTGGGAATATTCGTTTGGTCGTGGAATATTAAATCTTGTCGTGGGAATATTCGCACGACGTACAAGAAACCATGTGTGGGCCCCATAACTGGAAAGCGAATGGATGAAGAAAGCGACAAATATAAGTTGTTTAAAAATAACTACAGTAGATATTCACAATTAATCATTGTTAAAATACCCGGTGGTTAAAACACAAGAAGACACGGTATTGCACCAATTATTGATTCTTACTACGAAGAAGGCACTACTCAATAATGGTTGATAATTCTTTATTCAAGTATTTTATTGAGTTAATAATTTTGCGATGATATTTTATATTATTGTTGTTTCAATAATTGTCATTACACGGTAGATTTTTCATTATCGAAGCAATAATTCATATTATCTCGAATAATATTATTAGATAACATTATTGGCAATGTCTAGAAAGTTCTGCATCTAAGGAGAGGTTTGGTCACCTAATTACGCGCCAAGAAGAAGAAATTCTTATTGAAAAGCCCCTCTTCCCAGGAACTGCATGGTTGTCAATATTGTGATTACGTAATATTATTTGTGAATAATTAATTATTGATTCATATGATGAGGAAAATATTGATTTTATGTGGATATAGATGGAGAAAAATTTTAATGTGACAATTGTTGAAAATTGAAATTTTATCTTTTCTCGATAAGATAATTTATTTAAATGTATTATTATATTTTAATAATATAATAATGGTGATATTTTTTACAACGTAATGTGGGATATATGAGTATACGAGGAGGAATAGTATTTTTGTTGCAATAAATGTTTAAAACATGTTAAACATGTCATGGACCCCATTTATTGATTGAAATTTGATTATAGCTTTTGTAAAATCGCCCATTTGTGGATTTGATTCAATTTACATTTGGAATTTGGAAAACTTTCTTCTACAAAGTTCTAGAGAATTAAATTTCCTATAAAAAGTCATGAGATTCGAATTTTACGATTAAAGGGCTATTTATTATGAATTATTGAAGTTCAAAGTTCAAATAATTGATTTTTGGAAGTTTAAAATATTTTAAATAATAAAAATGTTTTTTGTTTGTTTTGTGGGCTACAACATGTGCATAATGAGCTGAGATCAGATCTAGGAAGGTGGGCGAGAAATCTTATATATATATATTAATATTATATTAAATTTTACGCTTTGGTGTTCTAAGCATTTTCCTATAAATAGGTGCTTGGGTTAGAATTGAAAATCACACCGTAGAACTGAAGTTTTCTCTCTATATTATCGAGCATATTCTTGTGAGTATTTTGAGTATACTTTGAGTATTGTTAGAAGTACTAATCTTTTCGAGTAAGGAAGTTCCTTCATAAGATATATATCCTGAAAGATTCCAAATTTGTAAGTACTAATCTTTCGAGGTAAGGAATGACACCACTTATGATTATTTTTGAGGTATTTTTGAACATGGATAAAACAAAGTACGAATCCTTAATCCTTAATCCTTGTCATTTTGTTTCCTTTGGATTCGTTTCTTTAAAAATATTTTCATCATCCTCGTCTTAAATGATGATATTATTGAATATCTTTGGCCCGTAGTGTTAGGTTTGTAATATCACGAATTAACGCAATCAAATTGCATAAATTAAAGCGAGTAAAAGCGAGTTTAAAAATTTTACAAACCATATACCCGGATCACCCTTTATGCACAATTATTAATTAAACGAAAAGATAAAGAATAAAATCATACCCTTGAAGATCGAGCTTCCTCAGGTACAAGTTCACCTCCAAATCCTTTCGCGTTCAACTTGAATTCACCGGGTTTGGTTCCTTCCTTTGATCAACGTTAGCCACCCAAGTGTTTGGCCTCTAGAGGTGATCCACCAAGGAATAATAAGAATTCAAGAAGATGGGTATTTGGCTCAAACCCTAGTTTTCTATCTCTATAGAAAATGAACGTACTCTCCCAACTATTGGAATTACGTATGTTGTAAAAGTCAACAACCCCCACACCCATAATAAGACTCCTCTTATTTATAGATGTGGGCAACCAACCTTAACAATTAAGGAATTGGGATTTATTTAATTAATTAAAAATCTTTTAATTAATTAAGCTCCCTAATCTTATTAGGGATAATTAATTAAACTCCTTTAACTAATTTTCCTTCCTAATCCAATTAGGAATAAATGAGAGTACTTATATTAAATTAATTCCTAAACTCTTTTAGAAATTAAAATAATAATAATTGTAATAATATTAATAAGACTCCTCTTATTAATTTATATTTAATATTTCTAAAATATTAAATAATAAATATTAAGCTATTTAATTTATTCTATCACCATAGATTAAATTAAATATACATAAATATATTATTACGATTATGCCATTAACTTCTTAAATAATTATTCTTCCTTTTATGGTGTGACCCTTTAGGTTCTCCATATTAAACCGATTGTGAATAAATCAATTAGAACAATTCTAATCTTATTTAAATAAATAAATTAAACAATTAATTTATTTAAATAAATAATATTTATTCTACAATAGGGATAAGCCTCCTAATGATCAACGACTTTCCGAGATAATATAGATTTCAACATTAATCATTAAAGAACCTTTGAGTAAATAGTTACCGTACAATTCAATCCTTCCACCATACAATGTCCCAATTAAATATAAGACATGGAATTACTGTCAAGTCTTATTTTATTTAATTATATGTATTTCGATCCTTAAATGCACAACTCCAAATAATGCAAATTAGAAACTCCTTTCTAATTTCATTTCGCCGCCAAGCCAAGGACTCTTTGGGTTGTCATTTATCGAATCACATATGACATTTCTCTTCTTTTATTAGAAGTGGTAGATTCTTTATTGATCATACATTATCTCCATATACAACTTATTATACCCAAGCATACCCTTTGATATACCCTAAGGGTCTTAAGGAATAAGTCAAAGTATAACTCATCATACATAAGATACTATGATGATCTCAAGTCCAAGGATTACTTGTACTACTATCACTACAAGAATTCCTATGATGACAGCAAATAAAACTCCATTAGGTATTCCTTAGCGAGCCACGTTCGGTGAACTTATTCTCTAATAAGCACCTACATACTTGCTTTAGTGTCTCCACACAAATGATCATGAGATCAATCATCCTCATCCAATGAGCAAAGAAGCGTATGTACCAATCTATCCGGATTCACTAATCCCCAATTTAGTAATCCAATGATTGGGAACTATTTTAGTTTTAAGCTTTCTAAGAATTTAGATCTCATTAGAATGATCATCATCATTATTCTAAAAGCATTGCTTAAAACTATGGGTTTATCACATATTATAAAACAGCATCATGTAGATAATTAAAAGCCTTTAATAAATTAATACTTTTTATTAATAAATGAATAAGATTGTTACAAAGTATATGCTTTATCATCAAACATGATTGGCTTGTGTGCATACTACTTTCAATCTCCCACTTGCACTAAAGCCAATCGTCATGGTAACTCATACTCTTCTTCTCTAAGTGGCGATTATCCTCTTTGTTGGATAAGCTTTAGTTAATGGATATGTAATGTTGTTCATGAGAGTCCACTATCTCTATAGTGATTTCCCATCTTTCAATGATTCTAATAATCAAATGAAAGTGCCACAACACATGTTTAGATCCAAGATGAGACTTAGGAACTATTTCTAGTTCTGTAATGAACTTTTAATCCAAACAATCAACTTGCAGCTTCATTTATAGCTATATACTTTGTCTTTATTACTAAACCAACAACTCTTTCTTTGTTTGGAACCTTTCAATTCAACTGCACCACCAGATTCAAGATAACACTTTACCTTAAAGTGGATTTTACGTAAATCTTGGTCTGTCTCGAAAAACTTGAGTCTGTTAAGCCCTCTAGTTTTAATTAAGACCCACTATGAATATGATCACATCCTTAGTGCTTGGGTTAAGCACTTTAAGATGTTTTCAACGACTCATAGTGAACTTCTCTAGGATATGGTCGATCAACATCGGTCTCGTACATTTCATTGCATACATGATGATAGTTACTCATGTGATCTCTCTTTTGGAGTCTTTGGGGACTATTAAGAGAGATACACTCCATAGCTCATCAACATGAGACAACTCTTGGAGTTTGCCATGCTAAACGACTTTAGCATCAAATGAATATACATTCCTTGGGTTAAGTCGAGCATCCTCTTGAATCTATCTATATAGATTTTATCCCCAATTAAGATACTCTTCCCAAATCATTCATGGAGGAATTTTTAGACAACTTTATCTTTCTTGATTGTAGTAGCATTGGTATGTCATTCCTTATCCGTAGTATATCAACATATAGTACTAGGAATGTCACGATGCTCCCACTGACCCTTTTGTACACACTAGGTTCATTCTTATTTTTGATAAAATCAAACTCTTTTGATTGCTCATCAAAACGAATGTTCCATATTTGAGAAACTTGCTTCAATCCATTTCTCTGAGTGTCTACAACACTTACCTCATCGTATGTAAGCTGGATCATCATCTTCTATGATGTGTACCTCATCATCATCATCTATGATGAATCCATACCTCCTAGGTATCTACTGGTACTATTCTAGATTTACTGATTCGGTTGTGGGTGATAACAGTACATCTATAGGTTCCTCTTATTTGACTTATAGTGTTTTGTGGTTCTTGAACTCTTCAAGATCTATTATCCTCCCACTAGCCCCTTCATTAATAAACACCTTTATCTTAGAAGGCAGCGTGTTTCGTAACAAACACCTTTTGCTAAGTAGGATTATAGAACATATACCCTAAACTTACTTTAGGATGTCCCATAAATTGTACTTGTCAAATCTTGTCCCAAGCTTATCCTTTGAAACATTTTCACATAAGTTGGACAACCCCTTAACTTAACATACTTAAGATTAGGAATCCTCCCTGTCCATAACTTTTATGGAGTCTTGGGGCGGATTTTGAGGTTACCATTTTCGTAGAGATATGCACCATTTCTAGGACATTATCCGGAAGGATCTTTGGAATGTCGGTAAAATCATTATGGACCGTATCATGTTCAACAAGGTATGATTTTTCCTTTCGGATACATCAATCAATTATTGCGTATCAGGAGGCGTCCATTATGAGAAAACCATTTGAGATGATCTAGAAACTTATTGCACAAGTATTTATTCCTTGATCTAATCAAAGAATCTTAATACTTTGTCAATTTGTTTCACTTTCAATTCTTTGAACCTTTCAAATAATTCACACTTGTATTTTAGCAAATACACACATTCAACTCTTTGAATAATCATCTCCTTTTCTTATACTAGTTTGTTCAATTTTCAAAATTATTTTCACGTAAGTCAAGTATATAAAATCCATTAAGTAATATTCGATTCTATACAAAACATTATTATTATTATAAATAGAACAACAATTGTTCTTAAATATAATACCAAAGATTTCATTGTCAACAATAAAATGGAAATAATGTTTCTAACAATCTTTGGAATACAATAACAACTTATTGACTTAATAGATTTGCCGTAGGCATTGCTAAACTATAAGTTCTATGGCTAATGCAAACAACCTTTGCTTCATTTCCCACACATAGGATTACTTATCTTGTTTAGCTTTTACTACTTTGGTCCTTCATAAATCTATATTTATGATAACCAAAGTCGGTATCCAATACCCAAGTAGAACTTTGACTTAAAGAAAAATTATTTTAAATCATGAACAAATTTGTATTTATAATAGAAACTTCACTAAGCTTCTTTGGTTAGCCTCTGCAAGATGCTTCTCGCAGTTTTTTTCCGGTGTGTCGAGCTTATTGCGGTGGAAGCAAACTCCTTTGCTATCCGTATCGCATTTGTTCTTATTATCCTTTGTTTATGCCTTTCTATTTACTTTCTTTGAATCGTTCTTCTTTTCAAAAGATCCTTTGGCCCCTACCAAAGAAGACTTTGTTTTTCTTGGTTGGAAAGTCACTCTCAACATTTTCAACATGTTAAGCAAATCGGTGAGGACCGATATCTAGCTTGTTTCATATGAAAAATTCACAACAATTGTGAAAAGAGTCCCGGAGTGAGTGCAAGATCAAATCTTGGCTCAACTCTCCATCCATGACAAAACTCGTTGTCCTAATTGATCAATCAAATTGATAATGTTAAGGACTTTTATCTGTACTATAGTGCCATTGGCCATTCTAGATCGGAAGAGCTCCTTAGATATCTGATATCTATCAGTCCTACTTTCTTTACCATCAACTACTTGATGTGCGGGGAATATAGTAGGAGCATCCATAGTTTCATCGACGCTGAAGCTCGTTACTTTCATGGATGAGCATGATGCATTGAGCCAACTATGCATCATCTTGCCACTTTCTAAAAGTAGCAATCTCTTCCTCAGAGGCATTGTCTTCATCCATTGTAGGGATAGGCGTATTAAGGACATAAGATAGCTTTTCAGCTATGAGAACTATTCTCAAATTCCTTAACCAATCCGTTTAATTGATTCGGTTAATTTAGCATCTAATATGCTTCCTTGATGATAGTAATTTAGACATTGTAAAATTACGTAAATGAATTTGTAATTAACAACATTTTAACATACATTCTTTTATTAATTACCAAAATAAATTAGGTCTTGTTTTAAATTGGTATCTCCCACTATTTTCTTCAAACTATATTACCTCACTTATATAGTTCGGCAAAATCTAATTAAAGATTTGCTAGTGAGAATAAGGATCCCATTTCAAATGTATATAGCCTTGTGGTGACACAACAAACTATATATAAATAAATAGGTAGACAACTTTTGTCAATTACATCAACTATGCAACTCCTTTTCTTTTGCCTCTTAGATTATTTTGATCAAGTGGTGGCACATCCAGAATCAAAATTATCCAAGTTAAGTCGACCTAGCACTCCATATATTCAAAAAAGAAAAATATCATCCTTGTGGTGACACAACAAAACAATATTGTTCAATTTTCTTTATAAGCATCAAATGTGATAAATTAACATCTTAAATACTTAATACTTGCCTTGTGGTGACACAACAAACTCATATTAAATATTTAATACTCTATTAATTTTATCATGATAGAAAATGACGTTCGATATTCCAAATATCTTTGAGCGCTTAGGACTTAATATATAAAAATTGAGGGTTTGTTATTAAATTTGTCTATCTTGTTTAGCATGCATTTATACATATATATATATAAAATACGCGTTATATTAATTAACACGCGAAGCATGTTTGCATAATATATATATATATATAGTATAAGCATGCACATATAGAATACTATATTCTACCCGGATTGATTATGGACTTTTATTCTAGTTTGGTTCACTAGAGCCACCAAGTGAACCAAAAGTCAAACCCTAGGGGTGCAAGAAATAATATTTAAATATAACTATTACATTTAAACCCGGGCTCCATTACAAAATGGGTCTTCAAGCGCTCCTTGCCCTTGATCTCCAATTCTTCAAAATAATTCTAAAAATTCCTATTACATAACTATTTTAAAATAAATAGAAACCTTGATCGGCGATCGAGGGAATTACATAGAGAGAGATAAAATTTACATTAAGAAAAATTAGAGAAGGCGAAGTACGCAGACCCCATTTAATAAAACTCATACATTCATGCATCCAACTAAAATAAAATCCAATCGCATTGGTAAATAGTCCATAATCAATCCCATTTATTATCATACATATCACCATATGCATCGATAAATAACATTCATCTTATGAATAATAAACATTTAATATATATATTGATATCATTTAATGGGCAAATTTAGTTAGTATAAAATCTAATTTTGAATCAAAATAAACTCCTTTATTTTAATTCAAATTTAAATCAAAATAAAACTATTTTATTTTAATTTATCTAATTTTGAATAAAATAAACTATTTTATTTTAATCAAAATCTTTAATCAAAATAAACTCCTTTATTTTAATTAATTATGGAATCCAATTCCATATATATATATAAAAAAAATTATTAAAGGAAACACGAAATCTTTTCCTATTCACAAATAAACTCTTTTATTTTGAATAATATGAAATCTTATTTCATATTTAAATAAACTCCTTTATTTAAGGAAATTAGGATTCTCTTTCCTATTCACAAATAAACTCTTTTATTTTGAATAATATGAAATCTTATTTCATATCTAAATAAACTCCTTTATTTAAGGAAACATATAATCCAATTTCAACTCCAATTAGTTTTCATGGAATCCAATTCCAACTCTAATTAGTTAGCATGAAATTCTAATTTTAAAATTAAAATAAACTCTTTTATTTTAATATTAAAATAAACCTTTTATTTTAAGATTAAAATAAACTTTTTATTTTAATTATAAAATAATTTAAATAATATATATATATATATATATTATTTTAATATAACCGTCAATAAATAAATATATTACGAGATATAATCATATCTACATATGATTCATGGTTTATTATAAAAAAAAAATCGTGTTAAAAGTGATTTCCTTTATTTTCTAATTTACGTGACTACTATAGTAGGACAAGAGGAAGGATTTAACTAATCATTATACATATATATAAGGTTCACGAATCAAATTGTAATGTAAATCCATGATAACAAATAAGATATATATCTGATTCATACCACTAAGTCACGTGAATTAGGATGAAAAGTTTTTTTTTTTTTTTTTTTTTTTTTTAAATAATCACCCACGGAATGCATTAAAAAAAAACGTTATCTGAGCTTATTTATTTTTCGGCAATTTTATACAACAACATTATGCCCAATTAAATTATTCTAAACACATATCAATATACATATCAAATATGAACAATTAATAATTTGCATAAAGGTTTGGCTCTGATGCCACTGTTAGGTTTGTAATATTCATGAACGCAATCAAATTGCATAAATTAGCGGAAGCGAGTAAAAACAGAGTTTAAAAATTTTACAAACCATATACCCGGATCACCCTTTATGCACAATTATTAATTAAACGAAAAGATAAAGAATAAAATCATACCCTTGAAGATCGAGCTTCCTCAAGTACAAGTTCACCTCCAAATCCTTTCGCGTTCAACTTGAATTCACCGGGTTTGGTTCCTTCCTTTGATCAACGTTAGCCACCCAAGTGTTTGGCCTCTAGAGGTGATCCACCAAGGAATAATAAGAATTCAAGAAGATGGGTATTTGGCTCAAACCCTAGTTTTCTATCTCTATAGAAAAGGAACGTACTCTCCCAACTATTGGAATTACGTATGTTGTAAAAGTCAACAACCCCCACACCCATAATAAGACTCCTCTTATTTATAGATGTGGGCAACCAACCTTAACAATTAAGGAATTGGGATTTATTTAATTAATTAAAAATCTTTTAATTAATTAAGCTCCCTAATCTTATTAGGGATAATTAATTAAACTCCTTTAACTAATTTTCCTTCCTAATCCAATTAGGAATAAATGAGAGTACTTATATTAAATTAATTCCTAAACTCTTTTAGAAATTAAAATAATAATAATTGTAATAATATTAATAAGACTCCTCTTATTAATTTATATTTAATATTTCTAAAATATTAAATAATAAATATTAAGCTATTTAATTTATTCTATCACCATAGATTAAATTAAATATACATAACATATTATTACGATTATGCCATTAACTTCTTAAATAATTATTCTTCCTTTTTTTATGGTGTGACCCTTTAGGTTCTCCATATTAAACCCAATTGTGAATAAATCAATTAGAACAATTCTAATCTTATTTAAATAAATAAATTAAACAATTAATTTATTTAAATAAATAATATTTATTCTACAATAGGGATAAGCCTCCTAGCGATCAACGACTTTCCGGATAATATAGATTTCAACATTAATCATTAAAGAACCTTTGAGTAAATAGTTACCGTACAATTCAATCCTTCCACCATCTGATGTCCCAATTAAATATAAGATATGGAATTCTTGTCAAGTCTTATTTTATTTAATTATATGTATTTCGATCCTTAAATGCACAACTCAAATAATGCAAATTAGAAACTCCTTTCTAATTTCATTTCTTTTAACCAAGGACTCTTTGGGTTGTCATTTATCGAATCACATAGGACATTTCTCTTCTTTTATTAGAAGTGGTAGATTCTTTATTGATCATACATTATCTCCATATACAACTTATTATACCCAAGCATACCCTTTGATATACCCTAAGGGTCTTAAGGAATAAGTCAAAGTATAACTCATCATACATAAGATACTATGATGATCTCAAGTCAAGGATTACTTGTACTACTATCACTACAGAATTCTATTGATGTGCAAATAAAACTCCATTAGGTATTCCTTAGCGAGCCACGTTCGGTGAACTTATTCTCTAATAAGCACCTACATACTTGCTTTAGTGTCTCCACACAAATGATCGTGAGATCAATCATCCTCATCCAATGAGCAATTTAGTAATCGTGATGTACCAATCTATCCGGATTTAGATCTCATAATCCCCATCATTTAGTAATCAATGATTGGGAACTATTTTAGTTTTAAGATTTTAAGAATTTAGATCTCATTAGAATGATCATCATCATTATGCTTTTCTAAAAGCATTGCTTAAAACTATGGGTTTATCACATATTATAAAAGCGATTATCGTGTAGATAATTAAAAGCCTTTAATAAATTAATACTTTTTATTAATAAATGAATAAGATTGTTAGGGGATAAAAGTATATGCTTTATCATCAAACATGATTGGCTTGTGTAATGAATTATTATTTTAGTTGAGCTCACCCTTTTCCTTTTTGTTCCATTTTTCTCGTGGAGGCGAGAATATAAGAAGATGCAATTGGGGTATGGAATGAAGGTTCTAGAGAGAGTTGTTTAGTAGTCCTCACCATTTTTGTAAAATAATGTATCAATAAATATGATGAGGATTTATTTGAGTATAGATATTGTCTAAGATAATATTTGTATTTAAACTCACAGCTTTTCTTGTTGTAATAATAAAGTTGTAGTTGTTTATGTACCATGTATTGACAACTCAAAATGGGTGATGTATACCTATTTTGGGGGCGTCACGGTTGGTATCGAGCTTAGGATATGATCTCTGGCGGAAATCGGGGAATAGAACTAGGAGGGAGGCGAGTAAATCCTTCGCTAGTGTGTCCTACCTAAGCTTATTTTTTTAGTTGGGTCATATATAAGGATATTATGTGATATATTGATTTCCTTAATTAACCCTTGTTTTATGAGCAAGATTTGAGAATGTCGATTGAGAATATTAACAATGAAAATGAGACCGTGGGAGCCTCTACTCAAGCAACGAGGAGAGCGTGATAATAAGTGGTAATGTTCCTCCTGTGAACAACACCACCGAAAGCGAGATGATGAGCGAGGGGATGTTTAGAAGTTTTTGCAGTTCATGCAAAATCGCACAAGGAGACTCGTGTTCAAAATACTGGAGGAAATGATAGCAATTCACGGGTTGTCACGACCAAGCGATTCAAAGAGTTGGGACCACGAATTTAAGGAAAACCAGATCCGATCATGGCGGAAACATGGGTCAAGCAAATTACCAAGATATTCGATGTCTTGGGATGCACGGAGGAACGAAGGTTCCATTCGCCACCTTTATGTTCCGTATGGAAGGCGGACTCATCGGTGGGAGATCGTGAAGCGTATCCATCCACCCCGCACTCGGCATGTCTTGGGAAACATTTGAAACTATTTAATGACAAATACTTTCACGAAAGTGTTCGTCATATGAAGGAAGTGGAGTTTATTAGATCGAGCAGAACAACATGGCGGTGTCTCGAAGACGAGGCAAAGTTTGCGAGTTATCGAGTTTGCACCTCATTTGGTGGAGAATGAGGAGCGTATGGCGGATGTTTCTTAGAGGTTTGAAACCCAAGATACGACAATATCTCATTTCTCATAAATTTTCTCTCTATTCAGATGTTGTAAGCAGAGGGCTCAATTATTAGAAGCGAGATAACGAGTACGGTGTTGAGGACCACAATCGAGGATCGTATCGGAGATAGCGATCAACAATGAATAATGATAACCGGCGGAGAAAGAAATAGAGCGGACAAAAATGGTAACCACTCCGGTGGTAATCATAGCCATGAAAATAGAAGAAGCGAGTCGGGAGGATATTTTAAAAGAGGAGATTTAACAACGATTATATGAAGAGGCAGCACGGCTTGGCAAGCAAGAATCGGTTCTAAGGAGGAGAACGACCATCCGATTATATGCTACAAATGCGGAAAAGAGGGACATATCGGTCAAAGCGCCCACAAACATTCAAGGTATGCTATAATTGTGGAAAGGAAGGACATATCGCTCGAGATTATGCAGTAGCGAAACCTAGTTCAGTGAGGGACGGTGACTCAAAAGATCGTCTCGAGAAAAGTCAAAGTCAACGATTCCGGAAAAGCGTTTGTTGTGGTTGGTCAAAATGCGAGAAACCCAAACGAGGTGATCACGGGTAAGCTATTTATAAATTCTTGCGAAGTTTATACCTTACTTGATCTTGGTACTACCCATTCATTTATCTCTCCCGCATGTGCTCAAGCGTTTAAACTTGACTCGGAGAAATTAGACTTTGACTATCTGTGGAAACTCCGTTAGAGAAACTTTCATCACATCCAATTGTTTATAAATCTTGTTTGATTCAAGTTGGCACCATTACCTTACACTGTTGACCTTATCTCTTTAAAAATACTTGCTTTTGATGTGATTTTAGGGATTGATTGGTTAACTACTCATCATGCCAAAATTGATTGTTTTCGTAAGGTTGTTAGTTTTCATATTCCTAACCAACCTTTGTTATGCAATTCAAGCAACTAAACCATTAAAATCAATCAATCGTCATATCTAATCATAAAGCTATTCGTTTATTGAAAAACGGATGTCAAGCTTTCTTAGCCCATGTTATGGATTTGAATAAAGACACGTCAAATTTGAATAATATTCTGTTGTTATTGACTTTCTGACGTATTTCCGAAGAACTTCCGGTCTACCCCGAGCGTGAAGTTGAATTCTTTATTGATCTTGAACTTTGGTACAAAGCCCATTTCTAAAACCCCATATCGAATGGCTCTATTGAACTTCAGGAGTTAAAGGTCCAACTACGAGGAATTGTTGGACATCGGTTTTATTTGTCCTAGTACATCTCTTTTGGGGTGCTCTGTTTTATTTGTAAAGAAGAAAGGCGGGAGTATGCAACTTTGTATTGACTATCGGGAATTGAACCATGTCACCATCAAGAATAGGTATCCTCTACCTCGTATTGATGACTTGTTTGACCGGATTGCAAGGCACAATTCTTTTCAAAAATCGATCTTCGATTCGGATATCATCATTTGAAGATTAGGCGAGGATATTCAAAGGCGCCTTGAGAACTCGGCATGGGCATTATGAATTCTTAGTCATGTCTTTCGGATCGACTAATGCTCCCTGCTGACTTTCATGGATATGATGAACCGAGTATTCAAGGAATATTTGGATCGATTCGTTGTTGTCTTTATTGATGACATCCTTATATATTCCAAAAGTCGTGAAGATCATGAACACCATTTGAATTTGGTACTCCAAAGGCTTCGTGAAAACAAACTATATGCCAAATTGAAGAAATGCGAGTTCGGATTGAGGAAGTAGCATTTCTTGGGCATATGGTGTCGTAAAACATGGAGTATCTGTTGATCCGTGAAGATTGAAGCAATACAAAGTTGGGAGCAACCAAGCTTCGGTGGTCAAATACGTAGTTTTTGGGCTTAAATTTGGTTATTATCGGAGATTCGTGGAAGGGTTTTCTCGAATCGCTACTCCATTAACTCGCCTAACTCGGAAGGATACAAAATTCGTTTGGAGCGAAGAATGCGAGAAGAGTTTCAAGAGCTTAAGATGAGACTTATTTTAAGACTTTTTCTAACAATACCATCTGGTTCGGATGGATTTGTATCACTGCCGATGCTTCAGGCAAAGGGTTAGGATGTGTTCTCATGCAATGTGGGAAAGTCATAGCCTATGCCTCGCGACAACTTAAAGAGTATGAGAGGAATTATCCTACTCATGATCTAGAGTTAGCGGTGAGTCGTTCAGCGCTTAAAAATATGGAGGCACTATCTATATGGGGAGAAAGTGGAGATATATTCGGACCATAAAAGCCTTAAATATTTCTTCACTAAAAAGAACTCAACACGCGGCAATGACGTTGGCTCGAGCAATTGAAAGACTACGACCACACTATTCAATACCATCCGGAAAAGCGAGCGTGGTAGTGGCGCGCGCGTTGAGTAGAAGATCATATGCGAGGAGAAAGTGCGATGATGTCAAGTATACGACGTAGAGCCAACTTTAATAGAAAAAGTTAAGGTTGCTCGCCACCGCAGGCGGAGCTGATCGCGTATGAAGAAGAAAGTACAAGAAGGAGCTATTCGAAGCGAGAATTGATGAAGAAGGAATACTTGAGTCCACTCTAGACTTTGTGTTCTAACGACTCGATTTGAAGTACAAGATTATAATGGAGGCACACAATACACCATTTGCAATCCATCACGGAAGTACTAAAATGTATCGTGATCTTGACATACATTTTGGTGGAACAATATGAAGAGAGAGATTGCAAAGTTTATCTCGATGTGTTTAACTTGTCGGCGTGTAAAGGCGGAGCATCCGGTACCTAAGGGTCCGTTGCAACCACTTGAGATTCGAAATGGAAGTGGGAACACATTACCATGGATTTTGTTACGGGTCTTCCTACGGTTTCTCAAGGCATCAATGCTATTTGGGTTATTGTTGATAGATTAACCAAGTCTCGCTCATTTCTTGCCGAATCACGGAGACTTATTCCCTTGAACGCGTCTTGCTAGTAGTATGCGTGAATGAGATTGTGAGGTTGCATGGCATGCCAAGTATCCATAGTTTTGGATCGTGACCCAAGATTCACTTCAAGATTTTGGGTTAGCTTGCAAAAAGTTATGGGCGCAGATTTACGATTTGATTCGATTAAGATACCATCCTCAAAGCGGACGGACAATCGGAGAGGACAATTCAAACTCTTGAAGATCTATTAAAACTCGTGTCCTAGACTTCAAGGCGGTTGGGATAAGTATTTACCATTGGTGGAATTCTCCTACAACAACAGTTATCGAAGCAAGTATAGGTGTGGCTCCATTTGAAGCATTATATGGACGAAAGTGTCGCTCTCAATATGTTGGGGACGAGGTGGGTGAAGCAACATTGTTGGGACCCGAGTTAGTGCGTATGACTACGGAAAAGATCCAAATGATTCGATAACGTATACAAACGGCACAAGATCGATAAAAGAGTTATGCGGATCTTCATCGAAAGGGACGTGGAATTTAGTGTAGGGGATCATGTATTATTGCGAGTTGCTCCATGGAAGGAGTTACAAGATTTGGGAAGAGAGGAAAGCTCAATCCACGATTTATTGGTCCATTTCAAATTCTTGACCGAGTAGGAAATGTAGCCTATAGACTTGCGTTACCTCCAGTATGTCTCGTGTTCATAATGTGTTTCATATCTCATGCTTTCGTAAATATGTGAAAGACCGAACCACGTTATAGAATTAAAGCCCGGACGAAATAGCCAAAGACTTAACGTATGAGGAGGTACTGTCAAGATCTTGGATAACAAGGAGCATGTCCTACGCCAAGAAAGGTCATACCACAAGTTAAAGTTTTGTGGAGGAATCATCTTATAGAGGAAATGACACAGGAATTGGAAAGCGGAAATGAAAGCGAGGTATCCTCACCTTTTGAAACACACCGAATACGTGACGTCGATTTTTCGAGGACGAAATTTCATAAAGAGGGAGGTTGTAAGACCCCAACTTATTATTAATGAAATTTAATTTTCTCTATTTATTATTTTGAAATAGTAAGGGTTGATGTGATTAATGTGGATAGTTAGGGTAAAATACATAAATATTTCAAAATAAGCAAGTGGTTATAAAATATTCATTGTTGTGGGGAATATTCGTTTGGTCGTGGAATATTAAATGCATTGTCGGGGAATATTAAATGCACTGACGCAGCCATGACCATGTGTGGAGCCCATGTGAAAAGCGATTGGATGAAGAAAGCGACAAATATAAGTTGTTTAAAAATAAGCACAGTAGTTGTTACAGATTATCTTTGTTAAAATACCCGGTGGTTAAAAAACACAAGAGATACTGCAGTATTGCACCAATTATTGATTCTTACGTGAAGGGCCTTTTCAATAATGGTTACGATAATTCATTCAATTATTTTATTGAGTTAATAATTTCTTTGCGATGATATTTTATATTCCGTTGTTTTCAATAATTGTCATTACACGTATTTTTCATTATCGAAGCAATAATTCATATTATCCGAATAATATTATTAGATAACATTATTGGCAATGTCTAGAAAGTTACATCTAAGGAGAGGTTTGGTCACCTAATTACTGCACCAGAGTGAAGAAATTCTTATTGAAAGCCCCTCTTTCACAGGAAGCTGCATGGTTGTCAATATTGTGATTACGTAATATTATTTGTGAATAATTAATTATTGATTCATATGATGAGGAAAATATTGATTTTATGTGGATATAGATGGAGAAAAATTTTAATGTGACAATTGTTGAAAATTGAAATTTTATCTTTTTCTGATAAGATAATTTATTTAAATGTATTATTATATTTTAATAATATAATAATGGTGATATTTTTACAACGAATGTGGGATATATGAGTATACGAGGAGGAATAGTATTTTTGTTGCAATAAATGTTTAAAACATGTTAAACATGTCGGCGGACCCCATTTATTGACTGAAATTTGATTATAGCCTGTAAAATCGCCCATTTGTGGATTTCGGTCAATTTCTGTTTGGAATTTGGAAAAACTTTCTTCTACAAAGTTCTAGAGAATTAAATTTCCTATACAAAGTCATGAGATTCAAATTTTCTGATTAAAGGGCTATTTATTATGAATTATTGAAGTTCCGAAGCTCCGAAATAATTGATTTTTGGAAGTTTAAAATATTTTAAATAATAAAAACGTTTTTTGTTTGTTTTGTGGGATACAACATGTGCATAATGAGCTGAGATCAGATCTAGGAAGGTGGGCGTAGAAATCTTAATATATATATATATATATTAATATTATATTAAATTTTCTGCTTTGGTGTTCTAAGCATTTTCCTATAAATAGGGTGCTTAGGTTAGAATTGAAAATCACAATTTAAGCTGAAGTTTTTTCTCTCTATATTATCGAGCGTATTCTTGTGAGTATTTTGAGTATACTTTGAGTATTGTTAGGCGGTGTAAGAGTTTCAAAGACTATATCCGTGATATTCAAATTAGTAAATCTTAATCTTTCGAGGTAAGGGATGTTATTTTTCTTCTCAAATGATATTATTTCTTCAATATCATTATCTTTGAAATATTGGTTGAAACTTTTTATCAAATTTGGAACTTTTTCATGTCGGGTTATTATTCATGAGTTCTTATTCACGAGTTCTTATTCATGAGTTAATATTCACGAGTTCTTATTCATTTAGTACTATTCATAAAGCGTGAAGATGTTTTTTGGGAAATTTCTATCTTTTGGTGTTGGAGTTACTTATTCACGATATCTACAATGAATGACTATTCATAGAAGAATAAAATTTCTTCTTTTTGTCCAAAATATCTATTCGGATACTTGCTTTGATTGTATCCATGTTTTGATCATTCTTGAATTTTACACCACTATGATTATTTTGAGGTATTTTTGAACATGGATAAAACAAAGTACGAATCCTTAATCCTTAATCCTTGTCATTTTGTTTTCTTTGGATTCGTTTCTTTAAAAATATTTTTCATCATCCTCAGTCTTAAATGATGATATTATTGAATATCTTTGGCCTGTAGTGTTAGGTTTGTAATATTCATGAACGCAATCAAATTGCATAAATTAGCGGAAGCGAGTAAAAACAGAGTTTAAAAATTTTACAAACCATATACCCGGATCACCCTTTATGCACAATTATTAATTAAACGAAAAGATAAAGAATAAATTCATACCCTTGAAGATCGAGCTTCCTCAGGTACAAGTTCACCTCCAAATCCTTTCGCGTTCAACTTGAATTCACCGGGTTTGGTTCCTTCCTTTGATCAACGTTAGCCACCCAAGTGTTTGGCCTCTAGAGGTGATCCACCGAGGAATAATAAGAATTCAAGAAGATGGGTATTTGGCTCAAACCCTAGTTTTCTATCTCTATAGAAAAGGAACGTACTCTCCCAACTATTGGAATTACGTAGTTGTAAAAGTCAACAACCCCCACACCCATAATAAGACTCCTCTTATTTATAGATGTGGGCAACCAACCTTAACAATTAAGGAATTGGGATTTATTTAATTAATTAAAAATCTTTTAATTAATTAAGCTCCCTAATCTTATTAGGGATAATTAATTAAACTCCTTTAACTAATTTTCCTTCCTAATCCAATTAGGAATAAATGAAGTACTTATATTAAATTAATTCCTAAACTCTTTTAGAAATTAAAATAATAATAATTGTAATAATATTAATAAGACTCCTCTTATTAATTTATATTTAATATTTCTAAAATATTAAATAATAAATATTAAGCTATTTAATTTATTCTATCACCATAGATTAAATTAAATATACATAACATATTATTTACGATTATGCCATTAACTTCTTAAATAATTATTCTTCCTTTTATGGTGTGACCCTTTAGGTTCTCCATATTAAACCGGGTTGTGAATAAATCAATTAGAACAATTCTAATCTTATTTAAATAAATAAATTAAACAATTAATTTATTTAAATAAATAATATTTATTCTACAATAGGGATAAAGTTCTCCTAGCGATCAACGACTTTCCGGATAATATAGATTTCAACATTAATCATTAAAGAACCTTTGAGTAAATAGTTACCGTACAATTCAATCCTTCCACCATACAATGTCCCAATTAAATATAAGATATGGAATTCTTGTCAAGTCTTATTTTATTTAATTATATGTATTTCGATCCTTAAATGCCTGACTCCAAATAATGCAAATTAGAAACTCCTTTCTAATTTCATTACGCCTTTGCCGAGGACTCTTTGGGTTGTCATTTATCGAATCACATAGGACATTTCTCTTCTTTTATTAGAAGTGGTAGATTCTTTATTGATCATACATTATCTCGTATGTACAACTTATTATACCCAAGCATACCCTTTGATATACCCTAAGGGTCTTAAGGAATAAGTTAAAGTATAACTCATCATACATAAGATACTATGATGATCTCAAGTCCAAGGATTACTTGTACTACTATCACTCTGAGAATTCCTATTGATGAGCAAATAAAACTCCATTAGGTATTCCTTAGCGAGCCACGTTCGATTGAACTTATTCTCTAATAAGCACCTACATACTTGCTTTAGTTTCTCCACACAAATGATCATGAGATCAATCATCCTCATCCAATGAGCAAGCAACGTATGTACCCAATCTATCCGGATTCACTAATCCCCAATTTAGTAATCCAATGATTGGGAACTATTTTAGTTTTAAGCTTTCTAAGAATTTAGATCTCATTAGAATGATCATCATCATTATTCTAAAAGCATTGCTTAAAACTATGGGTTTATCAAATATTATAAAAAGCGATTATCGTGTAGATAATTAAAAGCCTTTAATAAATTAATACTTTTTATTAATAAATGAATAAGATTGTTACAAAGTATATGCTTTATCATCAAACATGATTGGCTTGTGTGCATACTACTTTCAATCTCCCACTTGCACTAAAGCCAATCGTCATGGTAACTCATACTCTCTTTTTCTCTAAGTGGCGATTATTCTCTTTGTTGGATAAGCTTTAGTTAATGGATATGTAATGTTGTTCATGAGAGTCCACTATCTCTATAGTGATTTCCCATCTTTCAATGATTCTAATAATCAAATGAAAGTGCCACAACACATGTTTAGATCCAAGATGAGACTTAGGAACTATTCTAGTTACGTAATGAACTTTAATCCAAACAATCAACTTGCGACTTCATTTATAGCTATATACTTTGTCTTTATTACTAAACCAAAGAACTCTTTCTTTGTTTGGAACCTTTCCAATTCAACTGCACCACTGTTCAAGATAACACTTTACCTTAAAGTGGATTTTACGTCGTCTTGAGTGCGTCTACGAAAAACTTGAGTGCATTAAGCCCTCTAGTTTTAATTAAGACCCACTATGAATATGATCACATCCTTAGTCTTGGGTTAAGCACTTTAAGATGTTTTTCACTGACTCATAGTGAACTTCTCTAGGATATGACTGATCAACATCAGGTCTCGTACATTTCATTGCATACATGATAGTTACTCATGTGATCTCTCTTTTGGAGTCTTTGGGGACTATTAAGAGAGTTACACTCCATAGCTCATCAACATGAGACAACTCTTGGAGTTTGCTATGCTAAACGACTTTAGCATCAAATGAATATACATTCCTTGGGTTAAGTCGAGCATCCTCTTGAATCTATCTATATAGATTTTATCCCCAATTAAGATACTCTTCCCAAATCATTCATGGAGGAATTTTTAGACAACTTTATCTTTACTGATTGTAGCATTGGTATGTCATTCCTTATCCGTAGTATATCAACATATAGTACTTAGGAATGTCACGATGCTCCCAACGACCCTTTTGTACACACACTAGGTTCATTCTTATTTTGATAAAATCAAACTCTTTTGATTGCTCATCAAAAGCGAATGTTCCATATTTGAGAAACTTGCTTCAATCCATTTCTCTGAAAGTGTCTACAACACTTACCTCATCGTATATAAGCTGGATCATCATCTTCTATGATGTGTACCTCATCATCATCATCTATGATGAATCCATACCTCCCTAGGTATCTACGGTACTATTCGATTTCTGATTGATTTTGCCAGGTGCAATGGTCTATCTATAGGTTCCTCTTATTTGACTTATAGTGTTTTGTGGTTCTTGAACTCTTCAAGATCTATTATCCTCCCACTAGCCCCTTCATTAATAAACACCTTTATCTTAGAAGAAGCGTGTTCATAACAAACACCTTTTGCTAAGTAGGATTATAGAACATATACCCTAAACTTACTTTAGGATATCCCATAAATTGTACTTGTCAAATCTTGTCCCAAGCTTATCCTTTGAAACATTTTCACATAAGTTGGACAACCCCTTAACTTAACATACTTAAGATTAGGAATCCTCCCTGTCCATAACTTTTATGGAGTCTTGGGGCCGAATTTTGAGGTTACCATTTTCGTAGATATGCAGCCATTTCTAGGACATTATCCCAGAAGGATACTGGAATGTCGGTAAAATCATTATGGACCGTACCATGTTCAACAAGGTATGATTTTTCCTTTCAGATACATCAATCAATTATTGCGTATCAGGAGGCGTCCATTATGAGAAAACCATTTGAGATGATCTAGAAACTTATTGCACAAGTATTTATTCCTTGATCTAATCAAAGAATCTTAATACTTTGTCAATTTGTTTCACTTCTGAATTCTTTGAACCTTTCAAATAATTCACACTTGTATTTTAGCAAATACACACATTCAACTCTTTGAATAATCATCTCCTTTTCTTATACTAGTTTGTTCAATTTTCAAAATTATTTTCACGTAAGTCAAGTATATAAAATCCATTAAGTAATATTCCAGTTCTATACAAAACATTATTATTATTATAAATAGAACAACAATTGTTCTTAAATATAATACCAAAGATTTCATTGTCCAACAATAAAATGGAAATAATGTTTTTCTAACAAATCTTTGGAATACAATAACAACTTATTGACTTAATAGATTTGCGTAGGCATTGCTTAAACTATAAGTTCTATGGCTAATGCGTGCAACCTTTGCTTCATTTCCCCACGTAGGATTACTTATCTTGTTTAGCTTTCTACTTGCATTTGGTCCTTCATAAATCTATATTTATGATAACCAAAATCGGTATCCAATACCCAAGTAGAACTTTGACTTAAAGAAAAATTATTTTAAATCATGAACAAATTTGTATTTGTAAAGAAACTTCACTAAGCTTCTTTGGTTAGCCTCTGCGCAAGATGCTTCTCAGATTTCTTTCCGGTGTCGGGCTTATTGCGGTGGAAGCAAACTCCTTTCTTTATCCGTATCGAGTTTTGTTCTTATTATCCTTTTTTATGCCTTTCTATTTACTTTCTTTGAATCGTTCTTCTTTTCAAAAGATCCTTTGGCCCTACCGGTAAGACTTTGTTTTCTTGGTTGGAAAGTCACTCTCAACATTTTCAACATGTTAAGCAAATCAATGAGACCGATATCTAGCTTGTTCATATATGAAAATTCACAACAATTGTGAAAGGAGTTAGGGAGTGAGTGCAAGATCAAATCTTGGCTCAACTCTCCATCCATGACAAAACTTCGTTGTCTAATTGATCAATCAAATTGATAATGTTAAGGACTTTTTTATGCATCTTATAGTGCCATTGGCCATTCTAGATCGGAAGAGCTCCTTAGATATCTGATATCTATCAGTCCTACTTTCTTTACCATCAACTACTTGATGTGCAGGAATATAGTAGGAGCATCCATAGTTTCATGCTGACGCTGAAGCTAGTTACTCATGGATGTGAGCATGATGCATTGAGCCAACTATGCATCATCTTGCCACTTTCTAAAAGTAGCAATCTCTTCCTCAGAGACATTGTCTTCATCCATTGTAGGGATAGGCGTATTAAGGACATAAGATAGCTTTTCAGCTATGAGAACTATTCTCAAATTCCTTAACCAATCCGTTTAATTCGGTCTGGTTAATTTAGCATCTAATATGCTTCGCGATGATGATAGTAATTTAGGCATTGTAAAATTACGTAAATGAATTTGTAATTAACAACATTTTAACATACATTCTTTTATTAATTACCAAAATAAATTAGGTCTTGTTTTAAATTGGTATCTCCCTTACTATTTTCTTCAAACTATATTACCTCACTTATATAGTTCGGCAAAATCTAATTAAAGATTTGCTAGTGTGAGAATAAGGATCCCATTTCAAATGTATATAGCCTTGTGGTGACACAACAAACTATATATAAATAAATAGGTAGACAACTTTTGTCAATTACATCAACTATGCAACTCCTTTTCTTTTGCCTCTTAGATTATTTTGATCAGTGGTGGCACATCCGAATCAAAATTATCCAAGTTAAGTCGACCTAGCACTCCATATATTCAAAAAGAAAAATATCATCCTTGTGGTGACACAACAAAACAATATTGTTCAATTTTCTTTATAAGCATCAAATGTGATAAATTAACATCTTAAATACTTAATACTTGCCTTGTGGTGACACAACAAACTCATATTAAATATTTAATACTCTATTAATTTTATCATGATAGAAAGCGACGTTCGATATTCCAAATATCTTTGAGCGCTTAGGACTTAATATAAAAATTGAGGGGTTTGTTATTAAATTTGTCTCATCTTGTTTAGCGCATGCACATATATATATAAAAATGGCGTCATATTAATTAACATGCGAAGCATGTTTGCATAATATATAATATATATAGTATAAGCATGCACATATAGAATACTATATTCTACCCGGATTGATTATGGACTTTTATTCTAGTTTGGTTCACTAGAGCCACCAAGTGAACCAAAAGCTCAAACCCTAGGGGTGCAAGAAATAATATTTAAATATAACTATTACATTTAAACCCGGGCTCCATTACAAACGGGTCTTCAAGCGCTCCTTGCCCTTGATCTCCAATTCTTCAAAATAATTCTAAAAATTCCTATTACATAACTATTTTAAAATAAATAGAAACCTTGATCGGCAATCGAGGGAAATACATATGAGAGAGATAAAATTACATTAAGAAAAATTAGAGAAGGCGAGTACATGAGACCCCATTTAATAAAACCCATACATTCATGCATCCAACTAAAATAAAATCCAATTGCATTGGTCAATAGTCCATAATCAATCCCATTTATTATCATACATATCACCATATGCATCAATAAATAACATTCATCTTATGAATAATAAACATTTAATATATATATTGATATCATTTAATGGGCAAATTTAGTTAGTATAAAATCTAATTTTGAATCAAAATAAACTCCTTTATTTTAATTCAAATTTAAATCAAAATAAAACTATTTTATTTTAATTTATCTAATTTTGAATAAAATAAACTATTTTATTTTAATCAAAATCTTTAATCAAAATAAACTCCTTTATTTTAATTAATTATGGAATCCAATTCCATATATATATATAAAAAAAATTATTAAAGGAAACACGAAATCTTTTCCTATTCACAAATAAACTCTTTTATTTTGAATAATATGAAATCTTATTTCATATTTAAATAAACTCCTTTATTTAAGGAAATTAGGATTCTCTTTCTATTCACAAATAAACTCTTTTATTTTGAATAATATGAAATCTTATTTCATATCTAAATAAACTCCTTTATTTAAGGAAACATATAATCCAATTTCAACTCAACTCAATTAGTTTTCATGGAATCCAATTCCAACTCTAATTAGTTAGCATGAAATTTAATTTTAAAATTAAAATAAACTCTTTTATTTTAATATTAAAATAAACCTTTTATTTTAAGATTAAAATAAACTTTTTATTTTAATTATAAAATAATTTAAATAATATATATATATATTATTTTAATATAACCGTCAATAAATAAATATATTATGTATATAATCATATCTACATATGATTCATGGTTTATTATAAAAAAAAAATCGTGTAAAGTGATTTCCTTTATTTTCTAATTTACGTGACTATGAGTAGGACAAGAGGAAGGATTTAACTAATCATTATACATATATATAAGGTTCCTGAATCAAATTGTAATGTAAATCCATGATAACAAATAAGATATATATCCTGATTCATACCACTTGCTTATTTTGAAATATTTGCGTATTTAACCCTTAACTATCCACATTAATCAAATCAACCCTTACTTATTTCAAAATAATAAATAAAGGAAATTCTTTTTATTTAAAAAAATTTGAGGTCTTACAACCTCCCTCCTTATGAAATTTCGTCCTCGAAATTGACGTACGTACTGTGTGTTTGAAAAGGTGAGGATACCTCGCTTTCATTTCCGTTTCAATTTCGTGTCATTTCCTCTATAGTATGATTCTGCACTGAAAACTTTAACTTGTGGTATAACCTTTCTGCGTAGGACATGCTCCTTCCTATCCAAGATCTTGTGGTACCTCCTCATACGTTAAGTCTTAATTTATCTCGTCCGGTTCTAACTCTATAACGTGGTTCGGGTCTTTCACATATTTACGAAATACAGATATGTGAAACACATTATGAACACGAGACATACTCGAGGTAACGTAAGTCTATAGGCTACATTTCCTACTTTCGGTCAAGAATTTGAAATGGACCGATAAATCGTGGATTGAGCTTTCCTCTCTTCCCAAATCTTGTAACTCCCTTCCATGGAGCAACTTCGCAACAATACATGATCCCCTACATTAAATTCCCGTCCTTTCGATGAAGATCCGCATAACTCTTTTTGTCGATCTTGTGCCGTTTTGTATATCGTTGTCGAATCATTTGGATCTTTTCGGTGAGTCATACGTACTTAACTTTCGGGTCCCAACAATGTTGTTTCACCCACCTCATCCCAACATATTGAAAAGCGACATTTTTGTCCATATAATGCTTGAATGGAACCATGCCTATATTTGTTTAATAACTATTGTTGTATGAGGATTCCACCAATGGCAAGTACTTATCAACTTCCTTTGAAATCTAGGACACGAGTTTTAATATATCTTGAGAGTTTGAGTAGTCCTTTTCGATTGCCCATCCGTTTGAGGATGGTATGCCAAACCAATCGTAAATTCGTGCCCATAGCTTTCTAACCCAAAATTATGAAGTGAATCTTGGGTCACGATCTAAAACTATGGATCTTGGCATGCCATGCGATCTCACAATCTCATTTACGTACATACGAGAAAGGCGTTCAAGGAATAAGTCTCTCGATCGGTAAGAAATGAAAGCAGACTTAGTTAATCTATCAACAATAACCCAAATAGCATTGATGCCTTGAGAAACCGCGGGAAGACCCAGAATTGAAATCCATAGTAATGTGTTCCCACTTCCATTCCGGAATCTCAAGTGGTTGCAACGGACCCTTAGGTACAAGATGCTCTGCCTTTACACGTTAGCAAGTTAAACACATCGAGATAAACTTTGCAATCTCTCTCTTCATATTGTTCCACCAAAATGTATGTCGAAGATCACGATACATTTTAGTACTTCCAGGATGGATTGCAAATGGCGTATTGTGTGCCTCCATCATAATCTTGTACTTCAAATCAGAGTCGTTAGGAACACAAAGTCTAGAGTGGACTCAAAGTATTCCTTCTTCATCAATTCTCGCTTCCGGAATAGCTCCTTCTTGTACTTTCTTCTTCATACGCATCAGCTCCGAGTCGGTGGCTTGAGCAATCTTAACTTTTTCTATTAAAGTTGGCTCTGTCGTATACTTAACATCATTGCACTCGTTCCGCAAGATATGATCTTCTACTCATCGCGTCACCTACCACGTTCGCTTTTTCGAGGATGGCGTAGTCGAACATGTCTTTGAAATGAGTCTCTCTTGAGTTCTTCAAGCTCTTCCCACATTCCTTGCTCCATTCGAATTTTGTATCTCTACTGAGTCAATTGCGTTAATGGAATAGCGATTCGAGAATATCCTTCAACGAATCTCCGATAATAACCAACTAAGCCTAGAAAGCTACGTCTTTCGATAACTGACTTAGGTTGCTCTCAATTGTGACTCATATCCCAATCTTGGATAGCACGTCACAATGACACCTATCAGTTTACTATCGCACGAATATGACGTCCCCTACAGAGAGTCTGGCTTAGGTGAATTCCACAAAGGAAGTCACAAAATAAAGGCTCAGGTACCAAATTCTATAGTTGAATTTTTAACTCCTGAAGTTCAATAGGAGCCATTCGATATGAGATTTTAGAAATGAGTTTTGTCACGGGTTCAAAAGTCGATATAAAATTTAATATCGGGCTTTGGGAGTAAGCCAAGAAATTCTTCAGAAATACGTCGGGGAAAAATCAATAACAACAACGGGAATATTATTCAAATCGGCGTGTCTTTATTCAAATCCATAACATGGACTAAGAAAATTTGACATCCGTAATAAAGCGAATGACTTCATGGCTTGATATGAAAATGTTTGACTACAATGGTTTGATTGCTTGAATTGAATAAATGAGTTGCTTAGGAATATGAAAACTAACAACCTTACGAAAATAATCAATTTCGGCGTGATGAGTAGTTAACCTTAAAATCACATCAAAACAAATATCTCTATAGAAATAAGGTTAACGAGGTAATGTGATAGTGCCAACTGAATCAAGCAAGATTTATAAGCAGTGGATGTGATGAAAGTTTTTCTCTAACGGAGTTTCCACGAGATAGGTCAAAGTCTAATTTCTCGAGTCAAGTTTAAGCGTTGAGCGCAAGAAGAGAGAGATAAAGAATGGGTAACAGATATCAAGTAAGGTATATACTTCGCAAGAATTTATAATTAACTAACCCGTGCTAAACCGTTCGGGTTCCTTGCATTTTGACCGGTCACGACAAACGCTTCTTCCAAGAACCGATTGACTTTGACTTTTACGGGACATCCTTTTGAGTCACCATTCCCATTTGGATCGGGTTTCGATATCGTCTGATCTCGGCGATATGTCCTTCTTTTCCACAATTATAGCATACCTTAAAGCTGTTGTGGGCGGTTTGGGTGATATATCCCTCTTTCCCGCATTTGTAACATCTGACCGGTGGTCGTTCTCCTCCCTTAAAACTAGTTACTACTGGCGCTGACGTCTTCACATGGTCGTTGTTGAATCTCCTCTTTTTAAATTCTCCTCCCGACTAGCTTCTTCTATTTTCATGGCCACGATTTCCACCACGAGTGGTTACCGCCTTTGTCTCGTATTCTTCTTTCTCCATTGGTTATCGTTATTCGATGATCGCTATCTCTTGATATGATCACTGGTTATGGTCCCTCGGTTGAGCGTATTTCGTTATCTCGCTTTCTAATTTGAGCCCTGCTGACAACATCCGAATAGAGAGAAAATTTATGAGAAATGAGATCTTGACGTATGTCGAGTTTCAAACCTCTCGAAACATCCGCGTCATCGTTCCTCATTCTCCACCAAATGAGGTGCAAACTGGATAACTCCGCGAACTTCGCCTCGTCATTGGGACACCGTCATTGTTATTACGCTTCTAGTCTAATAAACTCCACTTCCTTCATATGACGAATACTTTTGTGGAAAGTACTTGTCATTGAAGCTTATTTCAAACGTCTCCCACGACATTTGAGTGAAATTTGGATGGATTGGTACGCTTCATGATTCCCACCGATGAATCTGGCTCGCCACGGAACATAAAGGCGTGAATGGAACTTTCTGTTCCTCCGTGCATCCCAAGACATCGAATATCTTGGTAATTTGTTTGACCCACGTCTCCGCCTTAATCGGATCCGGCTTTCCCCAGAATTACGGTAGTCCCAACTCTTTGAATTGCTTGCATTTGTGACCACCCGTGAATTGCTATCATTTCCTCCTGTATTTTGAACACGAGTCTCCCGTCTCGATTTTGCATGAAGCGCAAAAGCTTCTAAACATCCCTCGTTCATCATCTCGCTTTCATTGGTGTTGTTCACAGGAGGAACATTACCAGCCTGTTGCACGTTCTCCTCGTTGGTGAGTACAGGCATCTCCACGGTCTCATTTGCTCCACTGTTAATATTCTCAGTCGACATTCTCAAATATTGTCATAAAATAAGGGTTAATTAAGGAAATCAATATATCACATAATATCCCTATATACTGACCAACTAACAAATAAGCTTAGGTAGGACACTTTAGCGAAGGATTTACTCGTCTCTCCCTCCTAGTTTTATTCCCCGATCTCCGCCAGAGATCATATCCCTAAGCTACGATACAAACTGTGGCGCCCCCAAAAATAGGTATACACAACACCCATTTCGAGTCGCCAAATACATGGTACAAGAAGCAAACTACAACTTCAATAATACAAATGTAGGTGAAATACGACAATATATATAATGTGAGTTTAAGTATAATATTGTCTTTAGACAATATCCACACGCAAATAAATCCCCATCATAATTATTGATTCATTATTTTACAAAAATGGTGAGGACTACTAAACAACTCTTTCTAGAACCTTCATTCCATACCCAGAGCTAGTACTCGCTACATTCTCGCCTCCCGAGAAGAAAAATGGAACAACAAGGAAAAGGGTGAGCTCAACTAGCCCAAGTAAAGAATATTATGACTAAGATAATATACAACAAAATATCGTTAGTCTTCAACGAGGAAAAATATGATAGAATACAATAGACAACAAGTTTGAGATCAATATTCGCAGAGAAATAATAATTCATAGAAGAGTTACGTAGAGAATGAAATCTACTATAATCTATGAATTTAACAGTCCATCATCAATATTTTATCCCTGTAACATCAATCAATATGCATCTGGAATCAAATATTCATCTTTGCACTACAGGCCAAAGATATTCATCGATTGGTCATGTTCATTTAAACACTGTTCATCTTTTGCACTCTGAGCCAAAGATATTAATCAATCGGTCATGTTCATCTCAACACCTGTTCATCTTTGCATTACATGCCAAAGATATTCTTCAGAAATCATTCATCTTTGCACTACAGGCCAAAGATATTCAATAATATCATCATTTAAGACTGAGGATGATGAAAAATATTTTTTTAAAGAAACGAATCCAGTGAAACAAAATGACAAGGATTAAGGATTAAGGATTCGTACTTGGTTTTATCCACGTCCAAAAATACCTCAAAAATAATCATAGTGGTGTAAAATTCAAGAATGATCAAAACATAGATACAATCAGAGTTAGTATCCAGAATAGATGTTTTGAATGAAAAGAAGAAATTTTATTTTTCGATTGAATAAGATCAGTATCGTGAATAGTCTTGAGTATCGTGAATAAGTCTTTATATACGTGAATAGTAACTCAGACACCAAAAGATAGAAATTCCACAAAAAAACATCTTCACGCTTCATGAATAGTACTCGTGAATAGTAACTCGTGAATAAGTAACTCATGAATAAGTAACTCGTGAATAGTAACTCATGAATAAGTAACTCATGAATAGTAACCTCGACATGAAAAGTTCCAAATTTGATAAAACTCGGATCAACATTTCAAAGATAATGATATTGAAGAAATAATATCATTTGAGAAGAAAATAACATCCCTTACCTCGAAAGATCAAGATTTCTTACAAATTAAAAACAGGATATAGGCTATGACTTGGACTTTGCACCAGTATAGCAATACTCAAAGTATACTCAAAATACTCACAAGAATACGCTCGATAATATAGAGAGAAAACTTGATTTACGGTGTGATTTTCAATTCTAACCTAAGCACCTATTTATAGGAAATTGCTTAGAACACCAAAGTAGAAAATTTAATAAATTAATAATATAATTATATTATTTTCTACACATGTCTAGAATCTGATTTCAGCCATCAAACACATGCCACCTTCTAGAAAAAATAAGAAAAAACGTTTTCTAATTTTAAATATTTTAAACTTCAAAATCAATTATTTGAGACTTGAACTTCAATAATTCATAATAAATAGCCCTTTCATCAGAAAATTCAAATCTAACGAGTTTTTATAGGAAATTCAATTCTCTACAACTTTGCGGAAGAAAGTTTTTCCAAATTCCAATCGAAATTAATAAAAAAATCACAAACAGGCAATTTTACGAAAGTGCTATAATCAAATTTCGATCAATAAATGGGGTCCACCGAGCATGTTTAACATGTTTTAAACATTTATTGCAACAAAAATACTCTTCCTCCTCGTATACTCATATATCCCACATTCGTTGTAAAAATATCACCGTTAATATATTATTAAAATAATATATTTAAATGAATTATTTTATCGAAAAAGATAAAATATTAATTTTCAACAATTGTCATTTTAAAAATTTTCTCCATCTATATCCACATAAAATCAATATTTTCCTCATCATATAAATCAATAATTAATTATTCACAAATAATATTACGAATCACAATATTGATAAACGCAGCGGTTCAGGGAAAAGAGGGCTTTCAATAAGAATTTCTTCTTCTTGGCGGTATGATTAGGTGACCAAACCTCTCCTTGAGCAGAACTTTCTAGACATTGCCAATAATGTTATCTAATAATATTATTAGGATAATATGAATTATTGCTTCGATAATGAAAGATCTTTGTGTAATGACAATTATTGAAACAAGCAATAATATAAAATATCAACGACAATTATTAACTCAATAAAATCTTTGAGCGATTAAGAATTTGTAACCATTATTGAGTAGTGCCTTCTTACGTAAGAATCAATAATTGGTGCAATACCGTGTCTTCTTGTTGTTCAACAACGGCGTATTAGTGTGTTTTAACCACGGGTATTCCAACAAGATAACGGTAATAACTACTCTGTAGTTATTTAAAACAACTTATATTTGTCGTTTTCTTCATCCAATCGCTTTCTAGTTATGGGGCCCACACATGGTTTTGCTTTCAAGTCGATCTGAATATTCGAAACAAATGCGAATATTCCACGACCAAACGAATATTCCCCGACAACAATGAATAATTTATAACCACTTGCTTATTTTAAAATATTTGCGTATTTAACCCTTAACTATCCACATTAATCAAATCAACCCTTACTATTTCAAAATAATAAATAAAGGAAATTCTTTTTTATTTAAAAAAAAATTTCGGGGTCTTACAACACGGGCTAAGAAAGCTTGACATCCGTTTTTCAATAAACGAATAGCTTTATGATTAGATATAATAGTGATTGATTTTAATGGTTTAGTTGCTTGAATTCGAACAACAGGTTGGTTAGGAATATGAAAACTAACAACCTTACGAAAACAATCAATTTTGGCATGATGAGTAGTTAACCAATCAATCCCTAAAATCACATCAAAAGCAAGTATCTTTAAAGAGATAAGGTCAGCGGGTAAGGTGATGGTGCCAACTTGAATCAAACAAGATTTATAAGCAATGTGGTTGTGATGAAAGTTTCTCTAACGGAGTTTCCACAGATAGGTCAAAGTCTAATTTTTTAGAGTCAAATTTAAGCGTTGAGCACAAGTAGGAGAGATAAATGAATGGGTAGCCCATTATCTAGTAAAGTATAAAATTCACAAGAATTTATGATTAGCTTACCGTGATCACCTCGTTTTGGGTTCTCGCATTTTGACCGATCACAACAAACGCTCTTCCAGGAAGATTGACTTTGACTTTTTGGGACAATCTTTTGAGTCACCGTCCCCATTGAACTAGGTTTCGCTTCTGCATAATCCAGAAGCGATATGTCCTCCCTTTCCACAATTATAGCATACCTTGAACTGTTGTGGGCGATTTGATTTGGTGATATGTCCCTCTTTTCGCATTTGTAGCATCGACCGGTGGTCGTTCTCAATCCTTGGAACGATTCTTCTTTGGTGCTGTTGTCGTCTTCACATGGTCGTTGTTAAATCTCCTCTTTTAAAATCTCCTCCGGACTCGCTTCTTCTATTTTCATGGCCATGATTACCACCGAGTGGTTTCCATTTTGTCCGTCTTTTCTTTCTCCATTTGGTTATCGTTGTTTTGTTGATTCGCTATCTCGGTATGATCCACGGTTGTGGTCCCTCGGTTGATCGTACTCGTTATCTCCTCTAATAATTGAGCCCTGTTTACAACATCTCGAAGAGAGAAAATTTATGAGAAATGAGATATTGTCGTATCTTAGGGTTTCAAACCTCTCGAAACATCGCGTCATCGTTCCTCATTCTCTACCAAATGAGGTGCAAACACGGATAACTCTCGCAAACTTTGCCTCGTCTTTGAGACACCGTCGTTATTCGCTTCGATCTAATAAACTCCACTTCCTTCATATGATGAACACTTTCGGGAAAGTATTTGTCATTAAATAGTTTGAAATGTCTCCCAAGACATGGTGAGTGTAGGCTGGATGGAGTACGCTTCACAGACTCCCACCGATGATACGCCTCGCCACGAGAACATAAAGTGGCGAATGGAACCTTCGTTCCTCCTCCGCATCCCAAGACATCGAATATCTTGGTAATTTTCTTGACCCATGTTTCCGCCATGATCGGATCTGGCTTTCCTTAAATTCGGTGGTCCCTGACTCTTTGAGCTGCTTGTTTGTGACAACCCATGAATTGCTATCATTTTCTCCTCATATTTTGAACACGAGTCTCCTCAAATGCGATTTTGTATGAAGCGCAAAAGCTTCTAAACATCCCTCGTTCATCATCTCGCTTTCGGTGGTGTTGTTCACGGGAGGAACATTGCCGATCTGTTGCACGTTCTCCTCGTTGGTGAAGATAAAAGCGTCTCCACGGTCTCATTTCCATTGTTAATATTCTCGATCGACATTCTCAAATATTATCATAAAACAAGGGTTAATTAAGGAAATCAATATATCACATAATATCCTATATATCTTGACCAACAAACAAATAAGGGCGTATACATCAATCGAGAGAGTTCATGCCACGAAGCTAAGATGCGTGACGAAGGATGATATGATCGATGTGATCAATCAACTTCGCAGCGGACATCCCCATTGTGGCGCCCCAAAATAGGTATACATCACCTATTCCGAGTTGTCAATACATGGTATGGAAACAACTACAACTTTATTATTACAACGGTAAAACTATGAGTTTGAATACAAATATTATCTTACAGACAATATCTATACTCAAATAAATCCTCATCACATTTATTGATACATTATTTTACAAAAATAGTGAGGACTACTAAACAACTCTCTCTAGAACCTTCATTCCATACTGAGACTAGTTCTCGCTTATATTCTCGCCTCACGAGAAGAAAAATGGAACAAAAAGGAAAAGGGTGAGCTCAACTAGCCCGGTAAAAATATTATGACTAAGATAATATACAACAAATTATCGTTAGTCTTCAATAAGGAAAAAATCTAATAGAATACAATAGACAAAATCTAATTCAAACCATCACCACCAAGAGTGACTCACCTTTTTAACTCAAAAAACGTATTTCTTATTAAAATATTTAAAATTTCAAAAATTAATTATTTGAACTTGAACTTCAATAATTCACAATAAATAGCCATTTTGTCGTAAATTGAATCTCGCTTGAGTTTTTATAGGAAATTCAATTCTCTACAACTTTTCGAATAAAGTTTTTCCAAATTCCAAGCAGAAATTGGACCGAAATCCATAAGCGAGGCGATTTTATGTTATAATCAAATTTCGATTCAAAAAATGGGGTCCAGCGAGCATGTTTAACATGTTTTAAACATTTATTACAACAAAAATACTCTTTCTCCAGATACTCATATATCACACCTTCATTGTAAAAATATCACCATTATTATATTACTAAAAATATAATAATATATTTAAATGAATTATTTTATCGAGAAAAAGATAAAATTTTAATTTTCAACAATTGTCACATTAAAAAATTTCTCCATCTATATCCACATAAAATCAATATTTTCCTCATCATATAAATCAATAATTAATTATTCACGAATAATATTATAGAATCACAATATTGACAATGAGGCGGGTTCAGGAAGAGGGGGCTTTCAATAAGAATTTCTCCTTCTTGGTAGCTTGATTAGGTGACCAAACCTCTCCTTAGAGCGAGAACTTTCTAGACATTGCCAATAATGTTATCCAATAATATTATTAGGATAATATGAATTATTGCTTCGATAATGAAAAAATCTTGTGTAGTGACAATTATTGAAACAACGGTAATATAAAATATCAACACAAAGAATTATTGAATCGGTAAAATAAAATCTTTCGAACGATAATTATCGTAACAATTATTGAGTAGTGTCTTCTTACGTAAGAATCAATAATTGGTGCAATCTTTGTGTCTTCTTGTGTTTTAACCCACCGAAAGTATTTTAACAAAGATTAAGCAGTAATAACTCTGTAGTTATTTTTAAACAACTTATTCTTCTCGTTTTCTTCCTCCAATCGCTTTCAAGTTATGGGGCTCACATACGGTCTTGTAATGTCGTATGAATATTCCCACAAAGCGATCGAATATTCCTCGACCAAAACGAATATTCCAAACAATAATGAATATTTTACAACCACTTGCTTATTTTGAAATATTTGCGTATTTTACCCATAACTATCCACATTAATCAAATCAACCCTTAAAATTTCAAAATAATAAATAGAGAAAATTAAATTTCAATAATAATAAGTTGGGGTCTTACATTAACGGTAATAATTACGCCGTTATTTATAAAAACTCATACTTTGTCGTTTTCCTTCATCTAACTAGTTTTTGCTCATATGGGGCCCCGAAATGGCTACTGGCTGTGCATGCGGATATTTCGACAAAAAAAGAATATTCCACGACCAAACAAATATTCTCCGACAACAATGAATATTTTATAACCACTTGCTTATTTTGCTAAATTTATATATATCACCCTTGACTAAAACATTATATCAAATTAACACCTTATTATTTCAAAATAATGAATAGAGAAAATTCAATTTTATTTATAATAAGTTGGGGTCTTATAACCTTCCCTCCTTATGAAATTTCGTTCTCGAAATTGACATACGTATTTGGTGTTTCGAAAAGGTAAGGGTACCTCGCTTTCATTTCCGATTTCAACTCCCAAGTCATTTCTTCAATAGCATGGTTCCTCCACAAGACCTTAACTTGTGGTATAACCTTTGTGCGTAAGACATGATCTTTCCTATCCAAGATGTGAGACCCCAAAGTTTATGAATAAAGATTTAAATTTCTCGAAATATTTTTTTTTGAATATTATGGTGTGGATAATATTATAGTTGTGGGTAATATTTATAAATTTTGCAAAATATAAGTTGTTATATAATATTCGATTGGTCGAGGAATATTAGTTTTAACAAGGAATATTAAATGCGACGACACAATCATTGGTGGAACCTCTAACGGAATTATTGCCGGATTGAGAAAGCGACAAAAAATTTTTTATGAAAATAACGGCGGGAGTTTTTATTAGTTGTTGAAACACCGGGTGTTAAAAGTACATGAATACACGTGGTTGCATAGTAGCACACGGTATTGATTATTGATGCTTACGTGAGAAGTCACTCAGTTTTATTTATTGCTTCAGTAATTGTTGCATAGTATCTCACGTTATTTGATTCAATTATTGTCGATATTTTTTAATATTATTAAATCAATAATTGAGATGACAAAGTTATTAATATTATTATTGGCAATATTAACGATGTCTAGAAGTTCTGCCAAGAAGAGGTTTGGTCACCTAATTGCGCGTCAATAGGGAGAAATCCTTATTGAAAAGCCCCCTCTTAATTCCTGGGAATGACCTGGTCGATTAATAGTGTGAATTATAATAATGATGATGAAGTTTGTTTTATTAGTATTATTAATATAATAAAACAGAAAAGCTTTTTATATAAAAGCAGAATACTTTTATAAAGTTATTTGTTTTATTAGGCAATAATTAGAATATATTATATTTTATTATGCATAGTGTTTGCATAGTGCTGCGTAGTATTTGAATAGTAAAATCTTTTTATATAAAACATAATACTTTTATAAAGTTATTCGTTTTATTAGATTATAAATAGAAAATATTATATTTTATTGTAAACCAATCTGATGTCGTCCGTTTAAAAGTGAATCAATACAGACCGTTCATGAATTAGTTACTTATTCAATCCATTCTTCATAAATAGAAGCTCATTCCTTCATTATTTCTTACTGATTCAATTTGAAACTCTGTAGAGAGAAAGCGTAGAAAATTATTCTTCTATAATCTTGGCGTATTTCTTTAGAGTTTAAGAAAGCTTTTAGCGTAGTGCAAGTTTCTTCAAGTATATCCCGCACTTACCCGGTGAGATACTTTTCTTTATAAGGTAAGGGATATTATTTGTTGTGCCGTAAGGGGTATTATTTCTTCGTATTCATGAAGAAAACTTGTTATTCCATTTTTTTATTCTCATTGGAATAACTTTGTATCTGTGATCTACCCTATACTTGATGAAATTCTTACATTATTCCATTCTTTATCATTATGTTGTAATAACTTTATCATCAATCTGCACCGCATACTTGGTGAAATTCTTACATTATTCCATTCTTTATTATTATGTTGGAATAACTTATATATCATCTAACCGCATACGTGGTGAAATTCTTACATTATTCCATTCATTATTATTACATTTGGAATATCACTGCCGGTGCGTATTATACTTTGACTGGTTCCATTAATTATTATTACATTGGAATAACACATGCATGCGATCTATCGCATGCATGGTGATTTCTGTTGTTATTCCATTCTTTATTATTACATTTGGAATATCACAGCCGGCAATTAATTTCGCTTTGACTGGTTTAATTCTTTATTATTCTATCGAAATATCCTGTCTGTGCGTTTACGCATGACCTGGTTCCATTCTTTATTATTCTGTTGGGAATAACCTGTCTGTGCATTCTATCGCATGCATGGTGAATTCTTCTGTTATTCCATTCTTTATTATTTTATTGAATTCTTATATCATTTTCATCATCCTCATGTTTATATTATGTTGAAAGTCATCTGTGGCCTGTGGTGCATAGATGGACTTGGTAGGATTATGACCAGGGATTTATCAGTATAATCATGACCGTAATGTTACAAATGATGTGGTAAAAGTCCTCATTGGCCCGTAGTGCATTGATGGACAGTTATTGGCATGATCATGACCATTGATGAATACACGAATATACTTGGCCCGTAGTACATGGATAATTTGTGGTTGTGATACTAATGAATATCATTGGCCGTAGTGTAAGGATGATATGGATTATTTATTAAGCTGAGTCCCAGCGATAAAAGTGATGAAAAACCTTTTAAATCATAAAAGATAGTAGATTTTATTCTCTACTTGACTCTTTTAATGGATTGTTTGTTCCGCTGCAGTTAAACTTGATGTTTGTTATATTATATTAGTTTAACACTGTTGAAGGCTAACGATAATTTATTATGTATTATCTTAGTCATAATATTTCTTACTGGGCTAGTTGAGCTCACCCTTTTACTTTCATTGTTCTCTTCAGGAAATGAGAACGTAGCAGGGACTAGTCGGGGAATGGAGTGACGGTCCAGATAATAGTATTAGTAGTTCTCACTATTCTATTAAATAGTGTGATAATAAATGTAATGAGGACTCAATTGAGTGTGGATATTGTCTAGATGACAATATTTGTATTAAAACTCACATCATATGTTTTGTCGTATTTTACACGACTGTTGTATAATTAAGTTATATTTGAATTTTGTACCATGTATTTGGTGACTCAAGATGGGTGATGTATACCTATTTTGGGGGCGTCACACAAGATATTGACAGGTACCTCCTCGTACATTAAATCTTCGGCTATCTCGTCCGGTTCTAACGCAATAATGTGGTTTGGGTCGTCCACATATTTACGTAACATCGATATGTGAAAAACGTTATGAACACGCGACATACTTAGCGTTAAGGCGAGTCTATAGGCCACAGTTCCTACTCGATCGAGGATTTCAAATAAATCGAAGGTTTGAGCTTTCTTTTCTTCATCGACTCTTACTTCTAGAATAACGTCTTCTTGCACATTCTTCTTTATATTCATCAGCTCTGGTGTGCAGCTTGAGCGGTTTTAACTTTATCAATTAAAGTCGATTCTACTCGTATATTTAACATCATAACGTGGGTCTCTAGAGTCTTTAACTTTATCTTTATCGTTTGTAAATTATACAAAATAGCTCTTTGTGTTCAACAATATCGCACTCGTACTCGCGTACGATCTTCTACTCAACGCGTCAGCTACCACGTTCACTTTTCCAAGATGGTATTGTCAGAACAGGTGCCGAAATGAGTCACCTCTTGAGCTCTTAGAAAATCTTCTCGCATTCCTCGCTCCATACGAATTTTATATCTTTCCGAGTCAGCTAAGTTAATGGAGTAGCGATTTGAGAAAATTCTTCCACGAATCTCCGATAGTAACCAGTTAAGCCTAAAAAGCTACGTATTTCGATTACTGACTTAAGTTGCTCTCAACTGTGACTCATATCCCAATCTTGGATTGCACGTCACAATAACACCTATCGTTTTACCACCAAAAAAATATAGCGTCCCCTACGGAGAGTCTGGCTTTGGTGCATTCCATAAAGAAAGTTACCAGATAGAGGCTTGAGTACCAACTCTTGTAGTTGGATTTTTAACTCCTGAAGTTCAATAGGAGCCATTCGATAAGAGATTTTAGAAATGAGTTTTGTATCGGGTTCAAAGTTAATACAAAATTCAATATCACGCTCTGGGGGTATGCCAGGAAATTCTTCAGAAAATACGTCAGGAAATTCACTAACAATAGAAATATCATTCAAATGTGACGTATTTTTTGTTTAAATCCATGAAATGGGTTAAGAAACCTTGACATCCGTTTTTCAATAAACGAATGGCTTTATGGCTTTGATATTAAAGTGTTTGACTTCAATGGTTTGGTTGCTTGAATTTGCATAACAGGTTGGTTAGGAATATAAATATTAACAACCTTACAAAAACAATCAATTTTGGCATGATGAGTGGATAACCAATCAATTCCTAAAATCACATCAAAAACAAGTATCTTTAAAGAGATAAGATCAATAGGGAATGTGATTGTGCCCACTTGGATCAAACAAGATTTATAAACAGTGGATATGATAAAAGTTTCTCTTGACGGAGTTTCCACAGATAAGTCAAATTCCAATTTCTCCGGAGTCAAGTTTAAACATTGAGCACAAGCAGGAGAGATAAAAGAATGGGTAGAACCGGTATCTAGCAAGGTATAAACTTCGCAAGAGTTCAAGATTAGCTTACCCGTGATCACCTCGTTCGGGTTTCTCGCGTTTTGGCCAGTCACAACAAACGCCCTTCCTTGAACCACGAACTTTATTTTGTCCGTAGTCGCCTTTGGTGCCGTCGTCCCAGTTGGACTTGACTTCGCTACCGGAAAAAATCGAGTTATATGACCGTCTTTTTCACAATTAAAACACACCTTGGAAGGCTGTGAACAGTTTGGACTTATGTGTCCCTCCTCTCCGCATCTGTAGCATATAACTGGCGGTCGTTCTCCTCCCCTAGAATTTGTTGTTGGTGCTGGTGCTGGTACTGGTGCTGCTACTGATGTCTTTCCATTATTGTTGAATCTCCTCTTTTTGAAATTTCCACTTGACTCACCTCTCCTATTGTCATGGCCACGATTACGACCTGAGTGGCTACCGCTTTTGTCCGTATTCTTCCCTCCTCGCTGGTTATTATCACTCCGATGACTGCTGTCACCAGTATGACCCTAGTTGTGGTCCCTCGGTTAAACATACTCATTATCACGCTCTAATAATTGAGCCCTATTTACAACATCTGAATATAAAGAAAATATGAGAGATAAGATATTGTCAAATCTCGGGTTTTAGAGCTCTCAGAAACATCCGCGTCATACGTTCCTCATTTTCTACCAAATGAGGTGCAAACTCGATAACTCATGAACTTCGCCTCGTCTTTGGGACACCGTCATGTTATTACATTCGATCTAATAAACTCTACCTCCTTCATATATATGAATACTTTCGGGAAAGTACTTGTCATTCAACGATTCTGAAATTTTTCCCAAGACATATTGAGTGCGGTCGGGTTGGTGGAGTGCGCATGATTCCCACCGATGAATCGCCTCACCACGAAACATAAAGGTGGCGAATGGAACCTTTTGTTCCTCCGTGTATCCCAAGACATCGAATATCTTTGTAATTCGCTTGACCCACGTTTCTGCCTTAATCGGATCCGCTTTCCCGTAAACGGTGGTCCCAACTCCTTGAATCGCTTGTCATTTGTGATAAATCGCGTTCTGCTATTATTTTCACCCGTATTTTGTACATGAGTCTCCCTCGTCTGATTTTGTATGAACTGTAAAAAGCTTCTAAACATCACATCATTCATCGTTTGATCGGTAGTGTTGTTTACAGGAGGAATATTGTCTTCCTGTTGCACATTCTCTTGGTTGGTAATCAAAGGTTGTTCCATAGTCTCATAGACTCCATTGTTAACGTTCTCAGCTGCCATTCTTAAAAACTGCCATAAAATAGGGGTTAATTAAACAAATTAACATATCACATAATATCCCTATATTATGACCGACCAACAAATAAGCTTAGGTAGAACACACTAGGGAAGGATTTACTCGTCTCTCCCCTCCTAGTTCTATTCCCCGATCTCCGCCAGAGACCATATCCCTAAGCTCTAATACCAACTGTGACGCCCCCAAAATAGGTATACATCACCCATTCTTAGTCGCCAAATACATGGTACAGAAAACAACTACAACTTTATTATAACAATTGTCATGCAAAATACGACAACAAATACTGTGAGTTTAAATTTAAATATTATCTTCTAGACAAAATCAACACTCAAATAAAGTCCTCATTACAATTATTGATGCACTATTTTACAAAAATAGTGAGGACTGCTAAAACAATTGTCTAGGACCATCATTCTATACCCCGACTGGTTCCTGCTATGTTCTCGCTTCTTGAGAAGAAAAATGGAACAAATTGGAAAAGGGTGAGTTCAACTAGCCCAGTAAAGAATATTATGCCTAAGATAATATACAACAAATTATCCTTAGTCTTCAACAGGGAAAAATCTAATAGAGTATAATAGACAACAAGTTTTAGATCAACAACTACAGCGGAAACAACAATTCATTAGAGGAGTTAAGAAGAGAATGAAATCTACTATCATCGATGAATTTAAAAGTCCATCATCAATATTTTATCCATGTAATATCAATCAATATACATCTTTTCACTACGGGCCAAAGATATTCATTTGTATCACCAGTTGGTCATGTTCATCTCAACACCTGCTCATCTTTGAACTACGGGCCAAAGATATTCATCAGGTAATCATTCATCTTTGCACTACAGGCCAAAGAAATTCATCAAGTATCACCATTAAAGACTGAGGATGATGAAAAATATTTTAGAGAACGAATCCAGTAAAACAGAAGGACAAATATTAGGGATTCGTATTTCGGTTTATCCAAATTCAGTAATACTCCAAGTGTGAAGTAGAATTCAAAATTAAAGATCAAAACATGGATACAATTAAAGATAGTAACCATAAAAGACATCTGGGACGAAAAAGAGAAAATTTCATTTTTCAAGTGAATAGTGCCGTATTTGTGAATAATGTCGATATCGTGAATAGTAACCCCAAACACAAAAGGTAGAAATTTCATAATAAAATTCATAACAATATCTCAAAGATAATGATATTGAAGAAAATAATATCATTTAAGAAGAAAATAACATCCCTTACCTCAAAAAGCGATTGCTTGAATGAAAGATCGGATATGATGCTGAATGAAACTTGTACTGAATATCAACTCTCAAAGTATCTAAATACTCATAAAATACGCTCGATAATATAGAGAGAGAAAGAGATAAAGCTTATATTTTTGGTGTGATTTTCAATTCTAACATAAGCACCTATTTATAGGAAAATGCTAGCAAAGCAGACTTGACCTGCTACCTGATGGCTTTACCTGCTACTATTGCCACCCACCACATTTGAAATAAAATTCAGCACATTTATTTACCAACCACAAGTGCGGCCCACTCAATTCTAGAATTTTTCACCAAAATCATTTATAAACCTAATTTCTGAATCAGTTACCTCTTAAAATTCATAACAAATCATACATTCATTTTTAACGGTTCAAAATTTGTGGACATATACTCAACTTATATATGTATAACTTATCCAAAAATCGCAACGATCCAACGGTAGGATTAAAAATTATAACTCATGATAAATCTAAAAAGAACCTTTGGTTTGATTTTTAATACCTCCATTCCGACAAAAATACTGATAAAACACCTCAACAATAATTCCTTCATTTATAACCACATAAATAAATCCATCATTTATATCCGAATCAAATAAATATATTTTTATCATATAAATTAATAATTAATTATTCACAAATAATATTACAGAATCACAATTATGACAACCAGGCCGTTCCTAGGAAAGAGGGGGCTTTCAAATAAGGATTTCTCCTTACTGGCACGCAATTAGGTGACCAAACCTCTCCTTGACAGAACTTTCTAGATATTGCCAATAATGCTATCTAATAATATTATTCAAATAATATGAATTATTGATCTGATAATGGGAAATACTGTGCAATGATAATTATTAAAACAACGATAATATAAACTATCAACGCATCAATTATTGAATCAATAAAATAAAATATTGAGCAAATAACTCATCGTAACAATTATTGAAAAGTGCCTTCTTACGTAAGAATCAATAATTCAAAAATACAATCAGTAATACCGTTTCTTTGTGCAACCACACGACATCGTATTTTAACCACCAGGAAATCCAACAATGTTAACGGTAATCATTACGCCGTTATTTATAAAAACTCATACTTTGTCGTTTTCTTTCATCCAACCGTTTTCCGTTATGGGGCCCACAAATGGCTGCGCCGTCGTACGGATATTTCTGACAAAAAAATATTCCACGACCAAACGAATATTCTCCGACAATAATGAATATTTTATAACTACTTGCTTATTTTGCAAAATTTATATATATCACCCTTAACTAAAACATTATATCAAATTATCTCCTTATTATTTCAAGATAATGAATAGAGAAATTTTAATTTTATTTATAATAAGTTAGGGTCTTACAACCTCCCCTCCTTATGAAATTTTGTCTTCAAAATTGACGTACGTACTTGGTGTTTCGAAATGGTGAGGGTACCTCGCTTTCATTTCCGATTCCAACTCCCAAGTCATTTCTTCAATAGCATGGTTCCTCCACAAGACCTTAACTTGTGGTATAACCTTTGTGCGTAAGACATGTTCTTTTCTATCCAAGATCTTGACAGTTACCTCCTCCTTAGGGTATATCAAAGGGTATGCTTGGGTATAATAAGTTGTACATGAAGATAATGTATGATCAATAAAGAATCTACCGCTTCTAGTAAAAGAAGATAAATGTCCTATGTGATTCGATAAATATCAACCCAGTAGTTCTTGGCCAAGGCAGAATGAAATTAGAAAGGAGTTTCTAATTTACATTATTTGGTGTTGTGTATTTAAGAATCGAAATACATATAATTAAATAAATAAGACTTGACAGTAATTCCATGTCTTATATTTAATTGGGACATTGTATGGTGGAAGGATTGAATTGTACGATAACTATTTACTCAAAGATTCTTTTATGATTAATGTTGAAATCTATATTATCTGGAAAGTCGTTGATAACTAGGGAGGCTTATCCCTATTGTAGAATAAATATTATTTATTTAAATAAATTAATAGTTTAATTTATTTATTTAAATAAGATTAGAATTGTTCTAATTGATTTATTCACAACCGGTTTAATATGGAGAACCTAAAGGGTCACACCATAAAAGAAAGAATAATTATTTAAGAAGTTAATGGCATAATCGTAATAATAAGTTAAGTATATTTAATTTAATCTATGGTGATAGAATAAATTAATTAAATAGCTTAATATTTATTATTTAATATTTTAGAAATATTAAATATAAATTAATAAGAGAAGTCTTATTATTATTATTTAATTCCTAAAGGAGTTTGGGATCGAATTAATTAATAAAAGTACTCTCAAATATCCTAATAAGATTAAGAGGCTAATTAATTAAAAGAGTTTAATTAATTATTCCTAATAAGATTGGGAGTGTAATTAATTAGAGGAATTTAATTAATTAAAATAAAATTCAATTCCTTAATTGTTAAGGAGGGTTGCTCACATCTATAAATAAGAGGAGTCTTATTATGGGTGAGTGGGGTTGTTGATTTTTTCACAACAGACGTGATTCCAATTGTTAGAGAGTACGCTCCTTTTCTATGTGAGATAGAAAAGAACTAGGGTTTAGCCAACCACCCATCTTCTTGAATCCTTCTTCTTCCTTGGTGGATCACCTCTAGAGGCCAAACACTTGGGTGGCTAACGTTGATCAAAGGAAGGAACCAAGCCCGGCGGATTCAAGTTGAACGCGAAAAGATTTGGAGGTGAACTTGTACCTGAGGAAGCTCAAATCTTCAAGGGTATGATTCTTGTTCTTTATCTTTTTGTTTAATTAATAATTGCGCATAAAGGATGATATAGGTATATGGTTTGTAAAATTTTAAAACTCTGATTTTTCATGCTTCCGCTTATTTTGTGCAATTTGATTGCGTTCATGAATATTACAAACCTAATAGTTTGATCCTCATATCAAACAAACGCCATGTCCAAAAACATAGCAATATAGCACTGTGTCATACATAACACAATGTTATAGTTAAAAAATGAATACATTGCCTCATTACTTTTTTCTAATCCATTTTTGTAAATTGTAGAGGCATTCACAGTATTACCATAATGCCAAAAAAAACTATTAATGATGATCAAAATAATTTACCGGATGCAAGTACTTAACAAATCATACAAAGCCACAATTCATATAATAGAATATAATAGATGAAGAAGACATAAATTTAAACACTGTGAGATATAGTCACAAAATGAAGCCATAGGCCCTTCCATTGAATGCACTGTCACCATAATTTGAAGGTTTCCATATAACTCATTTGCACTTGCAACAATATTTAGAAATTATTTGTAACATGAGTTATTGCATAATAGTTGGTATGTATTTATAGGGAGAAATTAGGTTAAATAACGGAAAGTAATGATAATAGCTTAATTTCGGTTGAATGACACTTTTGTCACTGCAAGTCGCAACCCACTTTCAAAATCGTTCCTAAAGTTCAATTTTCGTCAGTTAGGTCTTTAAAGTGGCATTTTGTTGGCATTTCCGTTCCTTCAGCCTAATTTGACCTCAACCCGGACTAATTTGACCAAACCCAACCTAGTTTGACCCAACCAAAAATTAATTTTAATATTTTAAAATATAAATTTTAAAATAAGTTTAAAACAATAATTATATTTAATTTTCTTATGTCATTTTTTTGAATCTATATTTAATGAAACTTTACTTATTTTTTTTTTAAAAATAAACGTTTCTAACATTTTTTCCTTATAATAATAATTATCTTTATAATTTTTTTAAAATAGTATTTTATTTTAAATATAAAAATAAATATTATTTTAAAATATTAAATATAATAATTATTATTTTCAAAAAATATTTTATTTTAAAATATTATATATATATTTTAAATGTTAAATATAATTATTATTTTAAACTTATTTTAAAAATAGTTTTATATTTTAAAATATTAAAAATTTGGGTTGGTCAAACTGGGTCGGGTTGGGTGAATATGTGTCGGGTTGAGGTTAAATTGGGCTGAAGGGACGAAAACACCAACAAAATGCCACTTTTAGGACTTAACTGACAATAATTGAACTTTAGGGACGACTTTAAAAATTGATGGCAACTTGGAGGGACAGAAGTGTCATTCAGACGTAATAATAATATCATAAAGTAGTGATTTTAGGAGATAATAATTAAATTAAAAAGGATAATATCAGAACAGTTGTCATCACCAAAGCAGTTTAGATTTATAGTGATTTAGGGAATATAAATTCAAAATATTAATTTGGGATTTAAAAAGTAGTGATTTTAGGAGATAATAATTAAATTAGTAATGATAATTATATTAGAACAATTAACATTATCGTAGCAGTTTAGATTTGTAGTGATTTATGGGATTAATTATAAAATTAAAATATTATTGTGGGATTAAAAAGTACTAATTTTAGGAGATAATAATTAAGTAACAATAATATGTAAAGCTATTTAGATTGAAAATGCAAAGTGATTTAAGGGATTATAAAATCAACATAGCAAGTTATGATTGATATTATTTGTTATTTTAATTTTATTTTAAATGTTTTAAATCGTATAATATTATGTTGTAATGTAATTATAAATGGTATAATATTATGTTATATATAATTTAATTAGTAATGATAATATCTGCATACAGTTTAGATAGGTGTTGATTTTGTTATTTTGTTATATATGTGTATCATAATATTATATTATACATGTATGATATAATATGGTATAATTATGAATGGTATAATATTAGAAAAATAATGATTTTAGGATATAATAATTATGTTTAGAAAAGTAGTGGATTTTGAGGATTATAAAATCAATATAGTAAGTTATGATTGATATTATTTGTTATTTTAAATATTTTAAAATATATAATATTATGTAGTAATATAATTATAAATGGTATATATAATATTATGTTATATTTATAGAAAGAAAATTAGGTTAAATAACGAAGAGTAATGATAATAGCTCACTAATCACAAAGTAGTGATTTTAGGAGATAATAATTAAATTAGAAAGAATAATATCAAAATAGTTGCATTACCAAAACAGTTTAGATTTGTAGTAATTTAGGGGATTATAAATTCAAAATATTAATTTAGGATTAAAATAGTAGTAATTTTAGAAGATAATAATTAAATTAGTAATGATAATATTAGAACAGCGACCGCATGCGGTCGCTAATTTTTAATGACGTGAATGGATCAGAGACCGCATGCGGTCGCTGATATATATTGGTTGCAAAAAACATGCACGCCAACGTTTTGCACCAATTTTTAGGAGGGAAATGCATGTCACCATCTGCGATGTCAACAACGATATAAACTAGCGACTAGAATTAGTATCTTAAATTCATGAGATGGCGATCATTTATTAATACTATCTCATGATTGGATAACATTATTAGAATAGTTTAGATTTGTAGTGATTTATGAGATTATAAAATCAAAATATTAATGTGGGATTAAAAAGTAGTGCTTTTAGGATATAATAATTAATTAGCTTAAATCTGGGCCATAAAATGTAGTCTCTATCAGGGTGGATCCAAAATTTTTTTTCCAGCATGGATGTATTTTAACTAATTTTTTTTGTTACAGTTAAATAAAAAAACTTGAACTAATTATAATATTAATTAATCATAATAATGTTTACAAACTAATCATAATTATAATAATATTTATAAAATAAGGCAAAATCATTATAAGTTATCACAATAAAAGACATAAACTACTCAATCAAAATGATCATATTTTCAATTGAAGATTAAACAACCCAAAAATAAAAAGTCAATCAGATCAAACAAACAGTAACCACAATCAACCAAATCAATAACAAAAAAATCAAACTTGAATCAAGCAATCCCTCACAGTTCACACCTTGATGAACATTCAAAACAAAAAACTATACAAAAATACAAGATTTCACCAAGCCTTAAAACTAAAACTATTTTTATACTTGTATTCAAAATTGGTTTATGATTTTTTTTTATCCTCTCTAAATTAAACTCTTTCATTATAATTTGTCCCTTACATTTATTAATTTACATATTTACCTTATCTTTATATATATTTAAAAAAATCCAGCAAAGCCAATTGCCTATACTACCCTTTTATGTATCCGCTCTTAATCTTCATTTATTTTTAATAGAGATGAGCTGATGAGCATGAGTTAATGAAGAAAATTGCAGCCGGATCGATATTTTAATTTCGTATCCGCTATTAATCTTCGTTTATTTTTAATAGAGATGAGCATAATCTGGAGAGTTAATGAAGAAAATTGCAGCCGGATCGATATTTTAATTTCTGAAGTCAAATAATTGACTAGGATGGTTTATTCATTGGTGTCGTCTGGCCGCTCCGCGTTGTCCAATTCCAATTACGTGAATGGAGTATTTATGGATGGATTCTCTGTCAACCTCAAGACCAGACCCATTTGCATGCATCAGCATGGCTACATGACCATGCACGTGCGATAGTATAATACTCTTTCCTCTTTTTTTTTTTTAATAAATGGAAATTTTTCAATCCCAGTCAACTAATCTTTACCAACCCGAATCAACCTTTTTATATTCATTCCTTTCATGAAAAATAAAAAATTAAATCCATATTCTTTCTGCTATATATGAGTTTAAAATTACTATATAATTGTTAAATAAATCCATATTTGAAATTTGACATGCATACATGCATTCGAATTTGGTCAATTAAATAAACTTTTTAATTGGATAGACAAATTTTAGGTAGGTCAATTATAAGGAAAAGTACAATGCATGGCGGCTTCACATTGGCATATAAATACACCTTCACCTTCCTCTATTTCTTCAAACCATCTCACTACTCATTTTAATAAACTCTCTCTCTCTCTCATGGCTTCCTCTCATCAAATACTATTCCTTGTTATCTCTTCACTCCTCAGTCTCTCTTTCTTTTCTACTGCTCAACCATCCTTTCGCCCCAAAGCTTTAGTCCTTCCCGTTGCAAGAGACCCTTCTACCCTCCAATACCTCACCAAACTCAATCAAAGAACCCCTCTACTCCCCCTAGATCTTGTCCTTGATCTTGGTGGCCAACACTTTTGGGTTGACTGTGAAAAAAATTTCACTTCATCCACTTACCGCCCAGCCCGTTGCCGCTCTTCCCAGTGCTCCCTAGCCCGATCCAATGGCTGTACTGGACGGGACATATGTGGTACCGGCTCATTAAACTCCGTCACTAGAACCTCTACATTCGGTGAAATAGGCGATGATATTGTCACCGTCTCGTCAACCGATGGCTCCACACCTGGACGCTCCGTCACAGTATCTCATTTCATTTTCGTGTGTGCACCAACTCTTCTCATACAAGGCCTTGCTAGTAAAGCAACGGGGATGGCTGGGCTGGGACGGACCCAAGTTGCACTGCCTACCCAGTTCGCTTCGGCCTTGAGCTTCCCTAGAAAATTCGCCATTTGCCTATCTTCAACAACAGCAAATGGGGCTATATTTTTGGGCGACGGTCCATACAATTTGTTGCCTAATGTTGATGCCTCTGAATCATTAACATTTACACCACTTCTCACAAACACTATTCCAGATCTCTCCGTCGAATATTTCATAGGAGTGAGATCCATCAAAGTCAATGATAAAGTCGTGCCTTTGAACTCTTCATTGCTGTCCATTGATAATGGTGGGACCAAGATCAGCACCGTTGATCCCTACACCGTTATGGAGACTTCTATGTACAATGCAGTCATCCAATCCTTTGTAAATGAGGCCGCGACCCTCGATATTACTAGGGTTCCATCCGTGGCACCGTTTGGTGCGTGTTTTAGTGCAAAAAATATTTCTGGAACAAGACTCGGGCCAAGGGTGCCTTTTATTGAGCTTGTTTTGCAGAGTGAGAAGGTGGTTTGGACGATAACGGGGTCGAACTCGATGGTTGAGATCAGTAGCGACGTGTCGTGTCTTGGAATAGTTGATGGAGGATTAAACCCTAGGACTTCCATTGTTATTGGAGGGCTTCAACTGGAGAACACCCTTCTTCAGTTTGACTTGGCAACCTCCAGACTAGGGTTTAGCTATAGCCTCAATGCAAGACAAACTACATGTGCCAATTTCAACTTCACATCCACCCCATAAACATATATATATATATATATATATATATATATATATATATATATATGTTTGCAGTTTTGAATAAGTGATCAGGTGATCAGCTAGCCATCCATGCATTTGTTTTGAATTTCTTTTGTCATCAATTTCAATGGTTAATTGGTTGTAATCATTTTTATCATGATCGTATATCTAATAAAGTGTGGAAGATTTTTATTTGTTTGAAATTTTTTACATTTAATTAATTAGTATAACATTCTGGACGTGGACTTTATTGTAATACCTGAAAAATAAATAAATAAATGACATTTAATTTTATATTTTTTAAATATTTTAATTAGGCTTTTCTTATATTCGGGTCAAAATATATTTAATTATTATGGACCATAATAAGTAAGTGATTATATTAATTTAGGCCATTAAATAAATTAGATTTAATTTATATTATGTAATTTTAAATCCTATTAAAATTTGAAGAGTTAAAAGGAAAAATCAAATTATTGTCGCAAAGGATAAAAAATATTAGGTTGTGACTTGTAATTTCAGGTAAAGTATAATATATAAATATTACTAGCATCACCTATACATATATATGATTGGATATAATATATAAGTTAGTAATAAGATCATTATATATATATATATATATGGATATAATATATACGTTAGTATATATATGATTGAATATAATATATATATATGGATATATATAATATATACGTTAGTATATGTGGGCAAGGAAATCGTACCTTGCTAGGGTTAGGGTTTCGTGTTGGCTGAGGAGGAGAGAAATCCACGAAAAATACGGAATTGATTGATTGATTGAAGAGGAGAGAAGAACAGGTGAACGATTACTCCAACGCAACGACACGTGGCAGAACTCTTAGAATCTGAGAACCTTGTTAGGGTAGCAAGGATTCAGAGAGCCTTCTTAAGTCTTCGGGTTGAGAGAGAATCTCCAAGTCTCGTAGTCTTTCAAAGGGTCCAAGTTCTGAGTCTGAAGAGAATTCCCCTTCCCAATAGAGTGGAAGGGGTATTTATAGGATTTTTTGGAGAGTGATCATGTGCTAGGCACATGTCCTCGAGGAAATTTCAAATTTACCCTTAGTCATTAGAGTAATGCCCAAATTCTCTCAAGTCTTGCTTCTTTATTTTCGCCTTTTTTGTTTGTCATTCAATTCTTTAGGTCGGCTTCCACGTGGAAGAGGGATTGGATTGGTGGCTTGAAAGGCAGGAGAATTTGGGCATTACTCTCACGACTAAGGGTAAATTTGAATTTCTAGAGGACATGTGCTCAAAGACACGACCACTCTCCAAAAATCCTATAAATACCCCTTCCACTCTATCGGGAAGGGACTTCTTCGCACTCGTAACTCGGACCTTTGAAGACTACTTAGACTTGAGATTCTCTCTCAACCCAAGACTAAGAAGGCTCTCTCAATCTCTGCTACCCTAACAAGGTTCTTTGATTCTAAGAGTTCGCCACGTGTCGTTGGAGTAATCGCCACCGTTTCTTCTCCCTCTTCAATCAATCAATCAATTTCAGACTTTTCGTGGATTTCTTTCTCTTCTACCAACACAAACCCTAAACCCAAGAAGGTACGATTTCTTGCCCACATTTCTTCGGGCGACTACTGGGAGGTGTAGAATCGTGAAGGGTATGCCCACAACTCAAGTGGGAGAACTACAGGAAGAGTCAAGTTTCACCAACAAATAGCATTACCTCACCGGATCCAGTTCCAAGGCAAGCCACTCAAGCTTTCCAAGGCGAAAACCTGGATTTTGACCAACCAATTATTGAAGACGCTTCAGAAGGGAGTTCAACATCACCACATATGGCCAATCAACAACACACAAGCGCAGGAAGGCAAGGCGAGGATGCAAGCGGAGAGTAGACCAATGTTGTGCAATTGGAGATGCTTAAGGCATTAAAGGAAGCACGGGAAGGACAAGGGATGATGATGGCCATGATGATGGAAATGCAAAGAAAGCAAGAGGAAATGGGGAATTTCCGCCAGCAGTTGATGCAAATTCCCACCTTCAAGGCCATGTTCCCAGGAAGTTCGCAGGGGGAACAAGCAGGGGTGGAAGACAACAATAATGGCAGCAACAACAAAAAGAACTAGATTGTACCTCCATTGACGGAAAGTCAATCGGTTCCAATAATTAACTTGGAGCCCCAGAAAAGTGGTGACATGCCACAGCCAAGGTTGGAAGCAAGCCAACCTCAGACAAACATCATCCCAACTGCTCTCCCAGCATTTTCACAGGTGCAGACGCCAACCGTCCCAATCCATGTCCAAATGAAAGTGAGCCAAAGAATCGCCACTTGCCGGTGCATTTTGCATGATGCAAGTGTGCATCAACCATACACACCGCCGGTACAGCAGTATATCACAACACCCCAGAGAGTTCATGCCACGAGCTAGTACGTGACGAAGGATGATATGATCGATGTGATCAATCAACTTCGCAGGCAGACATCTCGACTGTGACGCCCCCAAAATAGGTATACATCACCTATTCTGAGTTGTCAATACATGGTACAGAAACAACTACAACTTTATTATTACAACAAGAAAGCTGTGAGTTTGAATACAAATATTATCTTCTGACAATATCTATACTCAAATAAATCCTCATCACATTTATTGATACATTATTTTACAAAATGGTGAGGACTACTAAACAATCCTTTCTAAAACCTTCATTCCATACCCCGACTCAATACTTTCGCTATATTCTCGCCTCCCGAGAAAAATGGAACAAAAGGAAAAGGGTGAGCTCAACTAGCTCAATAAAGAATATTATGACTAAGATAATATACAACAAATTATCGTTAGTCTTCAACAGGAAAAAATATAATAGAATACAATAGACAACAAATTTTAAATCAATATTCGCAATGGAAATAATAATTCATTAGAAGAGTTAAGTAGAGAATGCAAACTACTATCTTCTATGTATGAATTTAAAAGTTCATCGCTCATCTTTTATCCCCGTAACATCAATCAATATACATCCTGAATCAAATATTCATCTTTGCACTCACAGCCAAAGATATTCATCGATTGGTCATGTTCATTTAAACACTGTTCATCTTTGACTACGGGCAAAGATATTCTTCAAAATCATTCATCTTTGCACTACTGTGCCAAAGATATTCTTTAAGAAATCATTCATCTTTGCACCATGTGCCAAAGATATTCCATAATATCATCATTTAAGATCGAGGATGATGAAAATATTTTTTTAAAGAAACGAATCCAATTGAAACAAAATGACAAGGATTAAGGATTAAGGATTCGTACTTGGTTTTATCCACGTCCAAAAATACCTCAAAAATAATCATAGTGGTGTAAAATTCAAGAATGATCAAAACATGGATACAATCGAGTTAGTATCCGAATAGATGTTTTGGACGAAAAGAAGAAATTTTATTTTTCTATGAATAAGACCAAGTATCGTGAATAAGATCAGATATCGTGAATAGTCTTAAATACACGTGAATAGTAACTCAGACACTAAAAGATAGAAATTCCACAAAAACATCTTCACGCTTTCATGAATAGTACTCGTGAATAAGAACTCGTGAATAAGAACTCTCATGAATAAGAACTCGTGAATAGTAACTCATGAATAAGTAACCCATGAATAGTAACCCAGACATGAAAAAGTTCCAAATTTGATAAAACTTCAGATCAACATTTCAAAGATATAATGATATTGAAGAAATAATATCATTACGAAAAAATAATATTCCTTACCTCGAAAGATCGGGACTTTATTAGAATACCAAGTATATAGTCTTTGAAGGAACATACGCAAATCTAGCAATACTCAAAGTATACTCAAAATACTCACAAGAATACGCTCGATAATATAGAGAGAAAACTTCAGTTTACGGTGTGATTTTCAATTCTAACCCAAGACCCTATTTATAGGAAATTGCTTAGAACACCAAAAAGCGTAAAATTTAATAAATTAATATTATAATTTTTCTACATCCTCCCTACGCATCAAACATCTGAATTCAGCAACATGACATGTGTTAAAGATGCCCACCAAACACAAAAAACGTTTTTGTGAATATAAATATTTAAAACTTCCAAAAAATTAATTATTTTGAGCTTGAACTTCAATAATTCATAATAAATAGCCCTTTCATCAGAAAATTGAATCTCATGAGTTTTTATAGGAAATTCAATTCTCTACAACTTTGCAGAAGAAAATCTTTCCAAATTCCAAATAAAATTGACCGAAATCCACAAACAGGCGATTTTTACGGTTTATAATCAAATTTCATTCTAATAAATGGGGTCCACCGACATGTTTAACATGTTTTAAATATTTATTGCAACAAAAATACTCTTCCTCCTCAGATACTCATATATCCCACATTCGTTGTAAAAATATCACCATTATTATATTATTAAAATATAATAATATATTTAAATGAATTATTTTATCGAAAAAGATAAAATTTCAATTTTCAACAATTGTCACATTAAAATTTTTCTCCATCTATATCCACATAAAATCAATATTTTCCTCATCATATGAACCAATAATTAATTATTCACAAATAATATTACGAATCACAATATTGATAACTGCATAGCCTTCGAGGAAGAGGGCTTTCAATAAGAATTTCTTCATGGCGGCAAGATCAATTAGGTGACCAAACCTCTCCTTAGATGAGAACTTTCTAGACATTGCCAATAATGTTATCTAATAATATTATTCAGATAATATGAATTATTTCTTCGATAAAGAAAAATATCGTGTAATGACAATTATTGAAACAACAAAGAATATAAAATATCAACGCAAAGAATTATTAACTCAATAAAAAATCGAACAAGAATTATCGTAACCATTATTGAGTAGTGCCTTCTTATGTAAGAATCAATAATTGGTGCAATACCGTAGCAAATCGCTTTCAACAACGCAGATTAGTGTGTTTTAACCCATCGGGTATTCCAACAAAGATTAATCCAGAATAACTACTACCCGTTATTTTTAAACAACTTATATTTGTCGTTTTTTCATCCAATCGCTCGTTATGGGCCCACACATGGTCGCTGCGCCATCGCATCGAATATTCCCGACAAAGATTTAATATTCCACGACCAAACGAATATTCCCGACAATAATGAATATTTTATAACCACTGCTTATTTTGAAATATTTGCGTATTTAACCCTTAACTATCCACATTAATCAAATCAACCCTTACTATTTTAAAATAATAAATAAAGGAAATTCTTTTTTATTTAAAAATTTGGGGTCTTACAACCTCCCTCCTTATGAAATTTCGTCCTCGAAATTGGCGACGACGTACTGGTGTTTCAAAAGGTGAGGATACCTCGCTTTCATTTCCGTTTCCAATTCCTGTGTCATTTCCTCTATAAGCATGATTCCTCCACAAAACTTTAACTTGTGGTATGACCTTTCTTGGCGTAGGACATGCTCCTTCCTATCCAAAATCTTGACAGTACCTCCTCATACGTTAAGTCTTCTACTATCTCGTCCAGGGTTCTAACTCAATAACGTGGTTCGGGTCTTTCACATATTTCTGAAGTATGGATATGTGAAACACATTATGAACACGAGACATACTCGGAGGTAACGCAAGTCTATAGGCTACATTTCCTACTCGGTCAAGAATTTGAAATGGACCAATAAATCGTGGATTGAGCTTTCCTCTCTTCCCAAATCTTGTAACTCCCTTCCATTGGAGCAACTCGCAACAATACATGATCTCCTACATTAAATTCCACGCCCTTTCGATGAAGATCCGTGATAACTCTTTTGTCGATCTTGTGCCGTTTGTATCGTTGTCGAATCATTTGGATCTTTTCGGTGAGTCATATCGCATCTTAACTCGGGTCCCAACAATGTTGCTTCACCCACCTCATCCCAACATATCGAGAACGACATTTTAAATCCATATAATGCTTGAATGGAGCCACACCTATACTTGCACGATAGCTTTGTTGTTGTAGGAGAATTCTACCAATGGTAAATACTTATCCCAAAGCGCCCTTGAAGTCTCAGGACACGAGTCTTAATAAATCTTCAAGAGTTTGAATAGTCCTCTCTCGATTGTCCGTCCGTTTGGGGATGGTATGCCGAACTAAATCGTAAACTGTGCCCATAGCTTTTTGCAAGCTAACCCAAAATCTTGAAGTGAATCTTGGGTCACGATCCGAAACTATGGATACAGCATGCCATGCAACCTCACAATCTCATTCACGTCATATACTAGCAAGGCGTTCAAGGAATAAGTCTCCCGTGATTGGCAAGAAATGAAAGCGGACTTGGTTAATCTATCAACAATAACCCAAATAGCATTGATGCCTTGAGAAACCGTAGTAAGAAGACCAGAAACTAAATCCATAGTAATGTGTTCCCACTTCCATTCCGGAATCTCAAGTGGTTGCAACGGACCCTTAGGTACAAGATGCTCGCTTTTACACGTTAGCAAGTTAAACACATCGAGATAAACTTTGCAATCTCTCTCTTCATATTGTTCCACCAAAATGTATGTCGAAGATCACGATACATTTTAGTACTTCCAGGATGGATTGCAAATGGCGATTGTGTGCCTCCATCATAATCTTGTACTTCAAATCGAGTCGTTAGGAACACAAAGTCTAGAGTGGACTCAAGTATTCCTTCTTCATCAATTCTCGCTTAGGAATAGCTCCTTCTTGTACTTTCTTCTTCATATGCATCATCTCGGCCCGGTGGCTTGAGCAACCTTAACTTTTTCTATTAAAGTTGGCTCTGTCGCGATACTTGACATCATCGCACTCTCGCTCGTTCCGCGATATGATCTTCTACTCAACGCGTCACTACCACGTTCGCTTTACCGGGATGGTATTGAATAGTGTGGTCGTAGTCTTTCAATAGCTCGAGCCAACGTCATTGCCGCATGTTGAGTTCTTTTTGAGTGAAGAAATATTTAAGGCTTTTATGGTCCGAATATATCTCCACTTTCTCCCCATATAGATAGTGCCTCCATATTTTTAGCGCTTGAAAACGATCGCCGCTAACTCTAGATCATGAGTAGGATAATTCCTCTCATACTCTTTAAGTTGTCATGAGGCATAAGGCTATGACCTTCCCACGTTGCATGAGAACACATCCTAACCCTTTGCTGAAGCATCATTTGTAGATAACAAATCCATCCGAACCGGATGGTATTGTTAGAAACAGTCTTAGAAATAAGTCTCCTCTTAAGCTCTTGGAAACTTTTCTCGCATTCTTCGCTCCAAACAAATTTTGTATCCTTCCGAGTTAATTTGAGTTAATGAAGTAGCGATTCGAGAAAACCCTTCCACGAATCTCCGATAATAACCACTAAGCCCAAAAGCTACGACTTCACCACCGACTTTTGGTTGCTGCTCCCTAACTTTGTATTGCTTCAATCTTCGCCGGATCAACAGATACTCCATGTTTCGACACCACGTGCCCAAGGAATGCTACTTCCTCAAGCCAGAACTCGCATTTCTTCAATTTGGCATATAGTTGGTTTTCACGAAGCCTTTGGAGTACCAGCTTCAAATGGTGCTCATGATCTTCACGGCTTTTGGAATATATGAGGATGTCATCAATAAAGACAACAACGAATTGATCCAAATATTCCTTGAATACTCGGTTCATCATATCCATGAAAGCCGCAGGAGCATTAGTTAGTCCGAAAGACATGACTAAGAATTCATAATGCCCATACCGAGTTCTGAAGGCAGTCTTTGGAATATCCTCAGTTCTAATCTTCAAATTTGATGATATCCGTAAGCGAAGATCGATTTTGAAAAGAATTGTGCCCCTTTGAATTTGGTCAAACAAGTCATCAATACGAGGTGAGGATACCTATTCTTGATGGTGACATGGTTCAATTCCGATAGTCAATACAAAGTCGCATACTCCCGTCTTTCTTCTTTACAAATAAAGCAGAGCACCCCAAGGAGATGTCTTGGGGACGAATGAAACCGATGTCCAACAATTCACGTAGTTGGACCTTTAACTCTGAAGTTCAATAGAGCCATTCGATATGGGATTTTAGAAATGGGCTTTGTACTGAGTTCAAGATCAATAAAGAATTCAACTTCACGTTACGGGGTAGGCCCGGAAGTTCTTGGGAAATACATCAGAAAGTCAATAACAACGGGAATATTATTCAAATTTGACGTGTCTTTATTCAAATCCATAACATGGGCTAAGAAAGCTTGACATCCGTTTTTCAATAAACGAATAGCTTTATGATTAGATATGATAGTGATTGATTTTAATGGTTTAGTTTCTTGAATTCGTACAATAGGTTGGTTAGGAATATGAAAACTAACAACCTTACGAAAACAATAAATTTTGGCATGATGAGTAGTTAACCAATCAATCCCTAAAATCACATCAAAAACAAGTATCTTTAAAGAGATAAGGTCAACGGTGTAAGGTAATGGTGCCAACTTGAATCAAACAAGATTTATAAAGCGATTGGATGTGATGAAAGTTTCTCTAAGCGGAGTTTCCATGAGATAGGTCAAAGTCTAATTTTTCCGAGTCAAGTTTAAACGTTGAGCACATGCGGAGAGATAAATGAATGGGTAGCACCCCAGTATCAAGTAAGGTATATACTTCGTAAGAATTTATAATTAACTAACCCGTGCTAACTTCGTTCGGGTTCCTCAGATTTTTTGACCGGCCACGACAAACGCTTCTTCCAAGAACCGTTGACTTTGACTTTTTGGGACATCCTTTTGAGTCACCATTCACGCCGGACTTGGGTTTCGATATCGTATAATCTCGAGCGATATGTCCTTCTTTTCCACAATTATAGCATACCTTGGAAGGCTTTGAACAGTTTGAATTTTATATGTCCCTCCTCTCCACATCGTAGCATCTAAGCTGGCGATCGTTCTCTTCCCTAGAATTTGTTGATGGTGTTGATGTTTACGCCGACGTCTTCCCGTCATCGTTAAATCTTCTCTTTTAGATTGGACATCTCTTTCCATAATATCAACGCGTCGATGCGGCTTTTACCCACGCATCACTCATTCTCACTCTGCTCGATTATTTCTTCTTTCAACTCGATTCCGACTTTATCATCTTATACTCGCCGAAAGAGTGCTTCATTCAAGCATCACGATCGGGTAACACAAGCTTGAATCGTTGCATCCTTTTGCTCCACGATCGCTGCAATTCTTTAGCTCGCTCTTCTAACTCATGAATACGATTTTGTAATTCTATATTTCGATCATAAAATACCTCTAATAAACTCTCTTGTGTACCTCTTCTTCTCTTCTTCCTCTCCTCACTCAATTTGTTACCTCTGCGATTATCGGGTCAACTATCAATTCTTCACTCACCACATGGATATCTCTAATTCCTTCTTCACCGACATCACATTATCACGGTTGGCGATTAGAGGTGTCTCCACGATCTCATTCACTCCATTGTTAACGTTCTCCGGTGGCCATTCTAAAAAACTATCATAAAACAAGGTTAATTAAATAAATTAACAAATCACATAATACCCCTATAATATGACCAACCAACAAATAAGCTTAGGTAGGACACACTAGCGAAGGATTTACTCTCTCTCCCTCCTAGTTCTATTCCCGATCTCTCATGGAGATCATATCCTAAGCTCGATACTAACTCATGACGCCCCCAAAATAGGTATACATCACCTATTCCGAGTTGTCAATACATGGTATGTAAACAACTACAACTTTATTATTACAACAAGAAAGCTGTGAGTTTGAATACAAATATTATCTTCTAGACAATATCTATACTCAAATAAATCCTCATCACATTTATTGATACATTATTTTACAAAAATGGTGAGAGGACAACTAAACAATCCTTTCTAAAACCTTCATTCCATACCCAGGCTTCGTACTCGCTATATTTATATTCCGCCTCCGAGAAAAATGGAACAAAAAGGAAAAGGGTGAGCTCAACTAGCTCAAGTAAAGAATATTATGACTAAGATAATATACAACAAATTATCGTTAGTCTTCAACAGGAAAAATATAATAGAATACAATAGACAACAAATTTTAAATCAATATTCGCAATGAAATAATAATTCATTAGAAGAGTTAAGTAGAGAATGCAAACTACTATCTTCTATGTATGAATTTAAAAGTTCATCGTCTATCTTTTATCCTGTAACATCAATCAATATACATCCGGAATCAAATATTCATCTTGCACTCACAGCCAAAGATATTCATCGATTGGTCATGTTCATTTAAACACTTGTTCATCTTTGCACTACGGCCAAAGATATTCTTCAGAAATCATTCATCTTTGCACTACTGGGCCAAAGATATTCTTTAAGAAATCATTCATCTTTGCACTCTGGCCAAAGATATTCCATAATATCATCATTTAAGACCGAGGATGATGAAAAATATTTTTAAAAGCGAATCCGGTGAAACAAAATGACAAGGATTAAGGATTAAGGATTCGTACTTGGTTTTATCCACGTCCAAAAATACCTCAAAAATAATCATAGTGGTGTAAAATTCAAGAATGATCAAAACATGGATACAATCGAGTTAGTATCCGAGAATAGATATTTTAGACGAAAAGAAGAAATTTTATTTTTCTATGAATAAGACAGATACGTGAATAAGATCAGTATCGTGAATAAGGTCGATATCGTGAATAGTAACTCGACACCAAAAGATAGAAATTCCACAAAAACATCTTCACGCTTCATGAATAGTACTCGTGAATAGTAACTCGTGAATAAGAACTCGTGAATAGTAACTTCGTGAATAGTAACTCATGAATAGTAACCCATGAATAGTAATCCCGAGCATGAAAAAGTTCTAAATTTGATAAAAACTTCGGATCAACATTTCAAATATAATGATATTGAAGAAATAATATCATTACTAAAAAAATAATATTCCTTACCTCGAAAGATCGATACTTCTAGCTAGAATCTGGGTATAGTCTTTGAAGGAACTTGCACCAAATCTAGCAATACTCAAAGTATACTCAAAATACTCACAAGAATACGCTCGATAATATAGAGAGAAAACTTGAGCGGTGTGATTTTCAATTCTAACCTAAGCACCTATTTATAGGAAATTGCTTAGAACACCAAAGCAGTAAAATTTAATAAATTAATATTATAATTTTTCTACATCCTCCTACGCATCAAACATCTGAATTTAGCAACATGACATGTGTTAAAGATGCCCACCAAACACAAAAAACGTTTTTGTGAATATAAATATTTAAAACTTCCAAAATCAATTATTTTTGAAGCTTGAACTTCAATAATTCATAATAAATAGCCCTTTCATCAGAAAATTCGAATCTCATGAGTTTTTATAGGAAATTCAATTCTCTACAACTTTGCAGAAGAAAATCTTTCCAAATTCCAAATAAAATTGACCGAAATCCACAAAAGCAGGCGATTTTATAAAGCTATAATCAAATTTCGAATAATAAATGGGGTCCACCGACATGTTTAACATGTTTTAAATATTTATTGCAACAAAAATACTCTTCCTCCTCGTATACTCATATATCCCACATTCGTTGTAAAAATATCACCATTATTATATTATTAAAATATAATAATATATTTAAATGAATTATTTTATCAGAAAAAGATAAAATTTTAATTTTCAACAATTGTCACATTAAAATTTTCTCCATCTATATCCACATAAAATCAATATTTTTCTCATCATATGAATCAATAATTAATTATTCACAAATAATATTACAGAATCACAATATTGACAACCAGGCAGTTCCCAGGAAAGAGGGGGCTTTCCAATAAGAATTTCTTCTTACTGGCGCGCAATTAGGTGACCAAAACTCTCCTTAGACAGAACTTTCTAGACATTGCCAATAATGTTATCTAATAATATTATTCAGATAATATGAATTATTGCTTCGATAAAGAAAAATACTGTGTAATGACAATTATTGAAACAACAGCAATATAAAATATCAACGCAGCAATTATTAACTCAATAAAATATCTAAGCATTAATTCGTAACCATTATTGAGTAGTGCCTTCACGTACGTAAGAATCAATAATTGGTGCAATACCGGTAGCAAATTTCTTTCAACAACGCGTATTAGTGTGTTTTAACCCATTGGGTATTCCAACAAGATAATAGCGTGAATAACTACGCCTGTTATTTTTAAACAACTTATATTTGTCGTTTCTTCATCCAATCGCTTTCCGTTATGGGGCCACACACATGGTCGCTCGCAGGTGCATGCGAATATTTCGACAAAGATTCGAATATTCCACGACCAAAACGAATATTCCCAACAATAATGAATATTTTATAACCACTTGCTTATTTTGAAATATTTGCGTATTTAACCCTTAACTATCCACATTAATCAAATCAACCCTTACTATTTCAAAATAATAAATAAAGGAAAATTTTTTATTTAAAATTTGAGGGTCTTACAACCTCCCTCCTTATGAAATTTCGTCCTCGAAATTGGACGACGTACACAGTGTGTTTCAAAAGGTGAGGATACCTCGCTTTCATTTCCGTTTCCAATTCCCTGGTCATTTCCTCTATAGCATGATTCCTCCACAAAACTTTAACTTGTGGTATGACCTTTCATAGCGAGGGACATGCTCCTTCCTATCCAAAATCTTGACAGTACCTCCTCATACGTTAAGTCTTCTACTATCTCGTCCGGTTCTAACTCAATAACGTGGGTCGGGTCTTTCACATATTTCTGAAGCATGAGATATGTGAAACACATTATGAACACGAGACATACTTTGAGGTAACGCAAGTCTATAGGCTACATTTCTTACTCGGTCAAGAATTTGAAATGGACCAATAAATCGTGGATTGAGCTTTCCTCTCTTCCCAAATCTTGTAACTCCCTTCCATGGAGCAACTCGCAACAATACATGATCCCCTACATTAAATTCCACGTCCTTTCGATGAAGATCGCATAACTCTTTTGTCGATCTTATGCCGTTTGTATATCGTTGTCGAATCATTTGGATCTTTTCGGTGAGTCATACGTATTTAACTCTCGGGTCCCAACAATGTTGCTTCACCCACCTCATCCCAACATATTGGAAACGACATTTTCGTCCATATAATGCTTGAATGGAGCCACACCTATACTTGCTCGATAACTGTTGTTGTAGGAGAATTCCACCAATGGTAAATACTTATCCCAACCGCCCTTGAAGTTCAGGACACGAGTCTTAATAAATCTTCAAGAGTTTGAATAGTCCTCTCTCGATTGTCGTCCGTTTGGGGATGGTATGTCGAACTAAATCGTAAATCCGTGCCCATAGCTTTTTGCAAGCTAACCCAAAATCTTGAAGTGAATCTTGGGTCACGATCCAAAACTATGGATACAGCATGCCATGCAACCTCACAATCTCATTCACGTACATACTAGCAGAAGACGTTCAAGGAATAAGTCTCCGTATTGGCAAGAAATGAGCAGACTTGGTTAATCTATCAACAATAACCCAAATAACATTGATGCCTTGAGAAACCGTAGGAAGACCCGTAACGAAATCCATAGTAATGTGTTCCCACTTCCATTCCGGAATCTCAAGTGGTTGCAACGGACCTTTAGGTACAAGATGCTCCGCCTTTACACGTTGGCAAGTTAAACACATCGAGATAAACTTTGCAATCTCTCTCTTCATATTGTTCCACCAAAATGTATGTCGAAGATCACGATACATTTTAGTACTTCCAGGATGGATTGCAAATGGCGTATTGTGTGCCTCCATCATAATCTTGTACTTCAAATCAGAGTCGTTAGGAACACAAAGTTTAGAGTGGACTCGAAGTATTCCTTCTTCATCAATTCTCGCTTCCGGAATAGCTCCTTCTTGTACTTTCTTCTTCATACGCATCATTTCCAAGTGCCGGTGGCTTCGAGCAACCTTAACTTTTCTATTAAAGTTGGCTCTGTCGTATACTTGACATCATCGCACTTTCGTTCAAGATATGATCTTCTACTCAATGCGTCAGCTACCACGTTCGCTTTACCAGGATGGTATTGAATAGTGTGGTCGTAGTCTTTCAATAGCTCGAGCCAACGTCGCTGCCGCATGTTGAGTTCTTTTTGAGTGAAGAAATATTTAAGGCTTTTATGGTCTGAATATATCTCCACTTTCTCCCCATATAGATAGTGCCTCCATATTTTTTTAGCATGAAACGATTGCCGCTAACTCTAGATCATGAGTAGGATAATTCCTCTCATACTCTTTTAAGTTGTCGCGAGGCATAGGCTATGACCTTCCCACGTTGCATGAGAACACATCCTAACCCTTTGCACGAAGCATCGTTTGTAGATAACAAATCCATCCGAACCGGATGGTATTGTTAACAGCCAAATAAGTCTCCTCTTAAGCTCTTGGAAACTTTTCTCGCGATTCTTCGCTCCAAGCGAATTTTGTATCCTTCCGAGTTATGAGTTAATGGAGTAGCGATTCGAGAAAACCCTTCCACGAATCTCCGATAATAACCATTAAGCCCAAAAGCTACGTTCACCATCCGACTTCGGTTGCTCTAACTTTGTATTGCTTCAATCTTGGCCGGATCAGCAGATACTCCATGTTTCGACACCACGTGCCCAAGGAATGCTACTTCCTCAAGCCGAACTCGCATTTCTTCAATTTGGCATATAGTTGGTTTTCACGAAGCCTTTGGAGTAACCAGCTTTAAATGGTGCTCATGATCTTCACGGCTTTTGGAATATATGAGGATGTCATCAATAAAGACAACAACGAATTGATCCAAATATTCCTTGAATACTCGGTTCATCATATCCATGAAAGCCGCAGGAGCATTAGTTAGTCCGAAAGACATGACTAAGAATTCATAATGCCCATACCGAGTTCGAAGGCGTCTTTGGAATATCCTCGATTCTAATCTTGGTGATGATATCCGAAGCGAAGATCGATTTTGAAAAGAATTGTGCCCTCAGAATCGGTCAAACAAGTCATCAATACAAGGTGAGGATACCTATTCTTGATGGTGACATGGTTCAATTCCGATAATCAATACAAAGTCGCATACTCCCGTCTTTCTTCTTTACAAATAAAAGCAGGAGCACCCCAAGGAGATGTACTAGGGACGAATGAAACCGATGTCCAACAATTCTCGTAGTTGGACCTTTAACTCTGAAGTTCAATAGGAGCCATTCGATATGGGGTTTTAGAAATGGGCTTTGTACCGAGGTTCAAGATCAATAAAGAATTCAACTTCACGTTACGGGGGTAGGCCAGGAAGTTCTTGAAATACATCGGGAAAGTCAATAACAACAGAGTATTATTCAAATTTGACGTGTCTTTATTCAAATCCATAACATGGGCTAAGAAAGCTCGACATCCGTTTTTCAATAAACGAATAGCTTTATGATTAGATATGATAGTGATTGATTTTAATGGTTTAGTTGCTTGAATTGCATAACAACGGGTTGGTTAGGAATATGAAAATTAACAACCTTATGAAAACAATCAATTTTGGCATGATGAGTAGTTAACCAATCAATCCCTAAAATCACATCAAAACAAGTATCTTTAAAGAGATAAGGTCAACAGGTAAGGTAATGGTGCCAACTTGAATCAAACAAGATTTATAAACAGTGGATGTGATGAAAGTTTCTCCTAACGGAGTTTCCACAGATAGGTCAAAGTCTAATTTCTCCGGAGTCAAGTTTAAACGTTGAGCACATGCAGGAGAGATAAATGAATGGGTAGCACCGGTATCAAGTAAGGTATATACTTCGCAAGAATTTATAATTAACTAACCCGTGCTAACTTCGTTCGGGTTCCTCGTATTTTTGACCGGTCACGACAAACGCTCTTCCAAGAACCGTTGACTTTGACTTTTCTGGGACATCCTTTTGAGTCACCATTCACATTTGGACTGGTTTCGATATCGTACAATCTCGAGCGATATGTCCTTCTTTTCCACAATTATAGCATACCTTGGAAGGCTTTGAACAGTTTGACCTTATATGTCCCTCCTCTCCACATCTGTAGCATCTAACTGGCGATCGTTCTCTTCCCCTAGAATTTGTTGATGGTGCTGATGTTCTTTAAGCGTCTTCCGTCATCGTTAAATCTTTCTTTTTAGATTGGACATCTCTTTCCATAATATCAACGCTCGTCGATGCGACTTTTTACCCATGCATCACTCATTCTCACTCGTTCGATTATTTCTTCTTTCAAATTTCGATTCCACTTTATCATCTTATACTCGCCAAAGAGTGCTTCATTCAAGCATCACGTATCGGGTAACACAAGCTTGAATCGTTGCATCCTTTTGCTCCACGATCGCTTCGCAATTCTTTAGCTTGCTCTTCTAACTCATGAATACGATTTTGCAATTCTATATTTCGATCATAAAATACCTCTAATAAACTCTCTTCGTGTACCTCTTCTTCCTCTTCTTCCTCACTCTCATTTGTTACCTCTGCGATTATCTAGGGTGCAACTATCAATTCTTCACTCACCACATGAATATCTATAATTCTTCTTCTTTGACATCACATTATCACGGTTGGCGATTAGAGGTGTCTCCACGATCTCATTCACTCCATTGTTAACGTTCTCGTGACCATTCTAAAAAACTATCATAAAACAAGGGTTAATTAAATAAATTAACAAATCACATAATACCCCCTATAATATGACCAACCAACAAATAAGCTTAGGTAGGACACACTAGCGAAGGATTTACTCGTCTCTCCCTCCTAGTTCTATTCCCCGATCTCCATGGAGATCATATCCTAAGCTCGATACTAACCTGTGACTCCCCCAAAATAGGTATACATCACACATTACGAGTTGTCAATACATGGTATGTAAACAACTACAACTTTATTATTACAACAAGAAACTGTGAGTTTGAATACAAATATTATCTTCTAGACAATATCTATACTCAAATAAATCCTCATCACATTTATTGATACATTATTTTACAAAAATGGTGAGGACTACTAAACAATCCTTTCTAAAACCTTCATTCTATACCCCGACTCGTACTCGCTATATTCTCGCCTCCTGAGAAAAATGGAACAAAAAGGAAAAGGGTGAGCTCAACTAGCTCAGTAAAGAATATTATGACTAAGATAATATACAACAAATTATCGTTAGTCTCTGACGAGGAAAAATATAATAGAATACAATAGACAACAAATTTTAAATCAATATTCGCAATGAAAATAATAATTCATTAGAAGAGTTAAGTAGAGAATGCAAACTACTATCTTCTATGTATGAATTTAAAAGTTCATAAATCTCATCTTTTATCCCCCGTAACATCAATCAATATACATCTGGAATCAAATATTCATCTTTGCACTACACAGCCAAAGATATTCATCACCGGGTCATGTTCATTTAAACACTGTTCATCTTTGCACTACGGGCCAAAGATATTCTTCAGAAATCATTCATCTTTGCACTACTCTGTGCCAAAGATATTCTTTAAGAAATCATTCATCTTTGCACTACTGTGCCAAAGATATTCCATAATATCATCATTTAAGACCGAGGATGATGAAAAATATTTTTTAAAGAAACGAATCCAATTGAAACAAAATGACAAGGATTAAGGATTAAGGATTCGTACTTGGTTTTATCCCGCCCAAAAATACCTCAAAAATAATCATAGTGGTGTAAAATTCAAGAATGATCAAAACATGGATACAATCGGAGTTAGTATCCGAATAGATGTTTTAGACGAAAAGAAGAAATTTATTTTTTATGAATAAGATCAGAGTATACGTGAATAGGCCGATACGTGAATAAGAATCTCGACACCAAAAGATAGAAATTCCACAAAAACATCTTCACGCTTCATTTGAATAGTACTCGTGAATAGTAACTTCGTGAATAGTAACTTCATGAATAAGTAACTCATGAATAGTAACTCATGAATAGTAACCCATGAATAAGTAACCCAGACATGAAAAAGTTCCAAATTTGATAAAACTTCGGATCAACATTTCAAATTATAATGATATTGAAGAAATAATATCATTACGAAAAAAATAATATTCCTTACCTCGAAAGATCAAGACTTCTAGCTAGAATACTAAAGGGTATAGTCTTTGAAGGAACTTGCACGCCTAGCAATACTCAAAGTATACTCAAAATACTCACAAGAATACACCGATAATATAGAGAGAAAACTTCAGATTTACGGTGTGATTTTCAATTCTAACCCAAGCACCCTATTTATAGGAAATCGCTTAGAACACCAAAGCGTAAAATTTAATAAATTAATATTATAATTTTTTCTACATCCTCCTACGCATCAAACATCTGAATTCAGCAACATGACATGTGTTAAAGATGCCCACCAAACACAAAAAACGTTTTTGTGAATATAAATATTTAAAACTTCCAAAAATCAATTATTTCGGAGCTTCGGAACTTCAATAATTCATAATAAATAGTCCTTTCATCAGAAAATTCGAATCTCGCGAGTTTTTATAAGAAATTCAATTCTCTACAACTTTGTAGAAGAAAATTTTTCCAAATTCCAAATAGAAATTGATGAAATCCACACAAGCAAGCGATTTTATTGTGCTATAATCAAATTTCGGTCAATAAATGGGGTCCAACCGACATGTTTAACATGTTTTAAATATTTATTGCAATAAAAATACTCTTCCTCCTCAGATACTCATATATCCCACATTCATTGTAAAAAATATCACCATTATTATATTATTAAAATATAATAATATATTTAAATGAATTATTTTATCGAAAAAGATAAAATTTCAATTTTCAACAATTGTCACATTAAAATTTTTCTCCATCTATATCCACATAAAATCAATATTTTCCTCATCATATGAACCAATAATTAATTATTCACAAATAATATTACGTAATCACAATATTGACAACTGTGCAGCTTTCAGGAAGAGGGGCTTCCAATAAGAATTTCTTCTTCTTGGCAAGCAATTAGGTGACCAAACCTCTCCTTATGCAGAACTTTCTAGACATTGCCAATAATGTTATCTAATAATATTATTCAGATAATATGAATTATTGCTTCGATAAAGAAAAAATCTTGTGTAATGACAATTATTGAAACAACAAAGAATATAAAATATCAATATGACAATTATTAACTCAATAAAATCTTTGAGCGGTAATTATTGTAACCATTATTGAGTAGTGCCTTCTTACGTAAGAATCAATAATTGGTGCAATACCGTGTGCAACTGCTCAACAACGCGTATTAGTGTGTTTTAACCACTGGGTATTCCAACAGTATTAACGGTAACAACTACGCCGTTATTTTTAAACAACTTATATTTGTCGTTTTCTTCATCCAATCGCTTTCCGTTATGGGGCCCACACATGGCTGCGCCGTCGTACGAATATTCCCCGACAGTACGAATATTCCACGACCAAACGAATATTCCCCGACAATAATGAATATTTTATAACCACTTGCTTATTTTGAAATATTTGCGTATTTAACCCTTAACTATCCACATTAATCAAATCAACCCTTACTATTTCAAAATAATAAATAAAGGAAATTCCTTTTTATTTAAAAATTTCGGGGTCTTACACCGATCCTCAGAGTTAGACTTTAATCCACCTTACCCGGCACATATCCGGAGGCAACCTTATCCGACAGGGTATATTGAGCATCCCCCGCAGTTTCTAAAATACAACGGGGAGAAAGGAAATGCTAGGGAACATATTGCCAGGTTTGTAAAGTCAATGTCTCTGTGGCTCGGATATGATGAAGTGAATAACCACAACTTGTTGATGCGGGAATTCAACAAGACTTTGACTGGATAAGGCTTTAGTTGGTACTAATTTGGAGAAGGGTCACCCATGATTGGGATGACCTAAAATTATAATTTTTAGAAAATTTTCTGTAATGCGTAAACAGTAACCATTGTAGAGCTCATGCGGTTCAAGCAGAAGCCAAATGAAGAGTTGTCAGATATAATTGATGAGTTCAGGCCAGTACGAAGTAAGCGCAGAGCCGATTGAAGAAAAGAACTTAGTCAACATTTGCAACAATGGTGCCTTATATTCCTTCAAGCCCCACCTCATCACCAAGACTTGTGATTCCTTCGCGACCCTCTCTTCTTTTGTACAAGACTTGGGAGGAATCATGACATTGCCCACTAGCAATGCGACGGTTACATGGAAGGGCAAGAGGACAGCAACTGTGGCTTTGGCTGACTCTCAGTCAAAACGACAATGGGGCAAGAGGGAGAAGCATGAGAAGAATTTTGACCGAAACAGAGGAAAGCCTGGAGACAAATATGCAAGAAAGCCAGTTCCAGAGGCCATCACATGTAGTGAGAAAGCATTCAAGGGTCTGTATGAACAATGGGTTGAACATGGGGTGGTGAAACCCCCAAGGCCTACATTTGTAGTGACGGAAGAGGTGAAAAGAAGACCAGACTTCTGTGTATTCCACCAATACGCGGGACACTCAACTATGGATTGTTATAGCCTGCGTAGGATATTCCATGAGAAGTTGGCAAATGGGGAGATTGAACTTGGAAAGGAAAGTAACGTTCATGACAAGCCACTGCCAAATCACTGAGGAAAGGAAGCGTAACATCATTATTCACAAAGATAATCCCAGAAGTGGGGATGATGATGGAAGAAAAGGAGGAGTGTGACCCAGGCCTGCAGGTGACGGCGTTGATGAATGGGGCCAAGTTCAGAAATTTTTTTGATCAGATAAGATTAGCCAAGGAAGCAAGGATTGAGACAACCAGGGCAATTATCAAAGCTGCCGAAACGCAGGAGACTTGCATGGCCATAATCAAAGGATTTGTGAAGACGACGGAGGAAGAAGAAAATAAGATATCTTTCTCACAAAAGTCGATAGAGATAAGATACCCGCATTAATAGCCGATGTATGTGATGCTAAAGAATCAATGGCATCGAGGTGCGGAGGGCATTCATTGACAATGGAGCGTCTATAACTATTATGCCCTACACTGTGTTTAAACGGTTAGACCTGTCGGAGAAGAAGATTGTGAAGGAACAAACGAACATTACAGGATTCGCCAACCAAAGCACAAGAACCCTGGGACACATCAAGGTGGATATGCAAGTTGGGAAGATTCGAGGGCCTGTAATGTTCCATATTGCCGAGGTGGATGCATCATATTATGTCTTGTTGGGAAGGGCTTGGCAAAATAACTACGGGGTGGTACCCTCGGTCTTTCATCAGTGCCTTAAAGCTATTTGGAAAGGGAGAGAAGTGAAGGTACCAGCAACTCAAAATCCCTTTGGACCAGAGGAGGCACACATCACCGAAGAAACTTTCTTTGATGATGTCGCTGAAGAGGGAGAGAACCAAATTGCAAGGCTTGATTCCCTAAGACTAGCAAGCTGGGAGGAAGTGCAGGAAGATAAATTTGTGACTACAAAAAAAGAGAAGAAGAAGACCTCGGAACACAGAGAATGTTCCAAAAACAAGAAGCTAGTGGTAGTAGACCTAGAGAAAGAAGGAAAAGAAGAAAAGAAAAGGCCAGCAAACCCTGAAGATGCCAAAAATATAATAAATGCTAAGCGTATGACACAATCTGAAGATGGCCAGAAGACAAAATGGGAGAGGGTTGTTAAACCCGACGGAAAGGTGGTGTTTCGATTGTGATGGTGCAAGGGGGAAGAGCCCAAGGAAGCGTGTGAACCCAACGGCTCGGGAGGTGTCCCCCACTCCAGCAATAATGAAGAAGAAGGAATTGTACAGCAGAAGGTAGAACCAGCTCCAGAAAGCTTCGAGGATAGGCCAAAGCCTCAACAAAATGAATTAGATGAAGTTAATTTAGCAACAGAGGGAGGAATGCCAAGACCGACTTATGTCAACAAGGAGCTGGATGCTAACCAGAAGGAGAAGCTTGTACAATTATTGCGAGAGTATAGGGATGTCTTTGCTTGGAATTACGACGAGATGCCCGGAATTGACAAGGATCTTGTGGAGCACAATTTAAACATAAGCCCGGGAATGAAGCCAGTGAAGCAAGCACCTCGCAACTATGCACCCGAAGTCAACAACTAATGTGGATTGCTATCCAGCATTGTACCGGTAAAGAAATCAAATGGACAGCTACGAATATGTGTGGATTTCAGAGAGTTGAACAAGGCATGCCCGAAGGACATGTACCCATTACCCAACATAGACACTTTGGTAGATGCAACGGCTAATCATGAGATGATGTCATTCATGGACGGGTTTGTGGGTTATAATCAGATAAAGATGTCCATAGAAGATGCAGAGTTGACAGCCTTTCGTACCCCATTTGGGAATTTCTACTATGTAGTAATGCCATTCTAATTGAAGAATGCGGGGGCAACTTATCAAAGGGAAATGCACGCTATATTTCATGACATGATTCATGATATAGTGGAGGACTACGTGTATGACATAGTAGTGAAATCCAAGAAGGCAACAACTCATGTGGATGACTTGAGGAAGGTGTTTGAGCGATGTCGAAGGTACAAATTGAGGATGAATCCGAAGAAGTGCGCTTTTGGAATGACGACTGGAAAATTCTTGGGTTTCCTGGTGCACAACAGAGGTTTAGAGGTGGACCCAAGCAAGGCAAAAGCAATTACAGAGATGCCCCCACCAAAGACGCAAAAGCAGTTGAAAAGCTTTCTAGGGAAAGTTTCGTACATGAGAAGATTCATGCCAGCATTAGCTGAAGTCACAGAACCTTTCGGCAAATTGCTAAAAAGAAAGGCACAATGGGACTGGGGGCAAGACCAACAACAGGCTTTTGAGAAGGTGAAAAGAATTTTGGCTTCAGCGCAAATGATGGTAGTGTCACAAAGAGGAATGCCGTTGCAGTTGTACATCACATCTACCAAGAAGTCTATAGGTGGATTGATCACGCAGGAGGTGGATGGAGAAGAGAAACCTGTGTATTACATTAGTCGAATAGTCAGAGGACCGGAAACCATGTATTCACAGGTAGAGAGGCATTGCCTAGCATTGGTGTTCATTGCGCAGAAAATCTGGCATTATTTTTTAGCACATGAAGTAAAGCTTGCAACAAAAACTGATCCAATTAGATACCTATTAACCAAGCCAGCATTAGTAGGAAGACCTGCCAGATGGATGATGATTCTTTCAGAATATAACATCAAGTGTGTAACACCGAAGGCGATCCGATGTCATGCCTTGGCAGACCTGCTGGCTCAATTTCCAAATGGAGAATATGAACCCCCTTTTGAGGACATTCCGGGTGGAGAAGTAGAATCAATCGAGTTGATGGATGAGGACCCAGAATGGTGGAGTTTGGCTTTTGATGGATCATCTGCAGAAGGTAAAGGCGGAGCAGGAGTGGTGTTGACCACCAAAGAAGGAAATGAAGTGGCCTTGTCATACAAATTGGATTTCCCTTGCACAAATAATGAAGCAAAATATGAGGCGTTCATACTAGGATTTTTGGCGGCTCAAGAATTGGGAGCCAAACATCTTAAAGTAAAGGGAGATTCAAACCTCATAAAGGCAAATGGATAAGAGGCCAATTGAGTGCAGAACCTATCTTGGCGCCATATTGAATCAGAAAGACAAAAAGGTGATGGAGGCTTTCAAGAAGGTGGTGATTGAATATGTGCAAGAGGATGAATAAACAAACTGACGATGCACTAGCAAATGATGGCGTCTCGAGTCTATGTCCAAGGAGAGGATTTGGATGTAAAGGTAATGAAGAGAACCCTCCCAACCACGGTGCTAAACTTGTTCCCCAAAGACATGATAGATGATTGACGACATGACATCTCCCATCAATTGCAACCAAAGGAGGGAACAATACCTATCATGAAGTTACAGAAGTACAACATCATCAAAGGTGTCTTGTATCACAAAGAAGTAGACGGCGTATTGACACGATGCTTGGGGAGGCAGGAAGCAAATAGAGTCTTGCATTAGGTGCATGACGAGAACTGCGGATTGGTAGACATAGGCCTGTATCGTAGGCTGTAACGTCAAGGGTATTATTGGCCTGAAATGAAGAAGGAAGCAGATGCCCTACAACGCCAATGTGTTTCATGCCAAGAATACCCTGGGGAGGATGAATGTGCCTTCATTGAAGACATAGTGGATTGGCGAATCCCTTATATGGAGTTCTTACAAAGCGGGACTCTTCCAACTGAAAAGAAGGACGCAATTATAATCAAGAGGAAGTCACAACATTTCTTCTTGCAAAATGGAGAATTATTTAGAAAGGGATTCAATGGCAAGCCCTTACGGTGTCTGGAACTAGGTGAAGCCAAAGATTTGGTTTACCAAATGCACAAGGATGAACACCAAGGGGGAGCCAAGTTGTACAAACAACTTATCGATCATGGTTACTATTGGCCAAAGATGGAGGGAGATTGTCTAGAATTTGTTAAAAAGTGGCACATTTGTCAAATACATGGAAACTTGATTCATGCTCTCGCCGTGGATTTGCGAACCTTGGCAACACCATGGCCCTTTCATACATGGGGAATGGATCTTATAGGTCCTGTTCACCCTAATTCCAAGGGTAACATATGGATTTTAACTGCCACCGAGATGTACACAAAGTGGGTGGAAGCAATACCCTTGAAGAAGGCCACGGGACCAACGGTGGCAAATTTTATCAAGGAGCACATCATTTGCTGTTTCGGGATCCCGAAGATCATTTTGTTGGATAATAGAACTCCCTTCATCAATAGGGATGTCAAAAATATGATGGAAAGATACAGGGTAAAACACTATAAATCATCACCCTACTACCCGAAAGGCAACGGACAAGCAGAGGCTACAAACAAAACCTTGATAAAAAATTTATCAAAAACCCTAGACGATCATCCGAAGACATGGGCAAAACAACTACCAATAACGTTATGGGCATATCGAACTTCAAAAAGAAAGCCTACAGGTGAGACCCCATACGCTTTGGTTTATGGTGAAGAAGCTATCTTGCCTGCCGAAATATAAATACCTTCGGCTCGAATGAAACTTCGAAGCTTAGTCGAGGAAGAAAATCGACCAGCCGCCCTGGAGGCCTTAGTTGACTTTCGAGACAAGGCTAAAGAAAAGCTTGAACGATACCATGAAAGACTACGAGACTTGGAGATTCTCTCTCAACCCGAAGACTCAAGAAGGCTCTCTGAATCCTTGCTACCTTAACAAGGTTCTCAGATTCTAAGAGTTCTGCCATGTGTCGTTGGAGTAATCGCTCACCTCTTCTTCTCTCCTCTTCAATCAATCAATCAATTCTGTACTTTTCGTGGTTTTCTCTCCTCCTCAGCCAACACGAAACCCTAACCCTAGCAAGGTACGATTTCTTTGATAAAATTTGGGTCACTTCGAGGACGAATGTCTACTGATTGAGGATGAAAAGACTTAGGCATCAAAGCTTCACGCTCAATGAGCCGACTACTGGTTGACCAACGTTCTGAACGGACATTGGTCTTAGGAGAACATAGCAACCTGGCCCATTGGAGACTTTCGGGAATAGAAACTGGTAGAGAACAAATTAAAGTATCATCTTCCCACCTTTTAAGATTAACTTGCCAATAATTTCGCTCTTTGGTAGTATATCGCCCAATCCGAGAATCATTTGGTATGACAAAAGGAAGGGATTTATGAGGAGCATTTGGAGGCCTTGGAAATGCCCATGTAAAAGAGGGAGAGGTAGAGACGAAGTTGAGAAGGGCAATCTCATAAGTCTCCGATAATAAGTGTGGCCAAAGGACGCCTCTGGTCAAATCCAAAGCGCCTCATAACCTTGTGAGGAGAATAAAGCATGATGCAAAACCATTATCTTGACGAAATAAGGAAGCTCCAGAATTTCAAGAAGGAAGATTTAACCAAGACAACGAAGAACCACTCAATTCGTTGATATCTGAGTAGGAGCGGAAGTTATGCCTATAGAAGTGGGGCAGACGACCGCCGCTTTCTGAAATAATAGTGTATGGACGAGCTGTAAAGCATGAAGAATCATCGATAAAATGCCATAAATCTGAACTAGATTGGTGATCAATCCAGCGAGCTGTGCGGGGGACAATGTTGGGCAATGAAGAAGGATCTGAATACTTCTTTTTCTTCTTAGAAAGATGTGTAGGAGTAGAATATCTCAAAAAGTGCTCGAAGAGAAAGATCAGAAGAAAGGAGCAGGGAACGAAGCAATTTACGGCATACCTGAGTAAAGGAATAAAAATATTGATAAGAAAGAATGCAGTGTGAAAGACAGTTAATAAAAACACAAAAATGAGTACCTCCCAACAGATTCCTTCATAGCGAGAATGGTTTCGTCCAAACGACGATACAATGTTCCTAAGAAGAGAGGAGCAAGAGGAACATTTAGATCTCGAGATAACATAGAAGCTAAACCAAACATGCGAGTCGAAGGACCATCTACAGGAGACCCGGGAAAAATGAAGCGGGACAACCACATAGCCAAATAAGCTGTTAGGTTTTGTGAAAATCAAAGTAGCAATCAAATTGCAAAATTTAGCGGAAGCGAAATAAAATCAGATTTTAAAATTTTTCATAAACCAATTACCCGGATCATCCTTTATGTGACGCCCCCAAAATTAGGTATACGTCACCCATCTTGGGTCGCCACTTACATGGTACATAAATTCAAATACGATTTACTAATATAAGCATGCGTGGTACAATACGACATAAAGCGTGAGTTTGAATACAAATATTGTCTACTAGATATTATACAAACTCAAAAGGAGTCCTCATTACAACTATTATCACACTATTTCGCAGAATAGTGAGGACTACTAATGCTATCCTCGGACCATTACTTACCGTTCCCGACTCGTCCCGCCTATGTTCTCATTTCCAAGAGAACGGTGAAAGAAAAGGGTGAGCTCAACTAGCCCAAGAAGAAATATTATGACTAAGATAATGCGTAATAAATTATCATTAGCCTTCAACAAATTGTTAAACCGATAAAATACAATAGACAACCGGTTTAATCTGCAATGAATAAGCAATCCATTAAAAGAGTCAAGTAGAGAATAAAGTTCACTATGCAATACTATGCAAAACACTACGCAAAATACTATGCAACACTATGCATAATAAAATATAATATATTCTATTTATAGAATAACTTTAATAAAGTATTCTATTTTATATAAAAGATGTTTCGCTTTTTTTACGTTAATAATACTAATAAAATAAAGCGTCATTATCGCTATAATAATTCATATTATTAATAAATAATAATGAAATCAAACCGAGTGACTTCTCACATAGGCATCGATAATCAATACCTGGTGTGTTCTTATGCAACCACACGACATCTTGTACTTTTTACTACAGAGTAGTTCAACAAGATCAACAGTAAAACTTCCGAGTTATTTTAATAAAATATTTTTGTCGCTTTCTCAATCCAAACAATAATTACATTATGGGGTCCACCAATGATTGGTAGTTGTCATTTAATATTCCCCGCTAAACAAGAATATTTCTGACCAATCGAATATAATATAACCACTTGCATACTTTACAAAATTTATAAATACTACCCACAACTATAATATTATCTCAAATTCACACCATAATATAAAAAAATTATTTCGACAAAATTTAAATCTTTATTGATAAAATCTGGGGTCTCACAATCTCCCATCCTTATGGAATTTCGCCCTCGAAATTAGGGTACGTACTTGGTATAATAAAGAGGTGAGGATACCTTGAATACCTTTATTGTTAAAAATATTAAATTCAACTTCGTAATCCGCCAAAGATATTCATTAACAATTCATCTTTGCACTACAGGCCAAAGATATTTATTAACAATTCATCTTTGCACTACAAGCCAAAATATATAAACTATAAAACCAATAATCTGAGACTCGACTTAATAGTATCACAACCATGAATTATCCATGCATTCTCTTTGGCTAAGGATATTCGTGTTTTCAATTACGGTCATGATTATCTTAGAAATAATCCGTGGTCATAATCATACTAAGTCTATCAATGCACTACTACCAAAGATGACTTTTACCACATCCATGAATTAATATTTCATTCTTTGAGACTCATTTCAATAATTAATCCATATCATCGAATCATCCCCGCACTATGTGCCAAGGATATTCATTAGATATCACGACCACGAATTATCCATGCACTACTACCAAAGATAATCGTGGTATTCATTAAGTATCACGACCACAAATTATCCATACACTACTACCAAAGATAATTGTGTATTCATTAATATCACGACCACGAATTATCCATGCACTACTACCAAAGATAATCGTGTATTCATTAAGATTATCACGACCACAAATTATCCATGCACTACTACCAAAGATAATGTGTATTCATTAAGATTCACGACCACAAATTATCCATGCACTACTACCAAAGATAATTGTGTATTCATTAATATCACGACCACAAATTATCCATGCACTTACTACCAAAGATAATTGTGTATTCATTAATATCACGACCACAAATTATCCATGCACTACTACCAAAGATAATTGTGTATTCATTAAAATATCACGACCACAAATTATCCATGCACTACTACCAAAGATAATTGTGTATTCATTAATATCACGACCACAAATTATCCATGCACTACTACCAAAGATAATTGTGTTTTCAATTACTGTTATGATTATACCGAACAATCCTCGGTCATAATCATACCAAGTCCATCTATGCACTACTGCCAGCCATGAGATGACTTTCAACATAATATAAGCATGAGGATAATGATATAAAGAATCAATCAAATGAGATAAAGGATAAATATTAAACATTTATAATATAATTTATCCAGGATTCAAGAATATCCCCATGTTATCAATCACTTAATAATCTCATAATCTAATAACATTAATATTATAATAATATTTTAATCACTTCTTAAATTTATAAATAATTTATCTCAATTGTTTACGCTTTACCATAATAATGCATTTAATCATTCAAAAATGCCATACTCATAAAATATCATCACCAATTATCAAATCCCTCATCAAAAAAATATGCATATATTCTATATAGGATTCTCTAGCCATAAAATCCTATTTTCAACTTTGTTACTTCACATAACATATTTAACTCATATGTTCGTAACTAAACTATTTTCATGAAAAATACCAAATTAGTCCCAAAAATATTTCTTTTCTGGGATTTAGCATAATATAGTTCCATAATGAAAATATATTTTCTTAATTTTTAAAATTCATTTACTATTTTTCAAAAATCAATTTCTAATTAATTCCTTAAGAAATTAGCTACCTCAAGTTTAACTCCAAAAATTTCCAAATCTTGGCAGGATCTTACACATGTTAACGTGAGCTTCTAGTTTAAATTTCATGGTCATCGGAGTTATAGAACTCCGGTTATAGCATTTTTCGTCGGAAAAACCTAAATATTGAAATAGTCATAACTTGCTCATTTTAAGTCAGAATAAGCTCATTTTTGGACAGGAGGTACTTTATACCATATACTTTCATGTCCCAAAAACCCAAAAATTTTTTCATAATTTAAGTGGCCGAAACAGTCCCTTAAAGTTTCTGGGCAGTAGCATTTTCGAAATTTACAGCTTTGGCCTCCTTTGCTAAAATCAGTCCACACAAAAATCCACAACACCTTTTCTAGTAATTCCACTTGGATTAGTTAGGTAACTCGTAGATCTAACTCTAGGACTTGACCACATTCAAAAATTCAAAATATAATAAGAGATATGGTCAATTGAATTTCATGTTACGTTTTTCACCAAAATCTGATTTTCAACTCTTTGTGATTTCCAAGAAACTTTCATGTTTTTACATACTAACCAACATAACTCATCATAAAACTTACTAATACCACGAATACCCATGATTTTCATTATTCCAATGCTTTTATTATTACTTTCATCATAAACCACGTAAACTGTTCATTTTAGTTGAAGAAATATTTGAGGGTTTAAGAAATGGGTTTTTGTACTGGGGTCAATACAAAATTCGATTTCACGCTCTAAGTAGGCTAAGAAGTCTTCAAGAATACGCCAGAAATTTATTAATAATAGAAATATCATTCAATATCGTGACTCTTATCCAAGACTTGGATAGTACGTCACATTGATACCAACTGTGACTTCTATCCCTTAACCTAGATGGTACCTCACAATGATACCTATAACCTTGCCATCTTCATTCACGCGTCGCCTCTGAAAAGTCCGGGCGATTGCATTCCACACAAGGAAGTCAACAATGAAAGGTTCGGGGCTCTTTACTTATGGCTTGATATATAATGATTAACTTTAGGGTTTGGTTACTTTGAATTCATATAACAGGTTGGTATAAATATAAAAGCTAACAACCTTACGAAAAGAATAATGAGTAGTTAATCAATCATTTTCGAAAATTACCTCAAAGGCAAGTATTTTCAAAGAGGATAAATCGACGAAGTAACGTGAAAGTGTTTATTTGAAACAACAAGATTAATAAACAATTGGAGGTAACGAAGGTTCCTACTAACGAAGTTTCAACCAATAAGTCAAAGTTTAACTTCTTCGGAATCAAATTTAAACGTTGAACACAACTAGGTGAAATAAAAGAGTGGGTAGAACTTGTATTGAATAAAGTATAGACTTCGCATTAATTTATAATTAACTTACCCGTAATAACTTTGTTCGGTTTTTCTCGATAAACGCTCTCGCTTAAATTATCGAGTTTGACTTTTTACTATAGGATACATTCCACCCTTAAGTGCTTCTTCACATTCCCGATCCATGATTTGAATCATTATTCTCGATCCATATCGAATTCGGGTTGACCGCTATGCATGTGGTAATTCGAATTCGATGTTGGGTTCTCCCAATCGTCGCATCCAAAAAGCAAAGTCCATTTCATCTATTTTGGCTTTATTGGATCGGACGTCTTTTTTCTACACTATCAACGCGTTGTGCGGCTTTTACCCCCACATCGCCTATTCTCCTTCGTTCGGTTGTTTCTTCTTTTGGTGATCCTTGATTTTAAATTCTCGATTCCAACTTTAATATCTTACACCCGCCAAAGCGTGATTTTGTTCGAGCATCACATATCGGGTAACCCAATTTTGAATTGTTGTATCCCTTTGTTCCTGACCGTTTGCCGTTCTTCAACTCGTTCTTCTAGCTCACGAACACGATTTTGTAATTCTAAGTTTTGATCATAAATTTCTTCTAACCAATTCTCCTCAGGTTCCTCTTCTTCCTCTTCTTCCTCTTCTTCCTCACTTTCAGCTGCTACCTCTGCAACTAGCTCGGGTGCAACAATTAGTTCTTCATTCACTACATGGATATCTCTAATTTGTTCCTCGTCTGACACTGCATTAACCTGATTAGTGATTAAAGGTGTCACAACGGTCACATTCACTCCATTGTGAATATTTTCAGTTGCCATTTCCAAACACTGCCACAACACAAGGGTTAATTAATATATCAAATATTATCCCTATACTACTAAATGACCAATTAAATACCAAATAAACTTAGGTAGGTCATACTAGCGAAGGAATTTCCGTCTCTCCCTCCTAGTTCTTATCTCACATCTTAGCAGAGGATCATATCCCTAAGCTCGATACCAACCGTGGCGCCCCCAAAATTAGGTATACGCCACCCATCTTGGGTCGCCACTTACATGGTACATAAATTTAAATACGACTTACTAATATAAGCGTAGGTGTACAATACGACATAAAGCGTGAGTTTGAATACAAATATTGTCTACTAGATATTATACAAACTCAAAAGGAGTCCTCATTACAACTATTATCACACTATTTCACGTAATAGTGAGGACTACTAATGCTATCCTCTGGACCATTACTGCATTCCCCGACTTCGTCCCGGCTATGTTCTCATTTCACGAAGAATAAGTGAAAGAAAAGGTGAGCTCAACTAGCCCAAGAAGAAATATTATGACTAAGATAATGCGAATAAATTATCATTAGCCTTCAACAATGTTAAACCGATAAAATACAATAGACAACCAGTTTAAGCTGCAATGGAATAAATAATCCATTAAAAGAGTCAAGTAGAGAATAAAGTCTACTATCTTTTAGGTTTTAAAAGGTTTTCATCAATTTTTATCATTTGAGACTCGACTTAATAAATAAACCACCACATCTAATCATCCCCGTACCACGGTCCAAGGATTTTCATCAAATTATCAATGGTCATGACTATACCGAATCACCCCCGGTCATAATCATACCAAAAACTATCCATCATCGCATTACGTGCCACCGAGGACTTTTGTCACATCATTTATATCAAGTCGTGATTATCAAGAATGATCTCACGGTCATAATCATACTAAGTTCATCTATGCACGTAAGCCAAAGATAACATAATATAACATGAGGATGATGACAATGACATAGTAATTCAATAAAACAAGTTCAAGAATTATTTAATCCATGAATTATTAACGCCTAAATTGTCAACACGATATCTTTTTTTCAGAGAGTAAAATTCAAGAATGATCAGAAGAATATTTCCATGAAAAGATACTGGATGAAACGCAAATATCAAGGATATTCTACTAATTTCATGGAGTATAGAAGTCAAAGTTTTAACCAACTGGGTATAATAAAGAATGGAATAACAAAAGAAATTACCATGCATGCGGTACTTCGCATAGACAGGTTATTCCAACAGAATAATAATAACGGAACTGTGTCGGGTGAAATTACACACGGCTGGGATGTTCCAACGAGAATAATAAAGATGGAACCGGATCCGGTGTAAAAAACACACGAGATAGGATATTCCAATGAGAATGATAAAGAGCGGAACCAGTGGGTGTAAAACACATACAGACGAGGATGTTCCAATGTAATAATAAAAAGCGGAACCCAGTCCCGGTGTAAAACACATGACGAGGATGTTCCAATGTAATAATAGAAGGATGTCACCAAGTATAGGGTAAACCGCGTATACAAAAGTTATTCCAATGTAATAATAAGCAATGGAATAACATAAGGATTTCACCAAGTATAGGGTATGCAGCACAGATCATGAGGTTATGTATAGGGTATGCCACTTTTTAAAAGTTATTCCAATGTAATAATAATGAATGGAATAACGAAGTTCTCTTCAAGAAGAAAGAATAACACCACTACCGTAAAAAGAACTGAATATAGAAGTAGTGAAGTAGCGAGAATACTCTTCTTCTTTCTATAATTTTTCTCTATAGCTTCTCTCTATAATTTCTCTCTCTAGAGTTTCAATGAATTCGTAAGAAAATAATGAAGGAATGAGCTTCTATTTATAGGAAAATGGAATGCATAGTAACTAATCCATGAACGGTCCGTATTGATTTACTTTAATCGACGGTCCATATTTAAAGAAAAATCTTTTAAATAAAATATAATATATTCTATTTATATAAAAACATTTTACTATGCAAACACTATGCAATACTATGTAAAAACACTATGCAAAATACTATGCAACACTATGCATAATAAAATATAATATATTCTATTTATAGAATAACTTTAATAAAGTATTCTATTTTATATAAAAGATGTTTCATTTTATTACGTTAATAATACTGAATAAAACAAAACGTCATTATCGCTATAATAATTCATATTATTAATAAACAATAATGGAATCAAACCGAGTGACTTCTCACATAGGCATCAATAATCAATACTGCAAGTGTGTTACTATGCAACCACACGTATTCTTTGTATTTTTTACTACACAGAGTAGTTCAACAAGATCAGCAGTAAAACTTTCGCCGTTATTTTAATAAAATATTTTTGTCGTTTTCTCAATCCGACAATAATTACATTATATGGGTCCACCAATGATTGAAAGTCATTGTATACGAATATTCCTCGCTAAACCGAATATTCCCCACCAATCGAATATAATATAACCACTTGCATACTTTACAAAATTTATAAATACTACCCACAACTATAATATTATCTCAAATTCACACCATAATATAAAAAATTATTTCGACAAAATTTAAATCTTTATTGATAAAATCTGGGGTCTCACACTTTATGCATATTATTAATTAAAACGAAGAATAAGAAATTATGAAATCATACCTTGTAGAAACGAGCTTCCTCGTGTAGTGAGTTCACCTCCTCCTTCTCGCGATCTCCTGAATCTCGGGTAGATTCCTTCCTTTGATCAATGTAAGCCACCCAAGTGTATGGCCTCTGAGGTGATCCACCAAGGAAGAGGAATTTTCAAGAAGAAGGAATTGGCTCAAACCCTAGTTTTTCCTATCGAATAAGAAAAGAGGCGTCTCTCCAAATCTAGGAATTACGTATATAAGATCTCCGATATAAGACTCCTCTTATAAAGATATCATATTAACCCTATTTTAATTAAAATAAGGTATTATTTATTTAATTAAACTCTTTTAATTAAATGGGCTCCCTAATCCTATTAGGGGTAATTAATTAAACTCCTTTAACTAATTTTCTTTCCTAATCCAATTAGGAATAAATGAGAGTACTTATATTAAATTAATTCCTAAACCTTTTAAAAATTAAAATAATAATAATTGTAATAATATTAATAAGACTCCTCTTATTAATTTATATTTAATATTTCTAAATTATTAAATAATAAATATTAAGCTATTTAATTTATTCTATCACCATAGATTAAATTAAATATACTTAATATATTATTACAATTATGCCATTAACTTCTTAAATAATTATTCTTCCTTTTATGGTGTGACCCTTTAGGTTCTCCATATTAAACCGGTTGTGAATAAATCAATTAGAACAATTCTAATCTCATTTAAATAAATAAATTAAACAAATAATTTATTTAAATAAATAATATTTATTCTACAATAGGGATAAGCCTCCCTAGCGATCAACGACTTTCAGATAATATAGATTTCAACATTAATCATAAAAGAACCTTTGAGTAAATAGTTACCGTACAATTCAATCCTTCCACCATACAATGTCCCAATTAAATATAAGACATGGAATTACTGTCAAGTCTTATTTTATTTAATTATATATATTTCGATTCCTAAATGAACAACTCCTAATGAATGCAAATTAGAAACTACTTTCTAATTTCATTCCACCTTGGCCAAAGATTCCTGGGTTGTCATTTATCGAATCACATAGGACATTTCTCCTTTTACTAGAAGTGGTAGATTCTTTATTGATCATTCATTATCTTCATATATAACTTATTACACCCAAGCATACCCTTTGATATACTCTAAGAGTCTTAAGGAATAAGTCAAAGTGTAATTCATTATATATAAGATACTATGATGATCTCAAGTCTAAGGATCATTTGTCTACTATCACTACAAGAATTCCTATTGACAGTAAGTAAAACTCCATTAGGTATTCCAATGAGTCACGTTCAAATTGAACTTATTCTCTAATAAGCACCTACATACTTGCTTTTAGTGTCTCCACATAAATGATCGTGAGATCAATCATCCTCCTCCATCCAATGAGCAAACAACGTATGTACCAATCTATCCGGATTCACTAATCCCCAATTTAGTAATCCAATGATTGGGAACTATTTTAGTTTTAAGCTTTCTAAGAATTTAGATCTCATTAGAATGAACATCATCATTATTCTAAAAGCATTGCTTAAAACTATGGGTTTATCACATATTATTAAAACAAACACCATGTAGATAATAAATGCCTTTAATAAATAATTCTTTTATTAATAAATAAATAAGATTGATTACACAAGATATGCTTTATCATCATACATGATTGGCTTGTATGCATAATACTTTCAATCTCCCACTTGCACTAAAGCCGATCGTCGTGGTATCTCATACCCATCTTCTCTAAGTGACGATCAAACTTTGTTGTGTTAACAATTTAGTAAATGGATCGCAATATTGTCTTGAGAGTCCACACGCGCTCAAGGGTGACGTCTCTCTTTCAATGATCTCTCCGATCAAATGAAATCGCCATGACACGTGTTTAGATTTACGATGAGACACAGGTTCCTTAGCTTGCATAATGGCTCCGGTGTTGTCACAAAATAAAGGCTTTGGTCCTTTAATGCTAGGAACCACACCAAGTTCGGTAATGAACTTCTTCATCCAAACGACTTCCTTTGCGACTTCACTTGCGACTATGTACTCTGCCTCATCCTTTGAATCAAGAATTATTTGGTGCTTGGAACTTTTCCAACTCAACTGCGCCACCGTTTAAGGTAAACACATACCTCAAAGCAGTTTTATCATCATCTTGGTCTGTTTGAAAACTTGAGTCCGTGAAGCCCTCTAGTTTTAATTCGGACCCACCGAGACAAGAAATACATCCTTAGTTCTTCTTAAGTACTTTAGGATATTTTTCACCGCTTCCAAAGGTGTTCTTTTCCGGATTCGATCGATATCCGCTTGTTACACTAAGTGCATGAAGCGACATCCGGTCTAGTACATATCATACAGTACATGATAGATCCTATTCTTTGAAGCATAAGGAATCTTACTCATACGGTTTCTCTCCTCTCAGTGTCTTTGGGGCTTGTTTCTTGAGAGATGTATTCCATGGCTCATCGGCATGAGACCTCTTTTGGAATCTTCCATGCTAAACCTTTTAGCATCATGTCAATGTCGTTCCTTGGGATAAGCCAAGAATCCTATTAGATCTATCTTTATAGATCTTTATCCCCAAAATATAGGATGCTTCTCCCAAGTCCTTCATGGAGAAGTGTTTAGATAACTTGATTTTAATTGTTTTCATAAAGATAGGAATATCATTCCCTATCGGTAATATATCATCAACATATAATACAAGGAATGAAACAGGCGCCCCACTAACCTTCTTGTACACACATGGTTCATCCTCATTTTGATAAAATCAAACTTTTTGATTGTCTCATCAAAGCGGATGTTCCACCTACGGAAGCTTGCTTTAATCCATAAATAGATCTTTGTAGCTTACTTAGACTTGATTTGTTTCAACCTTTGAAACAAATCCCTCCGGTTGTGTCATATACACATCCTCCTCAAGTTTTCCATTGAGGAAGGCCGTTTTCACGTCCATCTGCGATTTCGTGATCGTGGTAAGTTGCAATCGCAAGCAAAATCCGAATGGACTTGAGCATTTACTCTTGGTGAGAAGGTTTCGTCATAGTCAACTCCTTGTCTTTGTTTGAAACCTTTTGCAACCCGATCGGGGCCTTATAGGTCTCTACCTTGCCGTCCCGCTCCAGTCTTTCTTTTAAAGACCCATTTACACCCAATAGGCTTAATGCCTTCGGGAGGTGAGACCAAAGTCCATACTTAGTTCTCATACATGGAGTCCATCTCGATTTCATGGCTTCTTGCCACTTCTCCGAGTCTTTACTACTCATAGCCATTCAGTAATTCAATGGATCATCATCATCTATGATGCGTACCTCATTGTCATCTTCTATGACAAGTCCATACCTGTCTGGCATCTTTGGTACTCTTTCAGATTTACGAATAGGGTGTGGTACAGAAGGAATCTCTACTTGGTTAGGTACCTCACTTTGATCTGTAGTATTTTGTGGTTCTTGAACCTCTTCAAGATATATCTTACTCCCACTGACCCCTTCAAGGATAAACTCCTTTCCAAGAAGGCAGCATGTTTCGCAACAAACACCTTTTGATCAGTTGGATGATAGAAATAATACCCGATGTTTCTTTAGGGTATCCCACAAATCTACATTTGTCGAGATCTTGTCAAGCTTATCGTTTTCAAACTTTTTGACATAAGCTGGACAACCCCAAGTCTTAACATGCTTAAGATTTGGTTTCCTCCCTGTCCATAACTCATATGGGGTCTTGGGGACGGATTTTGTAGGTACCTTGTTAAGTAGGTATGCAGCCGATTCTAGGGCATATCCCGGAAGGAAAGCGGAAGGTCAGAAGCTCATCATAGATCGAACCATGTCCAATAATGTTCGATTTCTCCTTTCAGATATACCATTCATTTGTGGCGTCCCTGGTGGAGTCCATTGTGAGATTATACCATTTTCTTTGAGACAATTGAGAAACTCACCACTTAAGTATTCTCCTCCTCGATCAGATCGAAGAATCTTAATACTCTTACCAGTTTGCTTCTCAACTTCACTTCTGAACTCTTTGAACTTTTCAAATGATGATTGATTTGTATTTCATTAAATACACATATCCAAATCTTGAGTGGTCATCGGTGAATGTAATAAAATAAGAATACCCTCCTCGTGCGATTCGTTGTCATAGGTCCACATACATCCGTGTGTACCAACGCTAACAACTCAGTAACTCTTTCTCCTTTTCCACTAAAAGGAGATTTAGTCATTTTACCCATGAGACAAGATTCACGGGTTGGATATGATTCATAATCGAGATAGCTCTCAAGAGCCCATCTTTATGCAACTTGGATAATCTTGTTTCATTAATATATAACCGAAGTCTACGATTACCACATGAAGGTATAATTAACATCATCTCTTTTCCTTTTCTTAGTTTGTTCAATTTGAAATATATTTTCATGCAAGTCAAGTATATAAAGTCCATTTCGCAAATTACCAACACCATATAAAACATTATCATTATAAATAGAACAACTGTTGTTCTTTATTATAATATTAAAACCATCCATATCCAATACGAGAGATAGAAATAATATTTCTTATGATATTTGGAACAAAATAACAATTATTTAAATTAATGAACTTGCCCGTAGGAAGTCTTTAAACAATAAGTCCCTACAACTAATGCACAACATTTGCTCCATTTTCCACTCGTAGGACGACCTCATCCCTTTCGACTTTCTACTTGACGACCCGGTCCGCATATTATTACATATGTGAGAACCACATCCGGTATCCAATACCCAGTAGAAGATTGACTTTCGGAAAAATTAATTTCAATCATAAACAAACCTTGATTAGGATTGAAGCTTCTCCAAGCTTCTTACGCTTTTGTTCTCATGAGATAATCCTTGCGGTTCCTCTTCCGATGACCCGGCTTATTGCAATGGAAGCAAATTCCTTTGCTAATTTGGATCAGTTTCTTTTGATCCTTCACTTTCGCCTTTCCCTTAGCCTTCTTGGATTTCTTCCTTTCAGAAGATACCTTGGGCCTCTTCCTTTTCTTGGAAGAATCATCCACCAATAAGACATGGTTCTTCTTGGATGGGAAGTGACCTTGATAGATTTTCAACATGTTAAGTAATTCGAGCAAGTGACATCCAACTTATTCATGTGAAAATTCACAACAAATTGTGAGAAGGTGTGCAGGGGAGTGACTGCAAGACTAAATCTTGACTCAACTCCCCATCCACGATGAACCCAAGCTGTCCAAGACGTTCAATCAGATTGATCATCTTTAGGACATGAGTCTCAACGGTAGTGCCCTCGGTCATCCGAGATCGGAAGAGCTCCTTAGATATTTCATATCTAGCAGTCCTACTTTGCTCACCATACAACTCTCCAAGGTGCAGTAGCATAGTAGGAGCATCCATGTTTTCATCTTGTGGCTGAAGCTCGTTCTTTCATGGATGCGAGCATGATGCATTGAGCCACAGATGCATCATCTTGCCACTGTTTAAAAGTAGCAATCTCTTCCTCAGAGGCTGTCTCTACAACTTTTGCAGGTACGGGAGAATTTAGGACATAAGAAATCTTTTCAGCAGTGAGAACAATTCTCAGATTCCTTAACCAAATCAGGTGTAGTTTAAGATGCCAATGGGTTTGTTAGCATCAAGTATGCTTGCAGTGAAATTAGTGAATGTGACATTTTCAAAATTCTGCATGTAAAAAGACAATATTTTAGCAAACATTCATTTAATTAATTACCAAAATAAATTAGGTCTTATTTTATATTGGTATCTCCCACTATTTTCTTCAAACTATATTACCCTCATTTATATAGTTCGACAAAATCTAATTAAAGTTTTTGTTAGTGAGAATAAGGATCCCATTTCAAATATATATAGCCTTGTGGTGACACAACAAACTATATATAAATAAATAGGTAGACAACTCCTTGTCAATTACATCAACATGTAACTCCTTATATTTTGCCTCTTAGATTATTTTGATCAAGTGGTGGAACATCCGAATCAAAATTATCTAAGTTAAGTCCAACCTAGCACTTCCATATATTCAAAAAAGAAAAATATCGCCCTTGTGGTGACACAACAAAACAATATTGTTCAATTTTCTTTATAAGCATCAAATGTGATAAATTAACATCTTAAATACTTAATACTTGCCTTGTGGTGACACAACAAACTCATATTAAATATTTAATACTCTATTAATTTTATCATGCTAGAAAGGCGACGTTCGATATTCTAAATATCTTTGAGCGCTTAAGACTTAATATATAAAACTTTGAGGATTTTGTTATTATTTGTCTCATCTTTTTTAAGCATGCATGCAAATATATATATAAAAATACGTCATATATTATTAAACATGCGAAGCATGTTTGCATAATATATATATATATATAATACTAGCATCTGCATATAGAATACTATATTCTACGGATTGATTATGGACTTTTATTCTAGTTTGGTTCACTAGAGCCACCAAGTGAACCAAAAGGTCAAACCCTAGGGTGCAAAGAATAAACATTTAAATATAACTATTACATTTAAACCCGGGCTCCATTACAAAACGGGTCTTCAAGCGCTCCTTGATCTCAGGTTCTTCAAAAATTCTAACTAATCCTATTACATTAAACTATTTAATTTAAATAGAAACCTTGATCGTGATCGAGGAGAAGTACATAGGAGAGAGATAGAATTTACATCAAGAAGAAAACCGGAAAAGGCGAGGCACGCAGACCCATTTAATAAAACCCATTCATTCAAACATCCAACTAAAATAAATCCAATCATATTGGTCAATTGTCCATAATCAATCCCATTTATTATCATACATATCATCATATGTATCAATAAATTAAATCATTCCATATATATGAGTATCATTTAATGGGCAATTTTATGTTGCATGAAATCAATTTCAAGATTAAAATAAACTATTTATTTTAATTATAAAATTATCAAGATTAATATATATATATATATAACAATATATATATATATATAATAAAAGTCCTACCCCATTTAATAAAACCGGCAGGACCTTGCTTACAAATCTGATTCACGCAAATTATGCCGGCATGTATTACGGTAGTCATTTTTTATTTTTTTTTTAAGCGTGGGCCCTTGCAATGAAAAAAAAAAAAAATCAGCCACGCCACGCCAACCGCCCTTGAATCAGGACTCAACCTTTGAGTCACACGGATGTAACAGCAGGTTACATAAGTATATATATATATATATACTATATATAATGATAATTATCACACGGATGTAATATAACTGCTTCCGTCTAGTTTTTTTTTTTTTTTTTGATTTCATAACCTGCTGATTCACGCAAATCAAAAATAGCAAAATCCTTGAAGTAATATAATCCTCATGTAATCAAATTACAGCAGCCACAGCCCACACGGATTCCAAAAAAAAAATTATGGATTTCGGCGCAAATTATATATATATATATTTTTAATAAAATAATAATTTTATACAACAAATTATGCCCAATAAATTATTCAAAATACATACCCATACATATATGGAATCAAAATAATTAATAATTCGCATAAAGTTTGGCTCATGATACCCCTTGTTAGGTTTTGTGAAAATCAAAGTACCAATCAAATTGCAAAATTTGAGCGGGCGAAATAAAATCAGATTTTAAAATTTTTCACAAACCAATTACCCGGATCATCCTTTATGCATATTATTAATTAAAACGAAGAATAAGAAATTATGAAATCATACCCTTGTAGAAACGAGCTTCCTCAGGTACGAGTTCACCTCCTACTTCTCTCGCGATCTCCTTGAATCTCTAGGGTAGATTCTTTCCTTTGATCAATGTAAGCTACCCAAGTGTATGGCCTCAGAGGTGATCCACCAAGGAAGAGGAATTTTTCAAGAAGAAGGAATTGGCTCAAACCCTAGTTTTTCCTATCTCGAATAGAAAAAGAGGCGTCACTCTCAAATCTAGGAATTACATATATAAGATCTCCGATATAAGACTCCTCTTATAAAGATATCATGTAACCTATTTTAATTAAAATAAGGTATTATTTATTTAATTAAACTCTTTTAATTAAATGGGCCCCTAATCCTATTAGGGGTAATTAATTAAACTCCTTTAACTAATTTTCTTTCCTAATCCAATTAGGAATAAATGAGAAGTACTTATATTAAATTAATTCCTAAACCTTTTAGAAATTAAAATAATAATAATTGTAATAATATTAATAAGACTCCTCTTATTAATTTATATTTAATATTTCTAAAATATTAAATAATAAATATTAAGCTATTTAATTTATTCTATCACCATAGATTAAATTAAATATACTTAACTATATTATTACAATTATGCCATTAACTTCTTAAATAATTATTCTTCCTTTTATGGTGTGACCCTTTAGGTTCTCCATATTAAACCTAGGTTGTGAATAAATCAATTAGAAACAATTTTAATCTCATTTAAATAAATAAATTAAACAAATAATTTATTTAAATAAATAATATTTATTCTACAATAGGGATAAGCCTCCCCTAGCGATCAACGACTTTCCGGATAATATAGATTTTAACATTAATCATAAAAGAACCTTTGAGTAAATAGTTCGCACAATTCAATCCTTCCACCATCTGATGTCCCGATTAAATATAAGACATGGAATTCTTGTCAAGTCTTATTTTATTTAATTATATGTATTTCGATTCCTAAATGAACAACTCCTAATGAATGCAAATTAGAAACTACTTTCTAATTTCATTCCACCTTAACCAAGGATTCACGGGTTGTCATTTATCGAATCACATAGGACATTTCTCCTTTTACTAGAAGTGGTAGATTCTTTATTGATCATTCATTATCTTCATATATAACTTATTACACCCAAGCATACCCTTTGATATACTCTAAGAGTCTTAAGGAATAAGTCAAAGTGTAATTTATTATATATAAGATACTATGATGATCTCAAGTCTCAAGGATCATTTGTACTACTATCACTACTGAGAATTCCTATTGTGATGGTAAGTAAAACTCCATTAGGTATTCCTTAGCGAGTCGCGTTCGATTGAACTTATTATCTAATAAGCACCTACATACTTGCTTTAGTGTCTCCACACAAATGATCATGAGATCAATCATCCTCATCCAATGAAAGCAAGTTAGCGTATGTACCAATCTATCCGGATTCACTAATCCCCAATTTAGTAATCCAATGATTGGGAACTATTTTAGTTTTAAGCTTTCTAAGAATTTAGATCTCATTAGAATGATCATCATCATTATTTTAAAAGCATTGCTTAAAACTATGGGTTTATCACATATTATTAAAAGCAAACACCATGTAGATAATAAATGCCTTTAATAAATAATTCTTTTATTAATAAATAAATAAGATTGATTACAAGTATATGCTTTATCATCATACATGATTGGCTTGTATGCATAATACTTTCATGCAACTAGGGGAAAAAGTCTGCAAGGCTCCTCACGGAGAGCGAGGACAGACTTGTTATAGTCGAACTATTTCGTAATGACCGGTAGGTAGTCCCACAAGAAGTAAGCGCACCCAAGATAACCAGAATTCTTTTTCTGAGAGTAAAGGTCTCAAAGTTTGGAAGGAGTGTGTCACCTCAGAAATCGTGAGATATAATTGGGAGCCCTTGAAAGCTTCTTCCAGTAAGTAATGCACTCAAATCTCTAGAAAACAAGCTAGATATGCTACTGGAAGCCGAGGCAACAGCAGGAAGGCTACAATATATAATCCAGAATGAGTTCATAATCTAAAAAAAAAAAAGAATGAATGAAATAGAAAAAAAAAGGAATTACTGGTAAATGGCATAAACGTCCTCTCAGAGTTGGGGTGAACTCCCCCAAGCGGTGACAAATGTACATGTGGAAGAACACCACAATGAAATCAAGGTATGAAGAGCATCATGGTCTTGTTGGATCTGAAAGATCCTCGCATATTTGAATGCAACGCAGAATGTCTGTCCTCTTCAAAGTATATCCACATAATCGAATTTGCGAGAATCTCGTCGGTCAATGTTGCCACCCTCAAGACGCGATTGGATGAGTCAGTCTGAAATGAATGGGAATTTGTAGGGTACTCTGTTTTTTCTATACATCACGCGGGGAATCTGAAGCGAGCAGGAAAGGTGTCTAAGCTTGCAAGCCGTGAAGATATAGAAATAAACCTGTTTTCTCAGGAGGAGGAAAGGCTGTACGATCATAATTCTTCACTTGCTCCCAGAAAACGTCAGAAGACCCATAAAAGGGAGTCTTTCCCCAGTCGCTGATGAAATGAACTTCCTTAGTAGTTTTCGGGTCTGTGGAACGTTCACTGGAATTGGCCTACAACAAGAAAACTTAACATGAAAATTTTGGAAACAATGAAAGAAAGTGAATGAGCATTTGAAATTATGTGCTTACCATAACAAGAGAGAAGGTATGAAACTTAAATAAGAAGATTGGATTCGGGAAAGAAGGATCACAGACACCTGAATGAAGAAAAAGAGTACAAGCATTAGGAGTCATTCAAATAAAGATAGGGTAAAGGAAGAACGGGAAAATGTGAAAGAGGAGGCCATTAGGTCGGTTCCCCTAAGGGTTGGCCCGTAGAGTTTAGCCACCTAAGGAGCTCTTCCCTCTTACATTTAACTTCTCATTACTCGTTGAATCAGCCGATTGGAATAAATGCTACTTCACCGGAATATCCGAGCCAAGATCCTTGTTAAGGTGAAATGGTCCGGAATAAATTCTTCCTCCTTGCGGTGTTGTCCTTTCTTTCAGAATATTCGAGCCAAGATCCTTGTTGAGGTGAAATGGCCCGGAATAAATTCTTCCTCCTTGTGGTGTTGTCCTTTCTTTCAGAATATTCGAGCCAAGGACCTTGTTAAGGTGAAATAGCTTGGAATAAATTCTTCCTCCTTGCGGTGTTGTCCTTTCTTTCAAAATATCCGAGCCAAGGACCTTGTTAAGGTAAAATGGCTCGGAAGAAATCCTTCCTCCTTGCGGTGTTGTCCTTTTTTTGAGAATATCCGAGCCAAGAATCTTGTTAAAGTGAAATGACCCAAAATAAAGTCTTCCTCGTTGCGGTGTTGCCTCTTTTCTTTGGGAATATCCGAGCCAAAAACCTTGTTAAGGTGAAATGGCTCAGAATAAATTCTTCCTCGTTGCGGTGTTGTCTTTTTTCTTTGAAAATATCCGAGCCAAGAACCTTGTTAAGGTGAAATGGCTCGGAATGGATGTTTCCTCCTTGCGATATTGCTTTTTCTTTGAAAATATCCAAGCCAAGATCCTATTAAGGTAAAATGGCCCGAAAAAGGAAACACTACGATCAGCTGAAAGAAAAAGAAACAAAAGAAATAATCATAAAGATGATAAACCAAGCATGTTGCAGGCGGATTATAGGGAAGCGAAGTTAAAACCCACTTAAGCAAAGCTATTATTATGTCTTCATAAAACCGCAGGAAATTTATAGATTTGCTACTTTGACTTATTAAGCGAACTGTTAAACATACAAAACATCATTGTGAGTATTCTCACAAGCAACCCATCTGATATGGCCTTTTGCAAATAGTCAACAAAGTGAAAGGGCTCATCAGCTTTGGTGCATAGTTCGGTAACAACCACTAGCACTGAATCAACTTCACCTCTAATATATATAACTAAAAAATAATAATGATAGTATGAAAAACTCTGTGGCGTGAATCTGAAAGACCAATATGCGAAGAATTGCTTTCATGTCCTGTTGCAATTCCATATATCTATAAAAGTTCCGCTCCAATTAAAAAAAAAAAAAACCCCGTGGCGTGAATCTGAAAGATCAATATGCTTGCTTTCATGTTCTGTTGCATAACTTATTTCCTGTTACAAACTTACAATTCTCTCTCTATATATAGATATATAAGATCCGTCCCAAATTGTGAACAAAATCATCATATAAAAGTTCCGCCCAGATTTATAAAAAAAAAAAAAAAAAAAAAAAAAAATATTACGAAATCAATTTGAAAATATTCGGGGCGTGAATTGAAAAAATCAATATGCAGTTAATTGTTTTGTCCTATATATATATAAAGAACATGGAAGCCAAACAAGCCATAAATGGATGGATGCTACTGACCTCTCAAAGATCAGTCCTCTATTGGTTTAAATTTTTTCTTTCAGGGGCCACATGTAGTGTAATTGAAGATGCGGTAATCATTTGTTTACCTTTCAAGTGGTTGCACGGTCACCACTAATCCAACTGCTCTGCAATTGCTTTTCTACTCTTCAATTTTTTTATTCATCCGTCTTCTTTCTCTAAAATAAAAAGGAGAAACTTGTCCAGTAAAATCAATTGCCATACTTGTCTAGTGAAATCAATTCATGTCAATCTCCATGAATGACTACGCAGTATCACCAATTAAGAGAAAGAGATCTTGCGTTTTAAAATAATAATAATAATAATATTATTTTATTTTATTTTTTAAAATAAAATAAAATTTTACTTACCTAATAATATATATATATATATATATATATATATATTATTAAAGAAACAAATATAATAAATAAATTGCAGAAATCATTCCCATTACCAAGCAAAATCACCGTGATGATACCCATAAGAAGGATCTTGTGATTTTTAATCTATATCTAATAATTGATCTTGTTAATTGCTTTATCACATGAATTTTGATTCTTGACATGCATGGGCGACCGCTCCTTGATATCTCTAATCTATACTAGGCGGTACATCATTCTTAACATGGGTGACCACATGTGTTGTACACTATAAATAAAATAAGATTTTATTTTATTTGGCAAAATATAATTTATCGTTACCTAATTTTAAAATATATATATATATATATATATATATATAAAGATTTGTCTTTGTTTTTAAGATTTTTAAAAATAAAATAAGATTTTTATTTTATTTGGTAATATATAATTTATCTTGATTTAGTTCGGGAAGCAAAGATTGTGCAGGATTTGGAGAAGATTTTTAATATTTTGTGGGTGAGCTCTCCTAAGGGTCACCTCTCCAAGAATTTTTTTTGTTTTTGAACTTGCAAGATGTAGATTCGCACATTGTTTAGAAATTTGGAGCAGGACTCAAGGACTCAAAGAAATTTGACGATCGCTTAATTCAGAAGGTGTGACTCCCAACCACGATGCTAAACTTGTTCCCCAGAAGAGTCGCCAAAGAAATGTGGGCAATGAAATCGTACCTTGCTAGGGTTAGGGTTTCGTGTTGGCTGAGGAGGAGAGAAATCCACGAAAAGTACGGAATTGATTGATTGATTGAAGAGAGGAGAAGAACAAGTGAGCGATTACTCCAATGACACGTGGCAGAACTCTTAGAATCCGAGAACCTTGTTAGGGTAGCAAGGATTCAGAGAGCCTTCTTGAGTCTTCGGGTTGAGAGAGAATCTCCAAGTCTCGTAGTCTTCCAAAGGGTCCAAGTTCTGAGTCTGAAGAGAAGTCCCCTTCCCAATAGAGTGGAAGGGGTATTTATAAGATTTTTTGGAGAGTGGTCATGTGCTAAGCACATGTCCTCGGGGAAATTCCAAATTTACCCTTAGTCACCATAGTAATGCCCAAATCGTCCTGCCTTTCTAGCCACCAATTCAATCCCTCAATTAATTCCCAAAAATGAGTCGCCTCCACGTGTCTTCTGCCTCGGGACACGTGGAAGATTCTCTCAGGTCTTGATTCTTTATTTTCGACTTTTTTATTTGTCATTCAATTCTTTAGGTCGTATGCGTGAACCCTAATTTGTACATGGACTCACAGTATATATGATTGCAAATAATATATATCATATATAGGTTAGTAATGAGATCATTATATATATATATATGGAAAAATGTATGTACACAGTTATGTATTACACAGTAGGTTATGGCGACAGTTTTTTGGGCTATAGCGACGGTTTCACCAGTCGTCATAGCTATTTTGGGCTATAGCGACAGTTTACCGTCGCTATAGCCCAAAAAATCTGTCGTCATAGGTCTACTGTGTAATACACAGCTGTGACATATAGCCTATATATATATATATATATATATATATATATGGATATAATATATCGTTAGTATATATATGATTGCATATAATATATATCATATATATGTTAGCAATGAGATCATTTATATATAGATATATGTTAGTAATCAAAAACAGAATAGTAAAAAACATTTTATTATACTGATATGTTGATCCTTTATTGCATTAAGTATCTTTGTCGAACAATAAATGACTGTATGTGTTTTGTAAAATAATAAATGACCGTATGTGTTTTGTAAAATAATAAAATAATAAGGCAGTTGAACTGGTTAATTGTACTAAAGTGGTTAGTCACAATACCATATAGAAATTAGTGGTCATACATATATAATAAAATTATAAAATTTAATGAAATTTTTATTAAACTAGTATTTAATTTTATTTTGTTTAATTAGTCAGACGAAAGGAGTGTGACGAATAATATTTGAAATTATAATTTGGATATTACATTATTTAATGCAGATACAGATTTCGTACTAGATCTTTTAGCGATAATCTTCTTAATTTTGATTTATTCTTTTTATTTTTCGTTTAGAAATTAATTATTGTTTCGCATATCTAAGGGTGTAAACGAGTCGAATCTCAACGAACACCTTCATGCTCAGATTCAGCTCGACTCAAAAAAATTGAGCTTGAATTCGACTCGGATTCGATAAGGGATTTATATTTTTGTGCTAGATTTGACTCGGATCATTACTCGGACCTACTTGGCTCGTAAGTACTCGACTCGTTTACAAAGAGAGTTACTTATGAGCCTTCAAATCGAGTTTTGAATATGAACCATTTCACTTAAAATTGAACCACTACATACTAAATTGGTTACTTAACTAATATTTATATATATAACTTTTTCACTTTTATTTATGTATTGAAATTATAAAGAATGTAATAAAAATTAACATTCAATTCATTGGTTTATTCATGTGCAAGAGTTTACACAATTTCATACTACACTTTATAAATTATAAAGATTGATACAAATATCACATATTTAGCTTACTAGAATGGATCAGACTAGTATTCGAATATGATCCTTCGAGCAGGTATCGAGCATGATTTGAGAAAAAATAAAATACTCGAACCCTAATTTGAGCGAACACTGGTATGCTCGAATTAGACAATGTATCATTAAACAAAAAATCAGTATGGATCAGATTAGACTCGGATCAACTTCGAATTCGAGCTTTGAATCATATTTTTGAGCCAATCTCGAGTCGAGTACCGAACTACTTGGCTCGATTTACACCCCTACGCATATCTGTTCCTTCTCAAATTTATGTGATAGTTTCGTTTTGGGCAAAGTTTGTATATTTTAATGACTTTTAAAATTACTTTTAAAGACTCCATGAAATAAGTGACAAACTTTTATTTACTTTTTATCAAGACTTTCATAGACTTTTGTATATTTCTAATATATCTTAAAACTTATATTCATTGTTAGAACTTATATATATATATATATATATATATATATATATATATATATATATATATATATATATATATAGAGCCCTTCCATATAACCTAGGTTGTTATGGTTCTTTGTGTAACATCCTTTTGGATAGTTGATAAATTGAATAGATGGTCTGCGATTAACTTTTCTATTTGATAAGCGTAAGCAAGGTTGTTGTGCCTAATTATCTACCTGTCTTGAAGCTTCTATTTTATTAAGTGAATATTAACTTGTCGATTATAGTTATAAAAGTGAATATTTATTATTAAAATAATCCGTAGAAAGTAGAAACATATCTTAAACTTATACTTTTTTTTTTATTTAAGTAAGATAATTGTATGCAAATTTTTATCTTTTATTTATTTTGTTTTCTTTTCTCCATTATATGTTATGACTCAACAAATTAAAATAAAATAAAATAATAAAAAAGACACAATGAAGATAAATTTGTATCGGCTTATCTTTTTATTTTGTTTTTTTTCTTTTCTCCATTATATGTTATGACTCAAAGAAATTAAAATAAAATAAAATAATAAAAAAAGACCGGTAGGTATAACTTTATCACAATTTGAGGAAAAAAAATTGGATATCCCAACTAGTCATTCTTTGAAACGATTGAACTTCGCACCTCATTGCACCGATACCTCATCAATATGACCACCCGAAAGCACCACTTCGCCTAGTCGCCAAGTTCAACCAAGGATATATCTTATAGAAAAACTTCACCATCCCCAAAATCTATATTCTTGCATTATTATTATATTACGATTTATTATTATTAATAAATTTATATTATTAATTGGATTTTTCTAAATAGAAATAAGTTAATATCTATATTTATTATTATCCCTTTAATATTTTTTCTTATCTTTGTAATAATATGTCCAATTAGTCTAATTAATATATTAAAATAAATATCATTCTTTAATAAAATATAATTAATGATCATTATAAATCTTGTGCAAGATGTCTGGCATTGGTTGCGTAGATTACCTGCGGTATTATCACATGATATCTTTGATTATTGATGCTTACGTGAGAAGTCACTAAGTTTTGTTCAATTATTACCACAGTAATTGTTTTAAAGTATCTCACGTTATTGATTCAATTATTGTCATAATATTTTATATTATTAAATCAATAATTGAGACGACAAAGTTATTCATATTATTATTTGTATTGACGATGTCTAGAAAGTTCTGTCGAGGAAAGGAGTTTAGTCACCTAATTGCGCGCTAGTAGGAAAAAATCCTTATCAGAAAGCCCCCTCTTTCTTGGAAATGATCAAGTCGTTAATATTCTGAATTATAATATTAATGATGAATGTTATCAAAAATGTGTTTTGTGAAGCCATGTGAATTGAGATAAATAGATGGGATTTTTATGAATTATTTGTTATAAATTTGGCTTATTATATGGACTCCCACATGCCTATTTTTCAAAACCGTCGATAGAAAGTTATCTCAGCTTTGTTTATATATATATAAATATATATATTATAACAAGTTTTATTTTTATGTAAAATAGAATATATTATATTTTATTATTTGCATAATCTTTGCATAGTGTTGTATAGTAAAATCAAAAAATTCCGGTAGATACTTTAGTGATTTAAATCGAAATTTTTCTTTGTCGTCGTGATTATTTTTATTAAATAGTATCATGTCATTCTCCTATAAATAGGATGCTCGGTTTAGAAAAGAAAAATTCACACGAATCCGAGAATTCTTCTTACATAATATTGAGCATATTTCTTTTGAGTTTAAGGAAGTTTTGAGTGTAGAAAATTGTGAAAGTTTTCTTCAAGAATATATCCGCTATATTAGTCAAAAATACTCTTCTTTTGAGGTAAGAGATATTATTTATTTCATATTCGCTTACGACATTATTTTTTGTTTTCCTAAAAAATTTTATTTCGATTCGATATTCGCAAGAAATATTATTTTTCGTTCGATATTCGTAAGGAATATTATGTTCGTTCAACAGTTATGAGGACATTATTTTTGTTCAATATTCGTAAGAAATAATATTTTCTTCCATACTGTCGTGTGTAAGTAATATTATTTCGTTTCATATTCTAATTCTACACTTATTTTGATAAGTATTGCTTATACTCCTTGAAATTAGTTGAATATTCTTGAAATTTGCGCTTCTTCTAAAGTATCGTTTCACGAGGATATTTTTCTAAACATTCTTGTTAAATTTTTAGATTTTCATGCGGATTACTATTCATGGGTACTATTTATACGCATACGACACTTTATTCATACGTGATAATACTTATTCATACGTATTGTATACTTATTCATCAAATACTATTCACTGGTGTACTATTCACTCGAGGTAATTATTTACGTTAAAAATTGATTCTTTTCTCATGTCAAATTATTTTGATATGTGAATATTATTCTTGAATTTTACTCACAAAAGCAAAGATCATGTTGACAATTTGGTCATTATTGAATTACGGATAAATTAAATTATAAACATTTAAAATTTATCATTGCTTTCTCATTTAATTGAATTCTTATATCATTGTCATCATCCTCATGCTTATATTATGATGAAAGTCATCTTGATTTAAGGGGTGCAAAGATGAATTGTTGTTTGGTATGATTATAACTTGGGAATTATGTATCGGTATAATCATTGATTCGTAATGTTATAAATGCATGATGTAGTAAAAGTCCTCATTGGTGGACAGTTATTGGTATGATCATGACCATGGGTTCTCTTCGGCCAAGGGTGCAAAAATGAATTGTTGTTTGGCATGATCATGACCACTGATGATAATAACGAATATCCTCGCCCATAGTGCATTGATGATTCGTGGATATGATAATAATGAATATCCTTAGCCCGTAGTGCATGGATAATTTAGTAATGTGGATTATTTATTAAGCTGAGTCTCAGCGATAAAATTGATGATAAACTTTTAGATCATAGAAGATAGTAAATATCATGCTCTACTTGACTTTTCTAATAGATTGTTTGTTCTGTTGCAGTTAAACTTGTTGTTTATTGTATTCTATCAGTTTAACACTGTTGAAGGCTAACGATAATTTATTCTGCATTATTTTAGTCATAATATTTATTATTGGGATAGTTGAGCTCACCCTTTGCTTTCATTGTTCTCTTGAAATGAGAATATAGGGACTAGTCGGGGAATGGAATGACGATTCGGATGGTTGCTTTAATAGTCCTCACTATTACGTAAAAATAGTGTGATAATAATTATAATGAGGACTCCATTTGAGTTTGGATACTATCTAGAAGATAATATTCGTGTTAAAACTCTCAGTTTATGTTACACGATAATTATATAATTAAGTTTGTATTTGTACTATGTACCATGTATTTGGCGACTCAGAATGGGTTGTGTATACCTATTTTGGGGGCGTCACATTTGGTATCAAAGCTTAGGGATATGATCCTTAGCTGAGATTTGAGACTAGAACTAGGAGGGGAGAGATGGGTAAATCCTTCGCTAGTATGACCTACCTAAGCTTAACTATTATTTAATTGGTCGGTCATAATATAGGGATAATATGTGGCATGTCAATTAACCCTTCTTTTGTGACAGTGTTTGAAAAGGGCATCTGAAAATGTGGAGATAATCAATGGAGCACATGCGACCATTGAGTCACCGTCAATCAATAATCAGGATAATATTCATCAAGAAGGCAATAATCCTCATGTAAACAACAACATCGACCAAATGACGAACGATGGTATGTTTAGGAACTTTCTAAAATTTATGCAAAATCAAATGAGAGAAACTCCTGTTAAAAATGTAGGTGGAAACACTGATAAGTCATGGTTTGGTCACCGCATTAAGCGGATCAAGGGTTTGGGACCAATAGGAGTTTTGGGAAAGCTAGAACCACTTAAGGTAGAGACATGGATTAAGCAAATTACCAAGATATTTGATGTCTTGAAATGCTCAGAGGAGCTAAAGGTTCCCTTTGCCACCTTGCGTGAAAAAAGCAGTTATTGGTGGGAATCAGAACACGCTTTAATCTTGCCGCACTAAAGATGTCTTGAGAGAAGTTCAGAATTGTTCAACGACAAGTACTTTTTTTGAAAGTATTCGTCACATGAAAGAGGTGGAATTCATTGGCTCGAGCAAAACAATATGACCGTGTCACAATACGAAGCTAAGTTTGCCAAGTTATCCGGTTTTCATTCTATTTGGTTGATAATGAGGAATGAATGACGAGAATATTTCACGAGGTTTGAAATCGAAATACATCAATACCTCATTTCTCACAAACTTTGTTTGTATTCGGATGTTGTGAATAGGGCTCAATTATTAGAAGCGCGATTATGAGTCATTTCAACCAAAAAGGTAACGATCAACAACACGATAATAATTATAATCGGTGGAAATGGCCATCAAAACAATGATAACCATTGTGGAGGAAATTATCATTTTAAAAATGATAACCACTTCGATGGTAATCATGCACCAAGATGATAGGAGAGGTGAACTAAGTGGGAACAACTTTAAGAAGAGAATATTCAACAATGACGGAAAAGATGACGGCAGTGAAGACTAACACCCATTTTAAAGTAAGAAGAACGACCACCCATTATCGATTCTGCAAGACGCGGAAAGTAGGGACACATCCATCCAAGTCAGCACGTAACAACCCAAAGCGTGTTTTAATTGCGAAAGAGAAGGTCACCTAGCTTGATTTTATCGTATCAAGTCAAGTCCAACTGGATGGAGACACCAAAGGTCAGTCGAGGACATAAGTTAAAATTGGTAGTTTAGGGAGAGTGTTTTTTCGTGACGAGGAACCCGAACGAAGTTATTACGGGTAAGCTAATCATAAACTCTTGCAAAGTCTATACCTTATTAGATATCGGTTCTACCCATTCTTTTATTTCACCTACTTACGCTCAACGTTTAAATTTGACTTCAAAGAAGTTAGACTTTGACTTATCTGTTGAAACTCCGTTAGGAAAAACCTTCGTTACATCCACTATTTATAAAACCTTCAATACTCTCACATTATCTGATGATCTCATCTCTTTGAAAATACTTGCATTTGATGTGATTTTAGGAATTAACTGATTAACTACTCATAATGCTAAAATTGATTATTTTCGTAAGGTTGTTAGCCTTCATATTCCTAACCAACCTGTTATGTGAATTCAAAAAACAAAACCACTAAAGTCAATCACTATCATATTAAGCCATAAGTGAAGATCCCCGAGCCTTTCGTTGGTGACTTCCTTATGTGGGATGCACCGAAGCCAGACTTTCCGTAGGGGAAGCCGTGAATAATGGTGGCAAGTTAATAGGTATAAATGTGAGGTGATATCCAAGTCTTGGATGAGAGTCACAATTTTGAATGATATTTCTATCATTAATAAATTTCTTGACGTATTCCCTGAAGACTTCCTAACATACTCCCAGAGCGTGAAATCGAATTTTGTATTGACCTTGAACCCAAAACAAAACTATCAAATATTTCTTCACCCAAAACGAACGTAACATGCGCCAAAGACGTTGGCTCGAGCTGTTGAAAGATTATGACTATACCATTCAATACCATCCTTGAAAAGCGAACATAGTAGATTTGACGCGTTGAGTAGAAAGATCGTACGATTCTGAGTTTTGACGTTGTTAACACAAAGAACTATTTTATCGACTTACAAAAGATGGAGATAGAGTTAAAGACTTCAAGAAGCTACGTGAAGATAATAATATATCGTTTAGAACCGACTTTAAACGATAAAGTTAAAGCCGCTCAGTTGCTCTAGACGCATCGAGAGATGATGAATGTGAAGAAGAAGGTGCAAGAAGGCGCTTATTCTAGAAGCAAGAATCGATGAAGAGAGGAAATCTCAACCCTCGATTTTATTGGTCTATTTGAAATCCTCATCGAAAGTAGGAATCGTGGCCTATAGACTCGCTTTTTACCGCCAAGTACGACGCGTGTTCATAACATTTTCACGTATCGACAGTTACGTAAATACGTGACGACTGAACCACATTATTGAATTAGAACTAGACAAGATAGCGAGAAGATTTAACGTGTGAGAAGATACATGTTACACTACAAGAAAAAGGGCCATCTGCGATCAATGATATCGTGATCAAGATTATCCGGTCACGATAATAAGAATAATGATCGCGAAGGATTCTAGTATTTAGTATATATCACCGATCACCGCATGTGGTCGCCGTTACCGAGAACAATTTCCTCCCAAATGTGGTGCAAAACTTTGGCGACGACGATCATCTCGTATGACCGTTCGCGATCACCGATATGTCCCATATCATTAAAAATTAGCGATCGTGACGCGGCCGCTAATGCTCATAAACTTAATCAGTTTGGTGAGTTCGCTCAATATCCGCGTAAAAAAAGAAGCAAGAGGAGAAATGCATTTAGAGAGGAGAAGCGGGAGTAGGGGAGAATAGAAGAGGGTGCCGCCTTCACCACGAGCTATTGTGCCATTTTTTTACTTCTTCATTACAAGTCCGAGTTACACCATTACAACCTCAAACGAAAGGTAAACAAGCAAATCTTAAGTTTTGTAATGTCCCCTTTTATATATCTTGTTCAATTTAGGGTTTTTCCTTTAGGGTTTTGTTCAAATATTGATGTTGCAATTGTTTATCGATTCCGATTTGGTTTTGTGAATGGAGATTGGGTTTTTGTTAATTTATTGATTAATATGGAATTAATCAATTAGTGAATCTTGTATTTGTGAATGTTTGATGTTTTAATAGTTGAGTTATCTCGCAAATTATCCTAAAGTAGAAAGCACCTTTGTTTAATATTTTCTCTGATAGGCGATTACATGTATGGTGTTTGGGCTAAACAAGCGATTTGCTAAAATGAC